>JAZKJV010010145.1:0-561537 GCA_037367405.1 Ottelia alismoides
TGCAGGATCCAATACTTTGCTCGCGTAGTGAATCGCATAAGGAATTCCATCTCGTTTTTGTCCAAGCACAGCTCCGACAGTAAATTCCGATGCATCAATCATGATCTCAAAGGGAAGAGACCATTCGAGCGCTTGTAATATCGGCGATTCACATATTTTCTTTTTCAGGAGTTCGAAGGCCTCAAGACACTTGTGATTTACAATAAACTCGGTGTCTTTTCCTAAGAGCTCAGTCAGTGGGCGGGCGATCTTTGAAAAATTAAAGATAAATCTTCGATATCCAACATGCCTTATAAAAGACCTCACTAACTTGACGTTGGTTGGTGACTAAAGTTTCTTGATCACATCCACCTTGGTAGGGTCGACCTCCATTCCCTTTTTGGAGATGACATGCCCCAACACGATACCTCAGTCACCATAAAGTGACTTTTCTCTCAGGAGAGTACCAAATTAACCTCCTTACATCTCTTGAGGACTCGGTCCAAGTGCGCTAAACATGTATCAAATGAATCACCATGGACCGAGAAGTCATCCATGAAGACTTTTAGGAAATCGCCAACCATTTCGGCAAATACGGCAATCATGCACCGCTGAAATGTACCTGGGGCATTACAAAGCCCAAATGGCATGCGCTTGAATGCGTAGGTGCCAAAGGGACATGTAAATGTGGTATTTTCCTGATCCTCGGAAGCGATAGCTACTTGATTGTAGCTAGAGTACCCATCAAGAAAACAGATTAATGCTTTCCCTGCAAGTCTCTCCCAGATTTGATCAATAACTGGTAGTAGAAAGTAATCTTTCTTGGTCGCAGCATTCAGGTGTATGTAATCGACACAGACGCGCCACGACGTGGGCACTCGGGTCGCGATCTCAACCCCCTCCTCATTGGTGACCATCTGGACTCCCGACTTCTTCGGGACGACATGAAGGGGGGCCACCCACTTAGAGTCGGAAATGGGATATATAAAACATGCTTTGCACTGTTTTTCTATCTCTTTCTTAACTACTTCCCGAAGATTAGGGTTTAATCTTCTCTAAAATTCACGTGAATGCCTTGCGTTATCCTCAACATAAATTTGGTGCGAGCCGAGAGCGGAGTTGATTCCTACGAGATTCGACACATTCAACCGATGGCTTTTCGATTTCTCTCAAGGACTTCAAGTAGTCTAGATTCTTGGTCCATGTTTAATGATGAGTTAATGATCACAGGGAATTTTTCTTTGGGTCCATTAAGAAATGCATACTTCATAATGGGAAGAAGAGGTTTCAACTCTGGCAAATCTGAATCATCAATTAAGTCTGGGTGAAAACCTCTTATACGTTTCTAGGGGGGCGTTGTTTATCTATATCTATCCCAATGAGCCATCTATCGAATCATTGCAATTGATGTTCGATCCCGAAGAGAAGGAAGGGATCTTCAGAAAGTGGGTTTTTACGATCCGATAAGGAATCAAACTTATTTAAATGTTCCGGCTATTCTATATTTTCTTGAAAAGGGGGTCTTTTAAATCTGGCTCTGTATTGGTTGGCGGTGAATCATTCTGTGATATGCTAGCCACTAATTCCAAAGGAAGGTGAGTCGGATCGCTAAAGTAGTGCGGTAATTCGGCCAAAGCCACGTTCGACTCGTCATCGATATTTCTTGATTTTCCCGAAGAAGATGGGACTGACAAATCCGAAAGGATTTCTGTGTCATCAAGGTTATAAGCATCTGGGTGTCTAGATATGTCTGGCAACATATCGCAAACAGCATGATGCAATGTTTCTTCTTCTGATGTGTGTTGTCAATCTGAAGGTCTGACAGTTGATCCCACGGCCCAGTAGTGCTGACGAGATTACATTCGGATGTTTCGACATATTCAGTGGTGGATTCGGAATCTGGTTTTTGCCACTTTCTTTGTTTCATCTTCAAATCCACTTCTCCGTCTGGGGAGCGGAATTTCATCATTCCGGTGCCGTAATCGAATACAGCTTTAGCGGTTTTTAAGAATGGTCTTCCAAGGATGATTTGCGATTCCTTCCAATGGTTCGGGGTCTCCATATCAAGGACAGTGAAGTCCACTTTATATTCCGTACCCTCGACCATGGTGATAACATTTTTCACTTCTCCCTTAGGTCTTTTAGTGGATTTATCAGCAAATTGGAGTAAAGATAATGATTTCTGGAGAGGACCTATATCTAATCTGTAATATAAGGCTAAGGGTAGAAGATTAATGGAAGAACCATTGTCGAGAAGTGTGTGTGCGAACGCAATGCCGCCAATGCGACTCTCCACATAATAAGCAACCAGATCCCTTTTCTTTCTTGGTAAATGCTGATTTTTGATACATTTGGTAGTGGCAACTGTCAGGATATGAGTCTCCACAAAATGACTTGTTTTCTTTGTACGAGTCCTGCTGGGAGTGCATTTCATTTTCAAGTACTTCTGAAATGCTGAATTACTGGTCACATATTGATCAAAGGGTACTTTGACTGTGATATTTTGCTGGCAGAACCTTTCCATCACTGGGTCATTCTGAATGTTTTTTTTGTTTTCCTTTCTTAAGAGAACGAGGGAAAGGAATGGAAGCATTTGAGACAGGAGAAAAAGAGCCAGAATCATAAATAAGAGCATCTTTATTAGATTTGGAGTTCTTATTACAATCATAAGTTTTCTGATAATAATCATGTTGCTGAAATGGTGACAAAGGTATTTTTGCAGCAACTAGAGCTTCAAGGTCCTCTGCAAACTCCATAGATGCTTTTCCTTTATCTAGTGTTGGGATCTTCAGGTGTCCTTCTTCTTCATCCTCAAAAGCATCCTCCGGTTGATCTTCCGAGTCTTTATGGTCCGATTCCCTTGCCCGATCAGGTATGACCACGGTCCTTCCGCTCCTGAGTGACATGGCATTGATATTGTCAAACGAAAGGATCTCATGTTCAGATGTGGAAAAATCTGAATAGTATACCTTGCCATTGTGTTGAGATGATTGAGATTTGTTCAAGCTATTGGGGTTATCTTGAACTTGAGCAGGAATGGTTGTGATTGGGACTGTCTGTTCATCCTTCTAATGGGATAAACAATTAACATCGACCTGTAGATCGTACGGCTGATTTCAGAAGTTTCAAATTTCTTCAAGCACCTGTCTCTGGATATCTACCGATTCTTCTGAAGGGTTTAAGGATTGAGATGTTTGCTTTGGAGCTTGATACTGCTGACGATATTGTTGAGGTTGGTTCTGGCGGTTGTGTGGCTGTTGCGGCTTTGAGTGTTGGAATGATGCATTGTTTTGAGTGTGTTGTGGAGCTGAGGGGAATGTGGCATTATAGAAAGTGGGCGGACGTTGATATGCTGACGGTCCCCCATATTACCCTGTCGGGTAGTGTCCTGTGTGTACCAAATACTATTTACTTCGAATATCAGAGGTGGGGCTTCTTCAACAGTTTCGGCTGGTGGAGGAGAGTGTTGGGAAGGTTGGGCATAGGATTGGTCATGAGCCCATGGTTGTTGTTGTCCTGATCCTGGCTGCTCCTGGACATATTGCACATGACAGATCGGGGTCGTAGGTGCAGTGGGTATCCCTATCTTGGCTACATTCTCAGTGAGCTCCTCCATCTGCTTTGGGAATTGAGAAATCCTATTGTCGATGTCGTTCATCCTCTTATGAATTTAATAAACAACCGTTAATTTATCGGTAATGATGTTCATGTTCGGAATCAGATCCTCTGCTATCTCTACGACAGTTTGCTTTCCTCCTTTGGCTTGAAAGGCGTTCAGGGAACAGTGTAAGCTCTACTGGCGATTTGTGAACGACTTGTTCCTGCCATCTGCTCCAGTATTTTTCAGACGGTCTCAGCTCCTCGGGATGTGTAATTGCCTCCACAGGCAACGTTGACTAAACCCTAAGTCTCGTAGTTGAGGCCAGAGTAGAGTGACTGAAATAGGATATTATTATTCATGTCATGGCAGGGACATTTTTGCAGCAGATCTTTGAATCTATCCCATGCATCACAAAGTGGTTCATTAGGCAGTTGAGAGAAACTGGTGATGCGAGTCCTCATTTGATTGGTCCGACTCAGAGGGTAGAATTTCTTCAAGAATAGGTTTTTGAATCTATCATAAGTAATCACAGTCACTCCTAAGTTTTTCACCCAGTAATCTGCCTTCCCTTTCAAGGCGAAAGGTAGTGCAGTGAGACGAATGTAGTCTTGGCTGACTTGCGGTTACCTCTGATTAAAACATATCAGCTCCAAGTCTCGCAAAAATTCATATAGTTCTCCATTTGCATTACCATGGAATTGTGGTAATTGACTTAGGAAGTGTGGCTTCAGTTCATGGTGAACCTCTGGCTAAGGTGGCTGCAAGTAATTTCTAACTCTGTATTGCCCAGGATTGTATGCAGCTTCCATTGGTGGTTCTCCCCCAGCATTCAACTGCTCTAGTTATTCCCTCAGTAAAAGTTATTGCTGCTCAGACGCGGCTAGTCTCGCAAGAATCATTTGCATTGGATTTTCATTGAGTTCATCTTCATGATTGTTCTTCTTGGGAGACATCTTTTGTGAGTTCTTCTCTTCACCTTCAGATTGTGAAAAATCGGGGTCAATAGTTTTGAAAGAGTCATAAGAGGAGGATTTATGGGAGAGGTGTCTATTAACCGAAGGTGGTCCTGAGTAAGAGTGTCTCTAAACCTTTGAGACTGGAAAGTTTGTGGCGGTCAGAGAAGGGTTTGCGGAGTCCGAACAAAAATTACCACAATCTTCCATTCTCGATTTCAAAAGATCAACAAGAGGTGTACGGTTCATGATCTAGGCACAAGTGTGCGGTATTCGATGATTAACTAAGTTCTACGCACAAATCAAATACAATTCAAGCTTTGTTTCACCAACTCACTCAGTGAAAGTCGTAAGAGTTCGGCCAATTATCTTGTCAATTTTTAAATTGGTGAGAATTCAAATCTTGCAAACCGTTTAACGAGCTGTTAGGTGCTGAAATTTTCTTAAATATTGTCCCGAGTTCGTACGACTAGTTGCATCTACTTTCAGCCAATATAGGTGTAAGTACGGACCGTAAAACAACTACCCGTGTTACTTAAGGACGGAACCTTACGCAGTGTCCTTTAAACCAACCGCTATGCTAAGGAAGTCCGGACCGTTTACTGGCTACCCGTATTCCTCACTGAGAAGTAGCTAGTCGTTTTTAAAATCAGTAGTCTATATGAAGATCTTGGCTTGGCTCTATCCTAGTGTGCGTCTCTCTTCTCGTTGCAAGATAAAAACAAACAATGTTGTGGTTGCTCTCCCGTAAGAATTCTTGATTTTATAGGTTCTTAAGATCGGATATTTTAAGCGGTCCCAATTTTAATTAGGTGATCACTGAAGAATTTAAATGAGCACAAATATACGTCTACCGTCCAGTCCCAATTTCCTTTAGAGTTATGTGATAAAACAAGAGGGAGAAGTTCGGGAAAAGCCGATGCACGCAAAAAACTATGATGTATGCTCAGTTAGAAGACTTAGAGTGAATCCTCGCAATCTACATGGGGGATGCTAGACAGGAATTAAAAGATTATTCTAAATGAATACAAGCCGATGAAAAACCGCACCTAAGCAGAAAGTTCTATTAGCGGGTAAGAATTGAGTTAAATTTTTGGCTAAATTGAACGATCTATGTGCGTCTCAGTTTATAGTGAAGTGTGGCTTAATCCTACAAGCACAATTAAAAATAAAAATGCTTTGAAATCCGTATGTACAAGTCTATTATAATCGGTACTCAAGTCGGGCCCCACCCTCACCGGAGAGTGAAACAGGCCACGCCGCACCATAGAAGAAAGTTCAAAGTCTTTTGACACAAGCGAGAGTCCAAACGGACACTGCTGTAAAAGAGCAATTAATTACAGAAATTTAAAATTAGCAGAAATTAAAACCTAGGCTCTACGCTCTCTCACGACTCGACTCGATCTTAATTTAATTGCGGCTTTTTGGAAGTCGGTGAAGTTGCGTCGGTTCTTGAAAAATTGCTTAACGTACGCCGGGTACCTCGAAAGAAAAATAAGAGAGATTTGTGTAAGAAAGTGACTCAAAAATAAAAAATAAAATGAGAAAAATAAATGCTGAAAATACAGGAAAAAATGGAATTTATAATGAACAATTCCGGGGTCAGATTACCCGAATGCAGAAAACCGAATAGAAAATTTTTTTAGACACAAAACTAAGCCGTTTGCTTCCCCGGCAATGGCACCATCTGACAAGTCCGATATTCGCTTGTTAAAAAGATGTATTTATGATCGTGCAAAAAAATAATGAGTCGTTCGTTGTAGGCGGTAATCGGAATCGGTCAAGAAAATAACCAGAATATTTATCAATTTTAATGAATGTGATTTTTTGTATATTTTACTTGGGCAAATCCCAAGGTCGAACACAAGGAGGCAAAGGAACAACATAGAATTATGTCTATCAAAGTTCGTGCACGGTTTTCAATATGGTCTTTTTTTGTTATTTTTAATGCAATGAAAGATGACAGATGCAATTTCGGCCTATTTTAGGGACTTAAATGTCAATTACATTCAAATAATGTCTGAAAAATATGGAATTTGGTCACAATGCAAAATATGATGAAATGAATGCACAGTAATATTTTTTGAATTTTTGGATGCAATATGATTTTTTTGTGAATTTTTAAATGCAAACAAAATGAATTTCAATATTTAGTTATGATAAATACTAAACCTACTTATTTTCAAGGACCAAAATTATCTAAAATCTATCACTAGGTAATCTAAACCTTGAAAATGTGAGATTTAATACCTATTAAAAATCAAACGCTGAAATATGCAAAATGCTTTTTTACAATGCAAACTATGCATGCAAATGCAAATCTTTTTGGGCACAATGTCAAGCACATTAACTCTACAATATGTGATTTTTCGGGAATTTTTAGAGCAATGGTTAATCAATTGTAAATTTCAAAGCAAGAAATGGGCAAATACGCAAATTTCCACAAGATAATTAATTATTAATTAACCATCGATCACAAAAATATGCGCAATATGTCAGACTGTAGAGAATTAAATGGCAAACATCATGCTTTTTTTGGATGAATAAAATAATGGCATATAGAAGTTCAAAATCACTGCGGAATACAGGGGTATAACTGCAATAAATAAATAAATAAAATAAAATAAATGCAGTGAGGGGACCTAATTGTAGTTACTAGTACTGATGGGGGAGAATCTGCAAATTGTCCAAGGGGCACGTGCGAATGAAGGGGCTGATATGCAAATATGAGGCTAGCCGGGGGGTCTTCTGTAATTAATCCACCTAAGTGACGTGCGGCTGACGACCCCCACGCACGTGCCTCGCACGTGCTGGGGTCTCAGGACCACCGCCCGGCTGGTGAGGCAGTGGAGTCGGCAACGCTCCGGTGGCTTCCGGCGGAGCAGTGTCTCCTGGCGTGGCGAAGGCGGCATGTGTGGATGCTCTGGAGGCTAGGAGGAGCTCATGGAGGAACGGCGTTGACGAACGAGGTGGTCGAGGAAGACACGACGTGCGGAGCTCCAGGAGGTCAAAGTTAGAGCCCGGGTGGAGATGGCCGAAGTCGGTGAGGTGTTGGTGAAGAAGGTGGCGTTGTCGTTGAAGAAGCTCTGGTGTCGTAGTCGGCTCGACGAAGCAGAGTGATGAAGCCAGAGATGTTGCCGATTGTGGAGTTTGGAAGATGAAACTCGAGGGTGGTTGATCGGAAAGTGGGAGATGCGAAGTGTTGACGAGATCGAGAGATGATCGAGGCGGACGTAAAGATGGATGGGGAGATGAGAGGTTGAGCGGATGAGTACCTGGAGGGGTAGGGATCGATGGTGTTGGAAGGCCGGAGCAAAGCAGCTGCGGAGGGCGTAGGCTGCGACGAGGCCAAGGAGACCTCGGATCACGTCGAACCTTAGGTGTCACGGCCAGAAGGAGACTTACGGCGGATGGAGGGCTCTGGTGCGGTGGTGGGACTTTTATAGAAGAGGGATAGGTCACCGGAGATGGAAAGAGGGGATTCGTAGCGGTTGATTGGGGATTCGATTGAGGGGGTGATTGAAAGAGGAGATCGGGTGATTGAAGGTCTGCGGCAGCGCGAGATTCGCGGAGGAGTGGAGATTTGGCGGTGGCGAGTTCGAAGAGATACACTGTGAGGAGAATCGCGGGGTGGCGGAGCGGCGCCTGTTTGGGAAAGTGGGCGTGGGAGGAAGACGACCCCTGGGCCGTCTGATCTGGCGATGATCGGATGGCCAGGAGGTCGCCACGTGTTGCTAGGAGGTATGAGAGGAGGTTGCACGTGCGCGATTTTAATTTTAATATATATATATATATATTATATATAAAAATGAGTAAATAAAATGGCAAAAAATGGCTGACACGTGGCGGCCCCAGGGGCTGCCACGTGTCAGTACCAGAAAAATCCGCAGATAAATACTTTGTAAAATCAATAATGAGTAGGAAATGGCCTCGTATCGAAGAAGTTTTTTCACGAAAATTGCTCGTCTCGATAAGATCTACAACTTTCTGAAGACATCAAAACCAAAATCGTTCAAATGTACAAAGTGAAATTTTGGGGTATCCCACATACATAGAATACCTTGATTTTTTGGGATTTTATAATTTTTATTATCATTTTTAAACCAGATAAAAATTTGGAAAAAACATGGTAAAATCAGAGATAAATATTTACACATCAATCTAATTTTTTTGGATTTTTATTAATTAATAAAATATGTACATAAAATATCAGGTCAAAAACCGCTAAAATACAAAATGTACGAAAGAGGCCCAAAACCCAACATACACATATGAGCTCCGAATCACTTGAACTTGGTCTTTTTTTGAAGGTAATTGAATGTACACTAGTTCAAAAGTGAGTAGGATTAAAACGGACACTGGATGAGGAAGATATGAGGTTTTTAGTCCGAAAATCCTGAAATTAGGGTTTGGGTTTTTTGTCCACTTGTTTGGTTTAGTGTTTTTTTTTTGTATTTTTCATTTATTCTTGTTAGTGATATGTATACAGTGGCGGTGGTTTTGTGTCATTCGGAGTTAGCATGAATGAGTTAAAAATCAGGGAAGTTAGGTTATTTACAGGTTAATTTTGGCTTGGATTTTTGGCTTCTTATTTTGTGCAGAAATTAGTGCTAAAATGCAATTCTTATGAAAACATGCATGAATGCTAATTATGCAGAATAGATGCAGAAATGTTGTTGATTTTGAGGGATTTGAGCTTAATAAATGAGATTTAGAGTGATGAATCCGAGATTCATCAATCCACGCTTCCTCTCGCACTTCCCTTCAACATATGCAACCATTGCATTGTTATATTCTTTCTATATAATGTCCATAATGGACATTAATGTTGAAAGAGTCAGGTTCACATCTATATACATCTCCATTAGATTCAGGAGGATGTCATGAGCGGATTCAATGTCTATAAGTTGCTTCTAAATTACATTAGACAATTATCTAAGAACATAACAATGAGCGATCGAATGATCTTAGTCCCACTTCTTGTTGAACTCACTGACATCCTCTGTCTAAGGGTTCTCATACTTCATAGACGAGAGCTTGTACGTTAATTTATTTTCTTCGGGTCATTACAAGACCCTACGCTTTCCTAGCAAAATCCAACCCTAAGAAATTCCTTAGGGATTCCCAAATCCTTAGTAACAAATTGACGACCTAGGAACTCTTTTATCGTCTTTATCCCCTGCATATCATCTCCCCTAACAAGAGTCTCATCAACATAGACCATTATGACAACAGTACCTCTGGGTGTCCTCTGCACAAAGAGTGAATAGATCTGTATTAAACCTCTTAAATCCTTTCTTCTCAGTCACGTCTGAGAGCTTCTGAAACCACTCCCTTGGATTTTGCTTAAGGTCATATATCACCTTATGGAGTCTACAAACATGTTGATACTCCCCCTCAACAGCGAACCCCAGAGGTTGTTGCATGTAAACTGACTCCTGTAGATCTCCATACAGAAATGCATTTTTAACATCCAATTGAAACAAAGGCCAATCACGTACCACCGCTACTGAAAGTAGGACACGCAATGTAAAGTGACGAGCCACTAAAGAAAATGTGTCCAAGTAATCAACGACGTAGGTCTGAGTGAAGCCTCGTGCCACTAATCTTGCCTTGTAGCGATCAAGGCTGCTATCTGAATTATGTTTTACGGTAAACACCCATTTGCAACTGACCATAGATGCCCCAGGAGGAGCAAATATCAAACTCCATATACCATGTGACTATAATCCAGCCATTTCTTCCTCCATAGCCAAGCGCCAGCAACTATACTTCAATGCTTCCTGATAATTCCATGGAATTGCCATGCCAGATAGACCACTATAAGTCATTGAAATTCCCCTGTTAGACGATGAAAGGAGACCTAAGGAGCAAAAGGGTAGGAAGCACATGACCATTTCAGCTTGCGAACTGCAATAGATATATCCAGGTCATTGGTAACCTCCTCCAACTGCGGGTTATTTTCCTACAATGATTCCTGCAAATATATATCTCCAGATCCATCGTTAGAAACTATGTTCTCAAAACAAACCCGGGGCATACTGGATGGCAGGCAATGTCTATGAGCAGAAGCAGTCCGATGTATAGAATTTAGATAATAGTAGAACAATGGGCATAAGCGATTGGGTAGTAGGAGGGGTGGAGGAGGTGGTGGTGGTAGTGGAGGTGGTGGTGGTGGTGGAACCACAAGGCACAGGAGGAGGCAATTAAATCGTAGGAGGGAGTGGCATGTAAACCTCATCATCAGAGTCTGATGAAGCCAACATGTCACCTGTAGGAGAGAAATACATCACCGACTCAAAAAAAGTGACATCAACACTTATATAGTATTTTCTGTGCAAAGGATCATAACATCGGTATCTCTTCTAGGTCTGGAGTACCTAACGAACACACATTTGACAACTCTAAGAGAGATCTTGCCAAGACCTGGAACCAACTGGTGAACAAAAGCAACAAAGCCGAACACACGAGAAGTGAGCGAGAATAACTCATTCTCAGGGAAAGCTATAGAGAAAGGAATTTTCTCACCCAAGACAAATGATGGCATGTGATTCACTAAATAGTATGCAGTAAGAACCGCATCACCCCAAAACAAATGTGGGCATGACTCTAAATGAGAAGAGTCCGAGTAACAACGAGTAAATGACGATGCTTTCTCTTAGCAACATTCTTTTGCTGAGAAGTGTAAGCACAAGATGTTTGATGAGTAATCCCACGAGATGAAAGAAAATGAGATAGAGCACGAGTACATAATTCCAAAGCATTATCAGTTCGCAAAAATTTCACAGAGGTAGAGAAAACATTCTGCACTTCATTAATAAAAGTTTTGATCACATCCCCCTGCTTCAGACTTATTTTTCAAAAGAAACACTCAAGACAACCGAGAAAAATCATCCACAGCCACAAGATAAAACATGTGTCTCTGGTGACCAGGAACACGACTCGAACCCCAAATGTCAACATGAAAAAGCTCAAAAAGGGAGCTACTGCTCTAACTCTAACGACTAGGAAAAGCATATCGATGATGCTTTCCCAACTGACATGCCTCACACTGGAAGGAAGACCCTGGTGAAATTTGCGACTACATGTGACACATCTTTTGAAGAGGTAGATGACCAATCCGAAGGTGCCAAGTGAACGGAGAGACTGATCCTGACGAATGAGAGGAGACACCTACATAGGGTGTTCGAACCAGGCGATAGAGGCCACCATGTGCTTGCGATCACACCCAATCACTCTGCCCATAAGATTGTCCTGAGAAACAAGAGACGATGGATCCAAAATAACTCGACAGTACAAATCCTTTGTAATCTGACTAATAGAAAGTAAATTCATAGAGAAATCAGGAGCATGTAGCACATTCTGCAAATGCATCGAGGTACTAGCAGAAGCATAAGCTGCCATATCTGAAAGGACTCCTGGTGAAGCGAAAGGAGGCATAATATCCCTCAGTCTGGCCACGAGGTCATCAAATCGCTGATCTAAGGTAGGAACTGTTGGACACTCAACTTGTTCCACTACTCAGGCTGATGGAGGAAAACCATGCTTAGAATAGTATGTATCCTCTGAATGGCCAGGACGATGGCAAAACGTACAGGGCTGACGATCTCTACCATGGGGTCCACGTTCACGGAAAGAAGAAGTGCCTCCTCTGCCTCGGGAGGCTGCCATCACCGAAGAAGTCTGGCTACTAGTAGTGGATGGAACACTAATCCTGCTAAGCATGCAGAAAGCTTCCTCCATGGGAGGAATTGTAGCATCTGCAAGGATCTGAGAGCGAGCAACATCATATTTAGAATCAAGAGTAGCTAGAAATACACCAACCAGGGTAGCATTCCTATATGTCTTATGCTGCTCAAAGGTGGCAGTGAGAGGCATAAAGCTATGTAGCCTCTCAAACATCTCTCTCAAGGATGTATACAATGAATGCAGAGGCGGTCCATTCTGCTTGAAAGTGAATATATCATGCTGGAGTTGGAGGATCTTCGTCTCATTCCTCGCTTGAGAATATGTTGCTACAAGGATATCCCACATCGCCTTAGCAGTAGGCTAATGCAACATGTCATTGGCGATTTCAATTGTCAATGTACCCGAGAGCCAAACTTTGGCATAGGCATCGTCCGACTCCCATGAGGCGATTACCCTAGTCTTCTCCATCGGCTCCTCCTCGGTAAGAACATGTAGCTGACCATTTGACTTCATAAGGCTCATAAACTGCATAGCCCATAGCTCGCATTTTGTCCCGTCCATTTTGACAATTGGCGTTGGACCTTTGAAAACGCCCGTGGCTGGTACATCTACTTTGTTCTCAGACATGATGCCAGAGGTAGAAGACTAGGGCTTGCGAAGACCAAAAAAGTGAATGTCTACACAGACATATGTGGATTTGAAACAAATCCATCAACCAGACGAGGGGACCAACGCTGGCGTGCAGGGAACGACGTGCGTGCAGGTAATGCGCGCGAGGATGCACACACGGGCGACACACAAAGGCTTTGTGTGTGATCGGCGCTGAAGCGCGATGTGTTGGGGCTGTGCACGTGAGCGCGGCCGGCGCAGGGCTGGAAGGTGGGGTCTAGGGTTTTGGATACCCAAGCTCCAGTCTAGGACCGCCACTCTGATACCATATTGGAAGAAATAATAGATGTGTTTATTCCAAGGAACCCTAGGCTCTCTTGTATAGAGGAGAGATCTATAGGTAAATTGCATAAGATCTATATAAAGAAATAAAATAATCGAAAAGGTACATAAGAACGTAGAAATACCTCTACACATACGTTTAAACAGTTGTTTAAATGGGCGTTTAGATCATTTTTTGCATCCTGGTCGTCGCCTATAAACCTGTGTTGTGTGCTTGAGCGTAATTTCTCTTTAATCTTTTTTTTATGCATGTGTCATTGATCAAGTCAATTTCCACAATCAGTGACGATAGAATTTGACATGAGAATGGGTAGAATTGATACATATTATCAACATGGTCGACATGTTGACAACATGATGCATCCTAGAACAACACCATTTATAGCCTTTTAACTTCGTTGGCACAGAATATGGAGACATGTCAGCTACATGATCGGACAGTTAAAATATGATTACAATGTATAGGGGTTGCACACTTGCTGACTAAACTTAGCACATCATTTATATCTGAGAAAGCCACGAGATGTATTTTTTTTAGAATCTCTTAATAACAACCTTAGATATCTAGATCAGCAACTCCTACCTGACGAAATAACAACTTGTGCAACAAAGGAAAGTGACACAATAATGATGGATAAACACTTAGATATATTAATTATACCTGAGTCAGAAGATTATGGTGGGGATCATGATGGAGAGGTGTCACAGTTCCAGCTGGACCAAACCAGGCATTAAGAGACTGAAGTACCCCACCAGCAGTAAAGCAGTAATCAGGTACCAGTATGTCATTTCGAAGTTCCTGAATCTATAGATCTCTACAAGTCAAATAAATTAAAAAAAAAGAAATAGAATTATCAATTCAAAACTAGAGGCTTAAAGATATGACCTGATCAAACAATGGATGTTGAGCAAGATAAGTTGTTCTTTCTGGACAGCATTCTGACTGGATTCTCTCTAGAAACTCGGAAAATGTAATAAGCTCCTGCTTCCACTCAGGGGTAAGATAATTCTTCCCCACCTGCAATTTAAAAAATTGTATTAGCTTGAGAACTCAGAAGAACATATTGTCTTGGAATATATACTAGGCATAGTATTTACTCACCTCAGATTCAAATATAACACACACAAGTTAACAGATATCATATTTGATTCTCTTAACATGTGCACACAACCCCCATTTGAGAACGACAAGAAAAGTACCTCAGGGGAAAAAAGAATTCGTAGGAAAATAGACAAAAAACGAGAAAAGTTTATGTACTTTGAAGTGTAGTTCTATTCTGTCCAAGATACCAGATCAGCATTAATATCTTCAGCTACAAGAGATAAGAGAAGTTATGGGTTTTTTTGAAAAATATAAGAGCAGTTATGGGCTGTAGAGCATTTGCAGAATAATCGGTATTTATTGCGGGCTAGAGGCCAGTAAAAAAAGTCTAACCATAAACCCCAATTAGATGAAAGCAAATTGATTTAACAAGTCCTCATATCTGAAGCACACCAGGTATATTCAGCTCCACACCTGAATTACATGTCTAACGCAAACGAAATTCATGACATTGTAAAATAGTAGATTGTGAATTGGAGAACCATGTCTTTTGCCCTGGTTCAGGAATCAGCCCTACCACCTACTCTCAACCAGAACTCTTTCATTCAAACAAAGCCAATTCATTGTATTGTGAGGCATTTCACCATTCATATGGAGTTTCACAGGATGTATTCATCTCTTTGTTATGATCTTAATTGAAGATCAAGTATATATGTAGAATGAAAAACACAAGCCTCTCCCTCAAATTTTTTAAATGAAAGTTATTGATAAGGGCCATACGGCCATATCTCTTGAACTGCAAAAGATATATCAGCTCTTATACCCATTCAGTAAAGAATCTTTCCAACGATGCCAATCACACGAAGGAGATCCAATACAAAGAAATCGTAGCAGGCTTGTACCCAACCATATAAATCTCATGGAGGAGGTCCAATACATATTTCTTTAAGAGAATCATACTGTCATGGGTATGTGAGACTTCACCACCATGAAATTAGCTGAAGGGTCCTAGATCTTTGTTGCTTGCATTTGCTTCAAGGCACGAATATGGCCTTTTTAAGATTATAAATTGAAAAAATCCATTAAACAAACAATTAGAATAGGACTATTTAAGGAATCAAAGTCTCAGTTCTAATATATAGAGTTTGTATTCCATGTAAAATCCATAGGAGAGATTTTATTAGATTAGATCAAAGAAAAATTGGAGAGATTTGATTTTAGATTAGATCAAAGGAAAATTGACTTGATCAAATCTGATTAGAAATTTGATGATTGATATTGGTTGTTAGAATCCATTTTGAGATCGAAACATGGCTTACACGGAGAGGGGCAGAATCATGGACTCCGGAGACCACACACAAACTAGAGAGGGAGGAGAGAAGAGAGAGAGAACAAGAGAACAAAGAGTTGCACATGCTCTTCCTCGTAATGATTTTTCTTATCCGATCGTTGCATGAGATTACTGACCACAATTATATCATGTGTCTTTTTCACGAGCTTTTATGGTGAATAATTGTGCACCCATCTTTTCCAACTTAAATGAGTGAAGTTCGACTTCAATAGAGGTTAGGTCGACGTGCACCTAAAAGTCTTAGCGGAAAAGTGGGAAATATTTTCTTATTAGAATATAATACCCTATGGCTCCTTATATATGGGGAGCCCTAGGGTTAAGGTTACACAAAAGATGCATTATAAATGAGAAAGGACTAGTATATCCCTAAGGTGATGGAACAACATAATGTCTCTCAACACTCCCTTGAAGCATATACTTCAATCATACTCATCTTGTTACAACATCTTTCAAACTGTGTGTAAACAAGAGGTTTGGAGATACAAGCATATTGGCAATCAATTTCCATGTGCTCATTGCATTTATGAAACATGAGGTTGTTGACTATATGCATTATTGCGCGATCATCACAGTAGGAGTGACATGAGGATCTGTAAGTACAGAAAGAATGCATACTAACTATGTTGTCGCATGAGTCATTGCTATGTATTCGCTCTCTACACTAGAGTAGGAAGCAACTGACTATTTCTTACTCCTCCAAGTCACCAGGTTCCTTGTCAAGTTGGTGTAGAAGTCAGTACTGGATTTCTTATCCAACATACAACCTCCATAGTCAGCATCACAATAGGCTATGAGGTCAAAAGTGGCCCTTTTCATGAATACAAGTCCATTTCTTTAAGACGATGTGACGTATCTCATAACCACCATACGCATTAAAGCAAGCTGGAGAAGGAGAACTGATGAACTCCCTTATTTTGCCACATCGAAGCGATACATCATGTCATGTGATGGACAAACATAGTAGCTTCTGAATAAACCATCGATTTGTGTTTCCAATTTCGCCAGCTTATAGATGTGTGCAATGGGACCCATATAAATATGTGTTGCTCGGATCTAAACATCCCAATCTCCTTCAATAGGTCAATAGCATAATTCCCTGGGAGATTAATTGACCTTGTCTAGAGCAACCAATCTTAATCCCAAGGAAGTACCTCAATGGTCCAAGATCTATGATTAGGAACTATTGTGCTAGTTGTTTTTTTACTTCTATAATGCTTCCATAATCATCATTGATGAGGACGATATCGTCCATGTAAACTAATATGGCCATTATGCATTTTCTACCCTTTCACATAAACAAGGAATAGTCAAATGAAGGCCTAAAAAGTCAAAACTCCCTAAAACCTCTCAAAGTTTTTAAAACCAGGCTTGACAGCTCTGCTTAAGACCATAAACGATCTTCTTCAGCAAGCATACCTTCAGACATCCCCCTGAGCCACGAAGCTGTAAAGTTGTTGTGTGTAGATTACCGTCTATAAATCACCATAAAAAAGGGCATCCTTCACGTCAATTTCGTGGAGGGGATAACCAAGTTCACATAGCCGTCAAAACAAAAATCCACACCATCAAACGACATGCAATTGGGGAGAAGGTGGTGATAAAGTTATTACAGGTGGTGATGAAAATAATCAACTAAATAATAATATACGTGAAGAAAACAATGGGATGGAATCTGATAACTCAATTCAAGGGACAGGGCTTCTCACATAGAGTTGAAAACCCAAAGCCTTAATCACAAGAGGAAAATGCAATGGAGTCCTTAACAATACTACTAAAAATAGATAAAATGGTAATGCTTAGATATGGAAAATATCAAAACCTCCTTCAAGTTGGAGCAAACCAATCGATCATTCCCAACATGGAAGTCAACAATGAAATGCGCTTCTTCGGAAGAGCTTTAGTGAAAATATCTGTTAGTTGTAGCTCTATAGAAATGTAAGGGTGATAATCTTTCCCTTTGTATGTAGTATCTCTAGTAAAATGATAATCTATCTTAATGTGCTTAGTGTTCATGAAAGATAAGATTAGTCAAAATATAAGTTGTTGACTTCTAGACATGGTAAAGAGGAATTAGAGTTTTGATGGACAATTCTATTGTTGTATAAAGGTGGCACGCCAACTAATCCCACAAATAGCTTGACCCATAGATCTATATGCTGCCTCTACACATTATCTAGAAACAATCGTATGCTTCTTGTTGAACTGAGTAGCCAGATAAGAACATATCAAAACCAGTGGTGGAGGATCAGTACTCAGGAAAATTAACGTAATATGCATCTGCATAGGATATCTTTCGGTGTAACCATGAGCAATAAAGCAGTATAAAACAGTCCTTGCCTGGAGAATTCTTTAGGTACCTGAGGATGAGATAAACACCATGCCAATTACTATATATTCCATATATTTTTTAACTCTACTTATAGCATAAGAGATGCCATGCCTAGTGATTGTAAGATATAGAAGTTTGCATACCAGACTCCTATATCGTTCAGTATCCTCGAACAAGGAGTCTGTTGAGATGGCATGAGCATGAATAGAGAATGGTTTACAACTAAGTAAACCTACATCTACAAGAACGTCAAGCCGCTACTTTTTTGGGAAAGATGGAGTCCTCCAGATGTACAAGTGGCATCTATCCGAAGAAACTATCACATGTGATCAATATTCTTGGTGACAAATACCTTCTGTAGAAAGGTCTTGGTCTCAAGAATGTATGTACTATCATCTCCAGCAATAATCATATCTTCAACATATAATGCAAGGATAATGTTACATGAAGCACATCTACAGATATATACAGAGAACATAGTCCTATGAAATCCAAAGGAGCTGATCTCTTATGTGAGTTTGTCAAACCATGCTTGTGGGCTATGCTTTAGACCATTGACACCCTTGCGCATATGAGACACATACTCTCGCTTAATAATATCACATGGTGGTCGTGCCATATAGACTCCTCAAGATCACTATACATGAAGGCATTCTTGACATTTAACTGAAAATCAGCTTTAGATAGTGTGAAACCCAAAACCCAAGCAAGGACTTAACTGCAAAATCCAGCTAGATCTGGGCTTAATTGCAAATCTGCTTTTATTCTCATTCCAAAAATTTTATTTGAGTAGTCCATTGCATAGCGCTCATCGATAGCTTTCCAATGAGTCCAAGAACGCTAAAATCCGACTTCGGGAGCCCGAGTTATGGCCATTTTAGTGAGGAGGGGTCCGGGTCCTATTCGGATCCGAACCCGGATCCGAATCTGGGTTTTACCCTTATACCCCAACCCTCCCCTCGTCCAAAACGCCCCAACTCCCTTCCCCTTTGACCAGACCTCTTCCTCCTCCCCTTTTCCCTCGTCGGAGCTCATCAGAGTGTCTCGGATCGACGATCCGAGACCACCCCCGCGTAGAGAAGGTCCAAGGCATCTCCGTATACGGTTTTGCATCATCATCAGGGCATCGATCGTGCCGTTCTTCATGGGTGAAGATTCTGAGGAATCAGGTCTTCTTGAGGTACGACGTTCCCTTCTCTTGCTGCGGATTCCACACGATTTGGCCACATATACTTTATCATTCATGGATTTATATGATGTTGTAATGATGTTCCCTTTTCCACAATGTCTTTGATTCTCAAGATTTTGGTGACTCGGTCATATGAAAGAGTACGATAACTAAGTAAATATAACAGAACTTAGAAAAAACGAAATCCAAACGTGTGCTTGGAAATCTGTGCATTCTATAGTAACATCTGGTAGGTTGGCCAAGATATATTATGTTAGGATAAGAAGTAATCCTGACTGGAAATCAGATGATCTAGTAAATCCCATGAAGCAAGAACTTTCAATGCACATTTCTATAGCAAAAGCATACAAAACAAGGATTAATGTCTTCAAGCTTATCGAGAACAAGAGTAATGCATACAATTGTTGGATTATGCAAACATCTTGAAATGGAAAATCTTGGAATTTTGGACAATTGGCATCTGGAAGGATCCCAGTGATTGATGGTTGCACAACATACAGGAGAGCTTTATATTCATCGAACCATTAGGAGAAGATTTTTTTATTGGTTGTAGGCCTTTCATAGGCTTATTAAATAGATTCCGATTAGATGGACCTTTAAATATGATGGCAATGGATGGTGATGAGGGAATAGACTCACTTATATCCTCTTTGGTTGAAACTGAGATGAAAAAGACGTGGACATGGCTTCTGGTTATCTTATTGGAGTCTATTGGCTATGTAAAGTAAATGGTGGCATGTTTATTTCAGATCATAAAAACGTGTATATATATTTATATTTCTCCTTATTTGAATCATTTTATTTGCATTAGTTTGTGATGGGAAGCAATATTACATGTCCTTAGAGTTTAGATGTAAAGAATCCCATCTACCGGTATGCCTATTTCTAGCCTATGTCCAAGCTTAAGGGCAAGTGAGTTGAGAGTTCAAAGCCCTCTGCCCTGTCCCATTACGGTAACACATGTACCACCAAAGTCCATCTCTAGCCACATGTTCGGCACAATGTCATCACAAGCAGTACACAGCAATGTCAAAGTTGACCCTTGTTCATGGTCGAGTAAATATATATCTTTCATCTAGATTGGAATAAAATCAATGTTCTGCTTGCTTACTGTTGTAAGGTGTAGACATTATTATCTCGCAGGTCAGATTCTCATGGGGAACGGGTAGTCAATATCTTTTCGACCAAAATGAGGCGTATACATTATTATCTCGCAGGTCAGATTCTCATGGGGAACGACTAGCTGGAGCTAGGTGCCGCCAAGGGAGGGGCACGCACCCTTGGGGGCCCCGGGTAGAAGCCTAGATGACCGCGATCCCAACTGCTATTATAACTGCGATGGTTGGGGGACATGTTGCTTAGCACACCGAGGTGCTAATCTGACAGTGTTGGCCTCGGCACTTGCGTGCTTTATCCCATTGCTCGAGCGCGGGCCAAGTAGTCATGGTTGGTCAGCTAGTGTTTCGCTTGTCTCTTAGAGTTAACACTCGTGTACGGGCCAGTGTAGGCCACATTGATCGCTATTCCGAGTGGGAGCACTAAGAGGGGAGTTCCGAGAAATCTTATTAATAAAGTTGGGAATGAGAGATATTTCTCCTGGGCATAAGGAGGATTGTGTTAGTCGCGATGATTCGTAGGTTGGAATCTTATTTGTGAATCTGAAGTGAAACTGTTAATTGGGGCTGAGTTGACGTGTTGGGAACTTAGTTAGGATGCATTGTACCCCATCGCATGCCTACGGAGGCACCCCAACCCTAAGGTGTTTTCTTTTACCTTAGAGTCATAGTGTGAGGTCTCATCCAGACCAAGACCACATACAATCCATGAAGCATGGTTACTCATATCCATATACAGAAAAAAAGAAAATGAAAATAAAAATGTAAGTCTTTGTGAGACCACAGTTGTTTTTTGCACACATTTAAATTATATCTGGCTTGTTGTTGTATAATTTTGTTTAATTCGTATTCGACAACTTTTCTCATAACGTACCTACATGTGAATCTACAGGTCTGCAGCAGTAAGTAGCTTTAGGGACATCACCATTTTTACGCATTTTCACGACGCTTTTTGTGGTACAGTTGTTGTTAGCTTTGCTATCCTTCTTCAAGTGTAGCATTTTGTTGAGAGACATGGCATGTAATGTATAATTATGGACATATATATTTATGCTTACATGTATATTTTTGTGGACATGGAAATGATCAATGGAATGTAATGGAATTAGTGAATGGAAATACACATGCTTGTGATCAGGTTGAATGCAATGAGAAGTAAAAAAAATTATTCCTATGCATGTTGTTATTTTCTCCTTTTGTGAATGTCAAATATTCGAATATGGAATGTATGTACGTAGATTGGTTTGCCGAGTACCCGGATCCTAGGGGGACGGGTGTCACAGCTTGGTATCAGAGCCGTGGTACTCCATTCCCTTCCATGTATATTAATCCTCATTGGTATTCGAATATTTGATAGTGTTGAAGTCTTCTTACCCAACATGAATCCATAGGAAAATAGCACGATTACATCCATGTCCACATGTCTCTCATAATGTCTCTCTCAAGAAAAATAAATACTAATGCCTTGGTTCTTTATGCAGAACCACGTCGCCGCGCGTAGACCAGGATGTGGCGCAGCAGTTGGCTCTCCTTATACAGGCAGTGCAAGGGATCCAGCAGCTCCAAGAGGCACTTGAGCAGCGACTCCAGCAGCAGGACTCCTCCTACCGTCCCTCTCACGATGAGGAGGAGAGCGTTGACTTGTCGTTCTCTATTTAGCCTGAGCAGCCAGAGGATACGAATGCCTTGCAGAAGCATCAGAGCACTTACACAACGTACCAACGAGTGGTACTGGTACCACAGTTCTTCGGTACTACCACCCCTGATGATGCAGAGCTTTGGATGTCAGAGGTGTCCAAGGTTCTGAGGATGAGACGTGCACCCGAGGATACTTGGGTATCTTTTGCTGAGTACTCTCTTGCCGGGTATGCTGAGCGGTGGTGGAATGCCACCAAGAAGCACTTGACCGAGCCCATCACTCAGGACCTTCTTTAACGAGTTCCGTGCAGAGTTCTACCCGGATCATTGGGTAGAGGATCAAAGGAGAGAGTTTGCTGAACTGACACAGGGTTCGATGACGGCCCAAGAGTACATGATCCGATATACAGAGTGTCTCGCCATTCCCCTGCTACGACTGCTTACCCGCAGGAGAACTTGCAAAAGTTCATCCGGGGGATGCGCGAGGAGGTTCAGGACAGACTTTCTACCTTGGACCTTACCTCCATTAAGGAGGTTACTGCGAAGGCGACAAAGTGGGAGGCTACACAATGTCGATTGCATGGGGGTCAGTCACAGTTACCTCCACCCCATCCTAGCCAAGTTGCACATCAGGACTTCTCTCGATTCCGTAGAGACCGTCGCCACCACCCGACAGCGGAGACACCATCCACTAGCAGGTTCGCACCATCGCCTACCTTGGGACAGGCCTTGGCAGGATGCAGTTCAGTTTCCTCTTGCCCTCCTACGCAGACACAGAGCCGTGGACTTGGGGGCAGCAGTTTCGCTTCTGGTGCGAGCTTCTCACATGCAGATAGCCGTACTTGTTACCTTTGTAGACAGCGGGTCACTTCAAGGCCCAATGCCCTTTGCGTACCAGCAGCTCAGGCGTGCAGCAGCAACAGAGTGGAAGACCAACTAGGTCTTCCAGCCAGTTTCAGAGATCAGGATCCCGTCGAGGAGGCCGTGAATTCCAGCGAGCCCCATACCAGACAATCAGTGTTGCGGGATCCAGTGCACCAAGGCAAGGACAACTGAATGCGGTAATACAAGAGCAGGCCCATGCTTCTGGATCAGTCGTCAAAGGTATGATTCCAGCTCATGGGACGTCTTTACATGCTCTGTTTGATTCAGGGGCTATACATTCCTTTCTTGCATATCATATGGTGCCCACGTTGGGCAAGTCAGTGATGGAGGTTGCTTCTCCGTACTACATCAAGGGCCCAGGAGGTCAATTGTTTATCATCCGCCAGGTAGTGGAGGATGTGGTTGTGCAGATAGGTGGACATGAAATGCCCGCATTTATGTTGCTGATACAATTAGAGGATTTTGATATCATCCTGGGCATGGATTGGTTAGAGAGGCACCATGCGTGCCTGGACTGTTTTGGGAAAACTGTGGTCTTCCACTTACTTGGAGTGCCGTCATTTTAGTTCGATGGACGCACATCTGAGGGCGAGATTAAGTGCATCTCTGCCTTGAGGGCACAACAGTTTCTTACCCAAGGTTACGTAGGCTACCTTGCCTACGTGGTAGACTCAGCGGCACAGGATCAAATGATAGAGGATGTCAGAGTTGTACGTGAGTTTCCTGATGTATTTCCAGATGAACTGCCTGGATTACCGTCAGTACGAAAGATAGAGTTTGAGATCACGCTTGCCAGATACACAGCTGATTTCTATCCCTCCATACAGGTTGGCACCAGCTGAGCTCAAGGAGCTCAAGATACAGTTGCAGGAGCTGTTGGAGAAGGGATTCATCCGCTCCAGTACGTCACCATAGGGAGCCCCAGTCCTGTTCGTGAGGAAGAAGGATAGATCCCTAAGGCTATGCATACACTACAGGCAGTTGAACAAGAGAACGGTCAAGAACCGTTACCCACTTCCCACGATAGATGATCTATTTGACCAGTTGCAAGGAGCGGTTGTATTCTCTAAGATTGACCTGCGGTCGGGATATCATCAGTTGAGGATCAAGGAAGCCAATGTAGTGAAGTCTGCATTCCGTACTAGATATGGCCACTATGAGTTCTTGGTGATGCCATTCGGACTTACGAGTGCACCTGCCGCATTCATGAATTTGATGAACCAGGTGTTCCGTCCGTATTTGAACAGATTTATGATCGTGTTCATTGACGATGTTCTAGTCTACTCTCGTGATGACATGAGTTTCATCTCCACATCGTACTAGAGACGCTCCGAGAGCATCAATTGTATGCCAAATACAGCAAGTACGAGTTTTGGCTTTCTGAGGTGGCTTTTCTTGGCCACGTGGTTTTTGGAGCGGGGTGTCAGTTGACCCCATCAAGATAGAGGTGGTGGTGTCTTGGGAGCGATCCAAGACAGTTATAGAGATTCGCAGCTTCCTTGGCCTCGCCGGGTACTACAAGAGGTTTGTTAGATTGTTCTCCCAGTTGACTCTACCCTTCACTCGTTTGACGCAAAAGGATGTGCCATTTGTATGGAGTAACAAATGTGAGTTGAGCTTTCGAACGCTGAAAGAGCGATTGACTTCTGCACCCATCCTCACCCTTCCTTCCGGTACCTTGGACTTCACGGTGTACACAGATGCTTCCAAGGAGGGATTGGGTGCAATGTTGATGCAGCGTGGATAGGTTATAGCGTATGCGTCACGACAGTTGAAGAACCTTGAACGCAACTACCCCACTCAAGACTTGGAGTTGGCGGCCGTAGTCTTTGCATTAAAGATATGACATCACTATTTGTATGGGGTGACATTTGAGATTTTCATAGATCACAAGAGCCACAAATACATTTTTGATCAGAAGGAACTGAATATGAGGTAGAGGCGATGGATGAAACTGCTAAAGATTATGATTGTACCATCTCCTACCATCCTGGTAAGGGGAATGTGGTAGCAGACGCCTTGAGTAGGCGACCATACACTGAGGGTTCGGCAGCCTGGTTGCAGACTTGGGATGTTCTCACTACACTTAATGAGTGCCATCCATTTGAGGGCACATCCGATGCAGTGACAGTGCCAGCCAAGTATAGCAGCTTGTAAGACAGGATCGTCCAAGGGCAACAGACAAATCAGAGGATCAAAGACTTGTACCACAGATGCTTCAAGGATGAATTCGACGGATTCGAGTCCGTGAATCCATCGTATGGAAGGGAGACCGTGTGTGTGTCCCAGATGACAAGGAGCTGAGGAGAGAGATCCTAGATGAGGCGCATAGCTCGAGACTTTCCATACATCCAGGTGACACCAAGATGTACAGGGACCTCCGCCAACACTTTTGGTGGGAAGGCATGAAAAAGAACATAGCCGAACATGTTAGCAGATGTCTTACCTGCCAGATGGTGAAAGCAGAACACTAGAGGCCTCCTGGTTTGCTGCAGCCTCTTCCCATTCCAGTGTGGAAATGGGAGAGCATCTCCATGGATTTTGTTACATCATTGCCGCGCACCCCTGGAGGACTTGATGCGATAAGGGTCATCATTGACCAGTTGACCAAGTCATCCCATTTAATCCTGGTCAGCATGACATATACACCAATGCAACTAGCCAAGTTATATGTTCAACACGTCATTCGATTGCATGGGATACCCAACGAAGTAGTGTCAGACAGAGATTCTCGTTTCATATCACACTACTGGGGAGAGTTCATGAGAGCCTTGAGGACAGAGCTACATATGAGTTCAGCCTACCATCCACAGACAGATGGGCAGTCTGAGAGGACCATTCAGACCTTGTAGGATCTATTACGAGCTGTGCGGTTGAGTGGAAGGGATCTTAGAATGATCACCTCCCACTAGTTGAGTTTATATACAACAATAGCTACCACGCCCGTATAGGCATGGCACCATTTGAGGCATTGTATGGGAGGCGATGCACCACTCCTTTGTGTTGGCAGCAGGTGGGTGACAACACCATGTTCACCCCTCAGATTATTGAGGAGACCTCCGGGGTGGTGGAGAGTGCTAGGAGGAAATTGTTGACTGCATAGAGCCGTCAGAAGAGTTATGCCAACCGGCAGTGTAAAGACCTTGAGTTTCAGAGATATTGTCGTACATTCGTGCCCTAATGGGTATAATTTTTAACCAATCCTATGTGGATAAAGCATGTTTTTATAATCACAGGTTGGGGACTTCGTGTTCTTACGTGTGTCCCCAATGAGAAGCGTACAACGTTTCGGTGCAAAGGGCAAGCTAGCACCGCGTTTTGTGAGGCCATTCGAGATTTTGGCCAGTGTTGGGAAAGTAGCATATAGGATGGCCCTTCCGCCACACCTCGAAGAAATCCACGACATGTTTCACGTGTCAAATCCGCGGAAGTACATCCGAGATCCCCGACACGTGATCAGCTACGAGGACTTGGCGGTGGAGCCAAACCTCTCCTTCCCAGAAGAGCCAGTGCAGATTTTGGACCACGCAGTCAAGAGGCTGAGGCGGAAGGAGATCCCTTTGGTCAAGGTCCTGTGGCGAAGTCAAGACGTTGAGGAAGCGACATGGGAATCTGAGGTGGACATGAGGGAGAAATACCCTTATCTGTTCACCGGTATGGAATTGAAACCTTAGTCAAGTTCCCTTTGAGATTTTTTATGGGTTTCGCTCTCTTTAAGATTTTTATGCGCTCATTTCTCTGGGAGACTGGGATACAACGGGGTTCGGGTGTTGAAATCGATTAGAGTCATCTTAAATCTCAGGGATGAGACTTTATTTAAGATTTTTATGATGTGAAACCCCAAAACCCGAGCAAGGACTTAACTGCAAAATCCAGCTGGATATGAGTTTAATTGCAAATCTGCTTTTATTCCCATGTCCAAAAAAATTTATTTGAGTAGTCCATTGCGTAGCGCTCGTCGATAGCTTTCCAATGAGTCCAAGAACGCTAAAATCCGACTTCACGCGCTCGAGTTATGGTCATTTAAGCGAGGAGGGGTCCGGGTCCTATTCGGATCCGAATCCAAGTTTTACCCTTAAACCCCAACTCTCCCCTCGTCCAAAACGCTCCAACTCCCTTCCTTCGACCAAACCTCTTCCTCCCCTTTTCCCTCGCCGAAGCTCACCGGAGCATCTCGGATCGACGATCCGAGACCACCCCGCGTAGAGAAGGTCCAAGGCATCTTCGTATACGGTTTTGCATCATCATCAGGGCACTGATCGTGCCGTTCTTCGTGGGTGAAGATTCCGAGGAATCGGATCTTCTTGAGGTACGATGTTCCCTTCTCTTGCTGCGGATTCCACACGATTTTGACCATATATACTTTATCATTCATGGATTTATATGATGTTGTAATGATGTTCCCTTTTCCACCATGTCTTTGATTCTCAAGATTTTGGTGACTCGGTCATATGAAAGAGTATGATAACTAAGCAAATATAACAGAACTTAGAAAAAACGAAATCCATACGTGTGCTTGGAAATCTGTGCATTCTATAGTAACATCTGGCTGGTTGGCCAAGATATATTATGTTAGGATAAGAAGTAATCCTGATTGGAAATCAGATGATCTAGTATATCCCGTGAAGCAAGAACTTTCAATGCGTATTTCTAGAGCAAAAGCATACAAAACAAGGATTAATGTCTTCAAGCTTATCGAGAACAGGAGTAATGCATACATTTGTTGGATTATGCAAACATCTTGAAATGGAAGATCCTGGAATTTTGGTCAATTGGCATCTGGAAGGATCCCAGTGACTGATGGCTGCACAACATATAGGAGAGCTTTATATTCATCGAACCATTAGGAGAAGATTTTATTTATTGGATGTAGGCCTTTCATAGGCTTATTAAATGGATTCCGATTAGATGGATCTTTAAATATGATGGCAATGGATGGTGATGAGGGAATAGACTCGCTTATATCCTCTTGGGTTGAAATTGAGATGAAAAAGACGTGGACATGGCTCCTAGTTATCTTATTGGAGTCTATTGGCTATGCAAAGTAAATGGTGACATGTTTATTTCAGATCATAAAAACGTGTGTGTATATTTATATTTCTCCTTATTTGAATCATTTATTTGCATTAGTTTGTGATGGGAAGCAATATTACATGTCCTTGGAGTTTAGATGTAAAGAATCCCATCTACCGGTATGCCTATTTCCAGCCTATGTCCAAGCTCAAGGGCAAGTGAGTAGAGAGTTCAAAGCCCTCTGCCCTGTCCCATTACGGTAACACATGTACCACCAAAGTGCATCTCTAGCCACATGTTCGGCACAATGTCATCACAAGCAGTACACTGCAATGTCAAAGTTGACCATTGTTCATGGTCGAGTAAATATATTTCATCTAGATTGGAATAAAACCAATGTTATGCTTGCTTACTGTTGTGAGGTGTAGACATTATTATCTCGCAGGTCAGATTCTCATGGGGAACGGGTAGTCAATATCTTTTCGACCACAATGAGGCGTATACATTATTATCTCGCAGGTCAGATTCTCATGGGGAACGGGTAGCTGGAGCTAGGTGGCCAAGGGAGGGGCATTCAACCTTGGGGTCCCCGGGTAGAAGCCTAGATGACCGTGATCCCAACTGCTATTGTAGTTGCGATGGTTGGGGGACATGTTACTTAGCACACCGAGGTGCTAATCTGACAGTGTTGGCCTCGGCACTTGCGTGCTTTATCCCAGTGCTCGAGCGCGGGCCAAGTAGTCATGGTTGGTCGGCTAGTGTTTCGCTTGTCTCTTAGAGTTAACACTCGTATACGAGCCAGCGTAGGCCACATTGATCGGTATTCCGAGTGGGAGCACTAAGAGGGGAGTTCCGGGAAATCTGATTTAATAAAGTTGGGAATGAGAGATATTTCTCCTGGGCATAAGGAGGATTGTGTTAGTCGCGATGATTCGTGGGTTGGAATCTTATTTGTGAATCTGAAGTGAAACTGTGAATTGGGGCTGAGTGGACGTGTTGGGAACTTAGTTAGGATGCATTGTAACACATTGCATGCCTACGGAGGCACCCCAACCCTAAGGTGTTTTCTTTTACCTTAGAGTCATAGTATGAGGTCTCATCCAGACCAAGACCAGAGACTATCCATGAAGCATGATTACCCATATCCATATACAGAAAAAAAAGAAAATAAAAATAAAAATGTAAGTCTTTGTGAGACCAGTTACACAGTTGTTCTTTTGCACACATTTAAATTATATCATGCTTGTTGTTGTATAGTTTTGTTTGATTCGTATTGGGCAACTTTGCTCATAATGTACCTACGTGTGAATCTGCAGGTCTACACCAGTGTGTAGCTTTGGGGACATAACCATTTTTTGCGCATTTTCACGACACTTTTTGTGGTATAGTTGTTAATTTTGCTATCCTTCTTCAAGTGTAGCATTTTGTTGAGAGACATGACATGTAATGTATAATTATGGACATATATATTTATGCTTACATGTATATTTTTGTGGACATGGAAATGATCAATGGAATGTAGTGGAATTAGTGAATGGAAATACACTTGCTTATGAACAGGTTGAATGCAATGAGAAGCAAAATATTTATTCCTATACATGTTGCTATTTTCTCCTTTTGTGAATGTCAAATATTCAAATGTGGAATGTATGTGCGTAGATTGGTTTGCCGAGTACCCGGATCTTAAGGGGACGGGCGTCACAGATAATAGCAAGAAAGATAACCGTACAGATAGCTCCTACCCTAGCCATTGCACGCTGGACAAGAAGTCTTAAAGTAATCCACATCAAAGGTTAGAATAATGACCTTAGCCACTAGTAGTGCCTTTAATATGTCTACTGACCCATTTACAGCATATTTGATCGTGAAGACTCATCCGCAAACAATAAGAAAAACTTATGTAGGGCATGATGAAAGATCCTAAGCATCCCTTGAGACAAAAGCACCCATCTCATCATTCATAGCATGCTTCTATCACGAATCCTGAAGAGCCATATGATGAACATATGTAAAAGGCATTGCCATGAGAGCATATGTAAACATCATGTAAGATAGCCAATTAATATAAGTAAAATAAGACATACGATGTAGGTTGTGGTGCCTTTTAAACTTCCTTAGAACAATAGGAAATTCAATAGAGAAAAAGGAATCATCGGTATTCGTAGCATAAGTAGTAGTATCAGGTGAGGGATCATCAATTGCATGGCCATCAACTTGCAAACCAAGCAGAATAGGTAAAGGAACCATCTCAAGTGCATGTTTTCCATGCATCCAATAAACATGGAGTGCAAGGGGAATCTCCAATGGGATTCTCCGAACAATCTCAGTAAAAAATATGACATGTAAAGACAAAATAGCAATGACCAACTAGATGATAGCATCAGTATATCTAGAAAACCTTAAGAAGATGCATTTGAGTGCACAAGGAGAAATCTTATCTTTGGCATGAAAATTGTAAACAATAAAGTACAATCAAAAGCACATAGAGGTAGCAGATAAGGCTTATCACCGTGATAAAGTGGTGAACAGAATAGAACCTCCCAATATGGATGAGAGACCACATTTAATCAAATTAGCAGAAGTGAGAACATCATCACCCTAAAAAGTTCTAGGGGCCTTCAACTGAGTAACTAGAATATGAGTGACGTCAAGAAGATGAAGAAATTTCCTTTCCGTAATACCATTCTCATGATTTCATATTCATAGTTTCTTAGGAACTAAAGAAAACTAATCAAATCCTTCTACATACTTTCAAGAGCATTATTAGACCAAAATATGAAGGCAAAAAAAGAAGTCTTGATTTATGCAAAGGACATAACAACTCTAATGATCTTTGATCTTTCCTTTATGAGGAGACCCATGAAGCCTGAATAATATAGTCATCAATGAAAACAATAAAATAAATATAGTGCTACAACTAGGTAAACATCCATTTTGCCTTGTAACAATCAAGGCTCTCATCTGCATGATGTTTAACAGTAAACATCCATTTGCAACTGACAATAGAGGCACCAGGAGGGGCAGACACCAAATTCCATGTACCACGGGATTACAAGGCAACCATCTCTTCCTCTATAGCTAAACGCCAACGACTATCTTTCAAGGCCTCCCGGTAAGTTCGTGGAAAGTCCACAACAGTCAGAGCAACTGCAAATTTCTGAGAATCCCCTGTCAGGCAATGAAAAGACACAAAAGAAGCAAGCGGATATGACATACATGTACGCTTTTGCTTCCGAAAAGCAATGGGTATATCCAGGTCATCTGGAACTTCCTCCTGTAATGATTCCTACACAGAAATATCTACAGAACGATCATTCGAAACCATGTTATCAGAACAAACCTAGGGTGTGCTGGATGACGGGCGATGACCATGAGCAGAAACTAGACGACGGATATAGAATTTGGGTAGTGGTGGGACAATGGTCACAGGCGGCTGTGACGAGGGAAATAGTGGTAGTTGTGGTGGAGGTGGTGGTGGAACAGGTCGGGGAGGCAACTGACTCAGAGGAGGAGGTAGCATGTAGATTTCTGTATCAGACTCTGAAGCGGCCAACATATCACCTGAAGTAGAGAAATACATCACAGACTCAAAAAATATGACATCAGCACTTATAAAGTATTTCTTGTGTAATGGATCATAGTACCGATATCCTTTCTAGATTCTGGAGTATCCAACAAACACATATTTGACAGCTTTAGGAGAGAGCTTGTCAAGACCTGGAGCCAACTGATGAACAAATGCAACAATTCCAAAGACACGAGGAGGAAGAGAGAACAACTCCTTCTCAGGGAAGGTTATAGTGAAAAGAATTTGCTCACCCAAAACAAACGAAGGCATGTGATTCACAAGATAGCATGCCATAAAAACAACATCAACCCAAAACGAGTGTAGGACACGACTCTGAATAAAAAGGGTTCGAGTGATGTCAAGTAAATATCGATGCTTCCTTTCTACAACACCATTTTGCTGAGAGGTGTAAGCACATGATGTTTGATGTATTATACCACAAGAGGAGAAGAAATATGATAGCGCACTAGTACAAAACTCCAAAGCATTATTGGTCCTCAAAAATTTCACAGAAGAAGAAAAATGATTCTGCACTTCATTGATAAAAACTTTGATCACATCTCCTTCTTCATATTTATTCTTCAATAGAAAGACCCACGACAAATGGGAAAAATTATCTATTGCAACAAGATAAAACATGTGTCCCTGGTGATCATGAACACGACTTGGACCCCAAATATCAGCATGTATTAACTCTAAAAGGGAGCTACTGGTCCGACTTTGGCGACTGGGAAACGTTGATCGATGATGCTTTCCCAACTGATACGCTTCGCAGTAGGAGGAACCCGGAGAGATTTGCAGCAAAATGCAACACAGTTTCTGGAGAGGGAGGTGACCAAAACATAGATGCCAAGTGTAAGAAGAAACTGGTCCAGTTGAATGAAGGGATGCGCCTGCATAGGGAGTGCGGACCAGGCGATAAAGAACACCATGCTCATGGCTACAACCAATCACTCTGCCTGTAAGAATGTCTTGAAAAGCAAGAGACGATGGGTCAGAAATAGCTCGATAGTGCAAATCCTTCATAACCTGGCAAATAGATAACAAATTCATAGAGAAATCTGGAGCATGTAACACATTCTGTAGATGCATCAAAGGCGTCAAACTAATCTCCCCATATCCAGTGATCGGGGAATGAGTCCTATCAGCTATCACCACAGTCTCCCCGGAGGAACCTGTTTATATGCAGTAAGCTGCTCTCTGTCTCCACATAAAAGCAGGTTGCCCCGGAGTCCATAATCCACTCTGTAATCGCAGGTCCATGATAATAGGTAAAAGCATGAGGACTACCTGAGGTGTTGGCCATAGCTGACGTACTAGCAAAGGCGGAAGATGTCACATCTGAAGGCGTCAAACTAATCTCCTCATGTCCAGCGATCGGGGAATGAGTCTCATCGGCTATCACCACAGTCTCCCCGGAGGAACCTGTCTATATGCAGTAAACTACTCTCTGTCTCCACATAAATGGTGGGTTGCCCCAGATTCCATAATCCACTCTGTAATCGCAAGTCCATGACAATAGGTAAAAGCATAAGGACTACCTGAGGTGTTGGTTGTAGCTGACGTACTAGCAGAGGCAGAAACTGCCACATCTGAATGTCCTCCTGGAGATAAGGTAGGAGGCATGATATCCCTAAGTCTGGCCACGAGATCATCAAATCTCTGATCTAAAGTAGAAGGTGCCAGAGACTCAACTTGTTTCACTACCCATGTTGATGCTGGAAAACCATGCTTAGAATAACATGTATCCTCTGAATGACTGGGACGATGACAATACATGCAGGGCTGACGGATTCGACCCCCTCGACCACGGGGTCCACGTCCACGAAAAGTAGATGAACCGCCTCTACCCCTGGAGGTTGCTATCGCTGAAGAGGTCTGGTTAAAAGTAGTAGTCGAGACGGTGATCCTGCTAAGTTGACTAAATGCTTCCTCCATAGGAGGAATAGTAGCATCCGCAGGGATCTGAGAGCATACAACATCATATTAAGGATCAAGTGCAGCAAGGAATACACCCACCATGATAGCATTCCTGTATGTCTTCTGCTGCTCAGGAATGACCGTCGGAGGCATAAAGCTGTGGAGCTTCTCAAACATCCCAAGTAAGGATGTGTATAGTGAGTGGAGAGGCAGTCCATTCTGCTTGATCGTAAATATATCATGCTGCAGTTGAAGAATCTTGGTCTCATTCTGTGCCTGAGAATAGGTTGCAGCCAGAATATCCGCATTGCCTTAGCAGTGGGCTGATGCAATACATCATTGACGATCTCTATTGTCAATGTACCTGATAACCAGACTTTGGCATATGCGTCGTCCGCCTCCCACGAGGCGTGAATCCCTATTTTCTCCACTGGTCCATCTTCAGTAAGAATATGTTTCTTATCATTAGACTTCATAAGGCTCATGAACTGCATCGTCCATAGCTCATAATTCGTCCCGTCTATCCTGATAATCGATGTCGGGCCTCTGAAGGTACCTGTGACGGGTACATCGATTTTGTTTTCTGACATGATGCCTGATGAGATCACAGGGATTTGTAGACCGATAGATAGATGTCTACACTGACATGTGAGGATTCGATTGCATACGTAGACCTATGCAATCAATGCGCGGCGTTGAGGGAGAGGGGGGTTGCGAGCGGCGGTCCCAAAAGGGGGTGGGCTATGGGCGGCGGTGCTGGAAAAAAAGGGGGTCTGGTGGGTAGGGATTAGGGTTAGGGTATATGAGCTCCGGTCTAGGACCGCCGCTCTGTAACCATGTCGGAAGAAATGAGTCCGTTGTTATTTCTGGGAACCCTAGGCTCTCTTATATAGAGGAGAGTCTTATGGGTAAATTACATAAGATGGATACAGAGAAAATAAAATAAGAAAATAGTACACATAGAATACGTTAACATATAGATATCTCTACTGTTTCTAAAAGAGAAAATTCCTTGAATAAACTATTAAATCATTAGTTTCTTCTTGATAAAATTGATCAAGACAAATAGGTTTCAGAGGACAAGATAGAGGACGGATCATTGGGGAAACATAGATTAAAGATTGGTATTGAAGAAGCGAGCCATGATGACCTTTCTTAAGGAGGGTATACTGATTTGTAATGAAAAAATGGACGAGAATGGTAACAAGATGAAAGAAGTGGGCAGCGAAATAAAGGGAAGAAGAAATTGATATTTTGCAAATTAGGTGTGACTATAGGGAACAGAACGTCCATTCTGTATGATTCTCCACCAAAGATGCAGTGTTTTATGAATTTTAATTGAAACAACACTTGTGAGCCTGTAAGCTTGTAATTATTTTTAAGGCCTTTCCATGTACATGACTAAAAAATATAAAAATAAAAGAAAGATATCTTACATGATTTCTTTTTTATGAAGTAGATATCCGAAATTAACTATATTACAAATCAAAGGTCCCATAACGAAAGCCAATCACCTCAACTGGAATAGTTCTATCTCCTGCAATTTTCTTAAGATAATTAACATCCTTCCACTTTGTGCATGCTGGCCAATGATCTATGCAACCAGTCAGCACAACTGGTGAACCAAGCAGGAAATAATCACACAGAAATTTTTCCATGGAAGGGGAAAACTCCTTCTTCACCGTCTCATGAGACAATGATCCAAATGGTAAGACTTGTAGCAACTGCAATGAAAATGCCAGCAAAATTTGAATTATTAGGATTAGTATAGCTAAATCAAACCAAAATAGAACCCCTCTATAACCCGTGACCAAATTCAAAAATTTGTCACAAGTGTATGTCAACCATCTGTATATAGATCACTTTGGCGAATTTCAAGGATATTGAAGTGAGAAATATACGGTAAAAATGAGGAAATGCATGTGAAAAATACTACAGACAAATTCAACGTAAAACAATGATAAATGAAAATGAGGAAATGCATGTGAAAAATATTACAGACAAATTCAGCATAAAACAAGGATGGCATGCATTATAGAAAACGTAAAATTGATCAATTCTATTGCACACTTGCACGCACAGAACACTGACATATTTTTATGAGGACGTGTGAGGAGGATGACACGGAAATATAAACATTTACTCTTTAAGAGGGCCTAACTCTCTTTGCCTTATAAGCTGAGACCTTTCCACTTTTACAGTGATTTTCAACAACAACAACAACAAAGCCTTTTCCCACAATTAAGTAGGGTCGGCTACATGGATTCTTTGCCTCCATTCAGATTTATCTTGGATCATCAAATACTAAACCTTTCCCAGGTCTCATAACCTTCAAAGTCCGATCTACATCCTTTCTTTGCATTCATATAGCTTGCATGATTCAAATAACTTTCACTACTAGCTAGATCGCCCAAAGTGATCTCTCTATTTTATTCCCTAGTGAAAAACTTATGGAAATACTGCTTTCATTTAGTCTCTATATCCTTCATAGTAACAAGTATGTGACCTTCCTCATCCTTAATGCATCTCACTTGAGAAAGGTCTTTAGTCTTTTTTCTCTTCTTTTGGCCAACCTGAATATATCCTTCTGACCCTCCTTACGATCGATATTTTTGTACAAAACCTCATAAATTTTTAACTTAGCTTCGCTTATGTTGGAAGAAACCCTAGGCTCTCTTATATAGGGAGAGACCTTAAGGGTAAAGTACAAAGTAGTCCATAGAAGATAAAGAAATAACGAAGAGGTACATAACATAATAATAATAACTATCTCTACACTCCCCCTCAAGGTGGAGCATAGATGTCTATCATGCTCAGCTTGGATGAATATCTCTGAAAAGGTCCTCTGAGCAACGGCTTGGTGAATACATCCGCAGTCTGATCTCCTGAGCTCACATGCGTAGTAGATATCAATCCTCTCTTGATCAAGTCTCTAGTGTAATGGCAGTCAACTTCAATATGCTTGGTTCTTTCAAGAAAAGCTGGATTGTTGGCAATGAACAAGGCTGCCTGATTGTCACACTGAAGCTTCATGGGTAGAGGCACAGCTACATGTAGATCTTCTAGTACAGATCGAACCCACATCATTTCTGTGCTGGCTTGAGCCATGGCCCTATATTCGGATTCTGCACTGGACCTTGCCACAACCGTTTATTTCTTGCTTTTCCAAGAAACCAGAGAGCCTCCAACAAAAACTGCGAATCCTTAGGTTGATTTTCGATCCTTAGGGCAACCTGTATAATCGGCGTCTGCATACGCTGAGATAGATAAATCGGTGCCCTTCCTGAACAGCAACCATGAACCTCGAGAAGACTTCAGATACCTCAGTATCATGTATATAGCATCCATATGAATTTATCTTGGCTGCTCCACAAATTGACTCACCCTACTTACTGCAAATGCAATATCCGGACGAGTTATGGTAGGAGCTTACCCACCATTTCTCTATATCTCCTTTTATCCACTTCAACAGTATCACCATCATACAACTTCATGCTAGGATCCATGGGAATACTTGATGGTTTGCATTCATCCATGCCTGTCTCAATCAAGAAGTTTGTAATGTACTTCCTTGGGTCATCACCATGCCCTGTGCATTCCTTGCAAATTCCAACCCCAGAAAATATCTTAGGTTTCCAAGATCCTTCGTAACAAACTGACAGCCTAGGAATGCCTTCGCCCTTTCTATGCCATGAACATCATCTCCTGTAACTAGAATATCATCAACATAGACCATGATAACAACCGTACCTGCCGATGACTTCTGGACAAACAACGAGTGATCTGCATTCGACCTCTTGAATCCCTGTTGCTCAATAAGGTTGGAAAGCTTCTGAAAACATGCTCTTGGACTCTGTTTGAGGCCATAAATTGCCTTGTGAAGTCTACAGACCATATGCTTCTCCCCCTCAGCAGTAAACCCAGGTGGCTGCTGCATGTAGACTTCCTCCTGTAGATCCCCATACAAGAATGCATTCTTGACATCCAGTTGAGATATACTCCATTCACGAACCACAGCCACAGATAAGAGAATGCGAAGGGTAGAATGTCTAGCCACTGGAGAGAAAGTATCCATGTAGTCGACGCCATAGGTCTGTGTAAAACCACGCGCGACCAAACGTGCTTTGTACCATCCAAACTGCCGTCTGCATGATATTTAACTGTGAAGACCCACTTACAGCTCACAATAGATGCGTCAGGAGGAGCAGGAACCAAAGACCATGTGCCACGAGACTGCAATGTACGCATCTCATCTTCCATAGCTAATCTCCAGCAATCACTCTTCAAAGCCTCCTGGTAGGTTCGTGGGATATCCACGGAAGACAAGGCTGAAGCAAATCTCTGAAAGTCACCAGTGAGACGGTGAAACGAAACCTGTGAAGCAAGTGGATAAGAGGTACACATCCGCTTCTGCTTCCTAATAGCAATCGGAATATCAAGATCATCCTCTGCTGCATTGGATGGTCTAGTGTCCTCCTGCACTGAAGAATCCTGCACATGTACCAAATCTGACCCGCCAGTAGTAATGCCATCTGAACATACATGAGGCGTGATGGGTGGATGACGTGTAGCCTGAGCAGGACCTAACCGACGCGTATAGAATTTTGGTAGAGGTGAAATAAGAGGTCGCGGAAGAGGTGGAGGAGGTGGTGGTGGTGGAGCTGACGTGGATGTAGGAACATGAGGAGACTCAGGTGAACTCCAAGTAGGTTGTGGAGGAACATAGACATCATCATTGGTAGTAGATGGTACCAGTCTGTCACCTGCGGGAGAAAAATACATAACAGACTCAAAAAAAGTGACATCAGCACTCACGAAGTACTTCTTATTTATAGGATCATAACACCGGTAGCCCTTCTGAGTCCTGAAATAACCAACAAAGACACACTTGACCGCTCTCGGAGAGAGCTTGTCAAGTCCGGGAGATAGAAGATGAACAAATGCCACAGTACCAAAGACACGTGGAGTCAGTGAGAATAATTCCTTGTCAGGAAAAATGAGAGAAATAGGTATCTTATCACCAAGAACAGAGGATGGCATTCGATTGACCAGATAACATGCGGTAAGAGCAGCATCCCCCCAGAAAGAAATAGGAGCACAACTCTGAATCAACAGGGTTCGAGTAATATCCAGGAGATGGCGATGCTTTCTTTCCGCCACACCATTCTTCTGAGATGTATACGCACAAGTGGTTTGGTGAATAATGCTCTTTGATGAAAGAAATTGAGAAAGTGACCGTGTGCAGAATTCTAGGGCATTATCCGTACGAACATATTTGACTGAAATAGATAAAACATTGTGCACTTCATTAATTAAATTCTTGATCACATCTCCTGCTTCAGATTTATTTTTCAAAAGAAAGACTCAAGATACACGAGAGAAATCATCCACTACCGCAAGATAAAATATGTGCCCCTGATGATCGGGTACACGACTCGGATCCCATATATCTATATGAAACAACTCGAATGGGGAGCTACTACTCCGACTCTGACGACTAGGAAAGCTTGACCGATGATGCTTTCCCAACTGACATGCTTCACAGCGAAAGGACGAACTAGGAGAGATCTGAGGCAGAAGATGGCGCATTTTCTGGAGAGGAAGGTGACCAAAACATAGATGCCAGATATACGGAGAAACTGGTCCGACAGAATGAGAGGAGACGCCAGCATAGGAATTCCGAACCAGCCGATATAGACCATTCTGCTCAGAGCCACAGCCAATCACCCTACCCGTTAGTATGTCCTAGGGTGGCTCTGATACCATGTTGGAGAGAGAGCCCTAGGGTGGCTCTGATACCATGTTGGGAGAAAAAACACAGATTGATTATTCAGAGAAACCCTAGGCTCTCTTATATAGGGAGAGACCTTAAGGGTAAAGTACAAAGTAGTCCATAGAAGATAAAGAAATAACGAAGAGGTACATAACATAATAATAAACTATCTCTACAGCTTACAACCTTCTTTGCTTCTTCGTTATTTTGTAGTTTTTTTTAAACTCATCGCTTTTTTGTAGTTTGTGACAGTTTCCTATGTTCCATCCTTAAACATAACTTTAAAGCATGCTCTTTTAACTTTGATCTTTTCTTGCACCCTTCCATTCCACCACCAAGCCTCCTTTTGGTCTGGAGCTCCTCCCTTTGACTCGTCTAACATTTCTTTGGTTACCCTTCGGCTACAATCCCAAGATAAGTCTTCTAAAACATTCTCCCTAAAGCTTGATTGCTTCAGTTGAAGATTCAACCATTTAGTTCTAGTGATCTTGGAAAGCCTTCTTTTCTTTATCAACTCTTTTATTTGCACATTCATGACTAACAAGCGATGTTGGTTGTTAAACTCTCATGTGATTACTTTGCAGTCTTTGCAACATAGTCGATCCCTTCTCCTCAACGCAAAGTAATATATTTAGTTCTAGTCAGATCAATCTTATAAGTAATTAAATGATCCTCCCTCTTCTTGAAGAGAGTGTTTGCTATGAAAAGATCGTAAGCCATTACAAAATCCAGAATGACTTTTTCATCTTCATTTCTATCCCCAAAACCATGGCTTCCATGAACACTAGTATACCCTCAAGCATCATTTCTCACATGGTCATTAAGATCTCCGCCCAGGAAAATCATTTCTCTTCGTGAGATTCTTTGTAAAATCTTATCCGGAACCCCCCAAAAAGCATTTTTAATCTTTTCATCTAAACCAATTTGCAGTGCATAAACTGAGATGATATTCAGAATTTCTTCTTCAAGCATCAATTTTAGCAAAATAATCGAATCCCCGAATCTTTGCACATCAACCATGCAATCCTTCAAATCTTATGAACAATCACTCCAACATTGTTTCTTCCCTTATCTTTACCTGAATACCAAAGTTTAAAGCATGTCTTCTCGGTCTCTCATGCTTTTTCTCAATCCCATTTTATTTTTACGGTGATTTAATTTAATATTTTTATTTAATTTTACGGTACGGTGAATTTAATTTTTGTTTTTGTTTCATTAGGCACAAGATATATTTCATTATTTCAAAAGTTTTATTTTTATAAGGTCGTCGAACTGTGATTACAAGTCCCACATTATTTAAGGGCGTACGACAAGGTTTTTGAGTACTTTGTCTTCCCCTGATTATTTGAAATTGGAAGTAGGATATGCTGATGACAGCCACGAAACTCGTTACGTTGATTATGAATGTAGAAGACAACATGTGACAGGTGCTTTATAATTTCTACATGTGGTGAAAACATATTTTTTACTCATGGATGGAGAGGATACATGTTATATAAATGTAGAAAATATATATCAAGTGTATAAGTAAAGATGCATGGTTGTATAATTTTCTAAAAATATAGTTTACAACAAGATCAGGGCTGTATAGTTTACAACAAGATCATTTGTACCCACTTAAATGGTCTGGTGGTAGTGCAGTGTGCCTACCACCTAAAGACCTGGGTTTAAATCCCCCTTGTGGAGGCTGTGTTAGGTAGTCGACAGCCAACGTAAAAAATAGTCGAATCTTTCAACATGGATTTGAGCGAGAATTCAAGTAACCGATCCCACTTATAGTGGGAAAAGACTTCGTCATGTTGTATAGTTTACAACAAGAGTATACACTTAAATGGTCTGATGGTAGTGCAGTGTGCCTACCACCCAAGTAGAAAAATAGTCGAATCTTTCAATATGATTTGAGCAAGGATCCATGTAGCCAACCCTGCTTATAGTGGAAGAAGGCTTTGCCATTCTTTTTAGTTTACAACAAGAAAAACAAAATTGAATTACATAAGCTCGACAAAGTTAGAAACTTAGAAGGATTCTCCAAGAGTTGTTAGGGAATTTTCAACTTAGTTTTCAAATTTGGAGCCTGGAGAGAGTATTTGAAGTCAGTAGGTTTATTGTCTGCCATTGTCAGCTAAGATGCTTAGAAGGCCAGATTATCCTGAACATAGTTTAATGAAGCAATCAACAACTTGCAAAAGTACTTCAATATAACATAAGAAATTGGAACCATGTTTCCTTAACGACTATTTAGAACTTACACAGCCAGATTTTAGAGGAAAAATCATGCATATCGCAGTTGGAAAACAAAATCCGCAGTAGACATCTGTGAAACTTCTTTTGCTATATAGAGTAGGTAAGCCGCTTTTTTGATGTGGCTTTAGTGTTAATGTCCACAATAACAAGGGAGAAAGCAAAGCCCTTTATGAAAAGACAGATTTGGTTTTGGGACAAAGCCACCTCTTTTTAGGAAGTACCAATCAAAATTGCTTCTTGAAAGGGCAGCTTTGATGTCTCTTGAAATGGCGGCTTCGACCATCTCTTGAAATGTTTGAGGGATGCATGCCGTGAATTTTATTTTCCAGATTTGGCACCCACAAATTTTCCTTCAGATTTTCATGTAGATATTTTTACAAAGCTGTCACCCACGGGCTATCTAATATAAAAACGGAATTGCGAAGATATTTCCATCGTTAGGTATTATATTATTTATTACAGTTCAACAGTCTGATAGACCTATCACGCCATATCTGCATTCATCAAGCTAGTTAAAAAGTCACAACCAAATAACGTTTCTTTCCAATTAAGTAGAATATGCTGCATGCAGTCAAATTACATGCAATGACAAGAACAAAGCAATAACTGAAATCCTAAAATTATCACTACAACTAAAACAATCTAAACCCTACAATTAAGTACAATTATTTCCCAACTGCTCATATCAGGACTAAAAGATGCCAAACTCCATTCTTCTGCAAGTTGAACCCTACAAGAACTAAAATAAAGTGCATAACAAACATAAATCATTAACCGGATCAGAACTAAAGTTTTTTTAAGTCCCAAACTCTGAAAGCGTCTCTTTATCAACCTAACTCTCCACCGATCTGCAGAAGAACAGTAAGGAACAGCAAAAATTGCATTTTACTTCTAACTCACCTTCGACTCATCGCAGTAGCTTCCCCTCCACTCCAACCCCGCATCCCCCACCCCGTTCCGCTCCGCCGCGCCACCTTGTATCCTTCCAATGGCCTCCTCGAGGTCCCCCTCAGCGTCATCCCCCCCATGATCAGTCCCATATCCAGAGCCCTGATCGCCTCCTTCCTCCCCCCAGCCGCGGCCTTGTACCTCGCCACATGCAGGCACGCCATTGCGTAGGCATCCCTCCATGCCGGCGCGACCGCGTGCCACGGCCCCGAGTGCAGCTGCTCCCACGCCATCTCCGTCGCCACCTCTGCCGCATACGCGTCCCCTTTCGCCGCCCTCATCTCCGACTTCACGTACGCTAATCCCCCTTCCTCCTCCACGCTCCTCAGCACGCTCCGCCGCCGTGCCGGGTCAACAGCCGAGATCGTTGCCACGTTCTTCTCGGGCCGTCGCATCTCCAGAGGCATCCTCGTCTGTTTGCAGCAAGGGTGGATGTGGTCAAACGATGGAGGGAGCAAGAACAAGAAGAGGGGAAAGACCACAGTCGGGGTTACTTCCCGGTAAGGTTACCTTGCATCGCGCTTTTTGCGCTTTAGGAGCGTGCGCTTTTGGTGACGTGGAAGACGATAAGTGTGCGCACCCCATCCCCAGTTGGGGCGTTTTCGGCCACGCAAAGATAGGACATATCGGCTGGAGGCCAGAACGGTGGGATTGTGGGGCCCGCGCGAGCGGAGACTTGGCGCGCTTGGAGCTGTGCATTATTGGGGGTTTCGTGGTTTTGATGGGAGACATGGGGGTCTCGATGTGCGGGAAAGGGCTTGTGGTGGAGTTTTTTCGAATGGTTTATTTGAACAATACTTTCTTGTATGGATGGTTTTTCTCTGGACAGGATAGGATGCTTCCTGTGGGTCCCAGTTGTCTGATCTGGAGTCGCATTGGTGGCAGATTCGAGCTACCCGTTGGCTCTCCGGAGGGATTACACCGAGTTGAAAGGATCTCGAAAATAATTTTATTGGACCAAGAAAGAATGCATTGATGTCTTAGAGTAACCTTCACATTGAGTTGAACAGTAGTTGTTGGGGTTGTTAGGAATATTGGAGTGGGATGAAATGATAAATGTAATATGATATGGATTATGCTTATATTAATTTTTCTAATGATTATAATATGTTTTTAAGTTATTTTTGTATTTGAACGTGGTTAAAAAATATTATAAGAAAGAAATTGTATGGTTCATATAAGTAATTCCAACCCATAAATGCAGGGCTACAATATGAGGTATGTCAGGTTACTGTTGGAGTATAAGTTGTATGCGCCCATTGAGTTGTAATAGGGTAAATGGATCCTGGAGAAGATCCATTTACCCCATCCATGTGTTTAGTCCCATACCGCCTAGTGGTGGAACTTGGAGGCTCTGGAGAGGCTATATAAGGAGCCCCAGACCTCCTGTATCCATTGAGAAAGTCAATAGACAAACACGCCCTATTTGAGGGCTTCTCCCGTGGTTTCATCCCGCTCCTCACGGAGTAGGGTTCCACGTTAAAATTCGTGTGTTCTTCAGTTTCTTTATCTTTATTTCTGATTCCGCTTCCGCTTCATATTTTATAACATGATATCAGAGTGGGTCGATTCTCGAGGATTTTTTTATCACGTTCTTCGATTATATATTGTAATCGATTTGAGAATCGTTTTTGAGATATCCGTGAAGATGATTATTTTGTTCAAGATTCTAGGGTTCATGAAACCCTTGTTATTTTCTTTGTGGCCAGCCCTATCGACGATGGTTGCGCGCCTCTCTTCTAAGGGTTGGAGGCTCACAGATCTGGCGTGGCCTCAAGAACCCAGGCCGCAACATCCAGAGGTTTCTTCTTTCAGGAGATGTTGCATCTTCAAGCCATTTGTTTCAGATTCCTAGCAGCATCTTGAACCCAGGCGGCATCTCTAGCCTGATCGCATATCACACTCCAGGCGCGCATCACGCGCGAGTCCCGAAGCCCTCCACGCCCAAGGGGCGAACATCCACGCGCATCTCCTTCCGCCTCTTGGAGCAACACCCAAGCGTTCCAGATCGACGCTCCAAGCGCCGCCCGAGCAGCAAGCCCGCGAGCCCCAAGCTCCTCCTTCTCAGGCGGCACCCGGTAATGTCGCCCAGATCACGCCGCGCACCTCACGATCGGTCCACCTACATCAGTGCTGCCCCAGGCGCTTCCCCATGATCTCGATTACATCTCCTGCGGCGACCCCAACCGCCATGACCAGCGGCGACGGGAGATGTGAAGGGTGGCACTCCAACCCTCGTGGCGAGGGTTTATTCTAAGGCAGGAATGAAGAGGTTCCTCCATGGGAACCCTACGAGCTGAGGCCCGTTTAAAAAAATTGTGGCCGTAATGGAATAGCCCTGTTTGGGCGGCTGCTTGTGAGATGGGTTCCCAATCAAAGGAGAACCTTAAATAAGATGACGTGGAATGTTTTGGTCCTTGCCCAAGTGGGTTATGGTGAAAAAAATGGGGGAGCTGTGTGGTTAAAAAAAGGTGGGGGTTGTATTAAAAAATAGACTGAAAAGTGGGCCCACGAGACCTTGAAAAAAAAGTATGGGAGAAAGCCGCAATATTAAAAAAATAGCGGCATTTGTTTCGGTCCTATTTGGGTCAAGTTTCAAAAAAATTGGTAAAAAGGCGCGTACAAAATGAAAAGCCGTACGTCGGTTGAAAAAATGATGATTTGAAAAAAAAACCGAAAAAAATATTGAAACGGCTTAAAAAAATTGTTTTCGAAAAAAAAGGTGACGGCTTATAAAAAAATGATGAAAAGCCGCAACGAATTGTTAGAGAATATTCATGTTTTCTCCCCATTCTATCTTGTCTTCTCCCAACTTTTGTCGATATCATTTTCCGACAAGTATGGGAGAAAGGGGGAGTATATATGTAGAGTCACAGTCACAGGTCTATTCAGATGTTTGAGATTCACATGCAGATTTCCAGACCATTCAGATTCCAGACTCTACTGTTGTTCAGACTCGACGATTGTTTCCGAGTCTCCAGTTTCAGACACGCACGCGGTCATTTTCAGATGAGCATATGTTGCCATCATTGTCAGAGGTCCCCATCATTCTTCTAGTTGTCAGGCCAGAGTTTTCATGTGAGCCATAGGGACTCCATGGTAGAGGATCATTCCCTATGCCATATGTTGGCAAGGGTTTTCATGTGGTATCATAGGTACACCAGAGCAGTGCACCATTCTCTGAGCCAGATGGGAGAGACCCAATTCTCCGACGAGGAGACTTCAGGCGCAAGATCGGACTCGATGGTCAAATTCCGAGTCTTCAGTTGACTCCCACTCCAGCCCGTTCGTCCTCCTCACCTGCATGGCATGAGAAGCAACGTCCTCGACTACAGCAATGTGCGCGTTGGGTTGATATTGTCCGTAGTATCCTGTAACGTTGAGTTGAGTTTATTTCTGTTTGTCCAAGCTGAGCATTGCATGCTCCAACTTGAGGGGGAGTGTTGGAGTATAAGTTGTATGCGCCCATTGAGTTGTAATAGGGTAAATGGATCCTGGAGAAGATCCATTTACCCCATCCATGTGTTTAGTCCCATACCTCCTAGTGGTGGGACTTGGAGGCTCTGGAGAGGCTATATAAGGAGCCCCAGACCTCCTATATCCATTGAGAAAGTCAATAGACAAACACGCCCTATTTGAGGGCTTCTCCCGTGGTTTCATCCCGCTCCTCACGGAGTAGGGTTCCACATTAAAATTCTTGTGTTCTTCAGTTTCTTTACCTTTATTTCCGATTCCGCTTCCGCTTCATATTTTATAACAGTTACCTCGGGTAACCTGACAACCAAACGAACCTTTATTATTCACTCATATCATGCTCCCGCTAAGCTTTTGAAGTTCTCTTGGTTTAACTGGATGCACCTTATGTTAAGATTAGAGTTATATCAGGATTGATAATCCTGATAGGATTGGACTCCTAATCCTAATAATAGGTGAGTTGGGAATATGACTGTGGGGTTGTATTTGAGCTATATAAAGAGGGGGGTGGAGGCATTGCCTCAACACCATCAATAAGAATAATGTAACCCTTGGAGAGAAAGGAGGAGAGGGAGAGAAGAGAGGAAGAGAGCAAAGGAACGGAGAGAGTTGTACTCGTTCTTCTTTTTGTGATCTTTCTTCTCTAGTGGTCGCGAGAGGTGACTGACCACCGTTATACCCGATTTTTCTTTTTTGCATGTGCTTCTGTGATGGTGGTCGATTGCGCATCTGTGTCTACATCCACTTCTTTATCCAGGAGGCCGGTATCTGAGAGAAGACGGTACCGATGGGTCGTGCTCTCGTCAACTGGTATCAGAGCAAAGTTGGTGTCGCTTCCGCTCCTAGCAAGTGGTATCAGAACAGGGTCAGTACTCGCTTCTGTGCCCAAGAAGTGGTATCAGAGCTAGGTTCAACGTTGTTGAAAGAATACGATGCGACGGATCAGAGTGAATGTCGACGTCGACAAGACGACGTGATGTAGCAGGTACACAATCTGACAGAAGCCATGATATGGTGGTTTTTTTGGAATCGACCAGAGGCATCGAAGAATTCTGCTAGCGATGGCTGGCAGGAGATCATGCAAGGTAACACGTCGAGGAGTCCAGTGATGGGCGCATCACCCGAAGGCCGTGAGTCTCTGCAAACAAGACTTGCAGATGACGTTGGCCCAGTGTAGACCGAAGATGATGAAGAGATCACGATGGAATTCAACTCAAAGGAGGGATTGTTAGGATTAGAGTCATATCAGGATTGGACTCCTAATTCTATTAATAGTTGAGTTGTATTCTATTTATAGTCCTATTGAGAATATGATTATGGGGTTATATTTGGGCTATACAAAGAGGGGGTTGGAGGCATTGTCTTAACACCACCAGCAAGAACAAATGTAACCCATAGACAGAAAGGGGGAGAGGGAGAGAAGAGAGGAAGAGAGCGAGGGAACAGAGAGAGTTGTACTCATTCTTCTTTTAGTTATCTTTCTTTTCTGGTGGTCGCGAGAGGTGACCGACCACTGTTATACCCAGTTATTCTTTTTTCCATGTGCTTATGTGATGGTGGTCGATTGCCGCATCCGTATCTGCATCCGCTTCCGTATCCAGGAGGCTGGTTTCTGAGAGGAGACGGTATCGATGGGTCGTGTTTCCGTCAACTGGTATTAGAATAGAGTTGATGTCGCTTCCGCTCCTAACACCTTCTTGTCTCCAACTTTTTTGATTAGGATCTTTTGATCTCTGTAAGATTGAAACTCTATGTTTACTATCAGAATACTATTTTGGCATGTATTAAACTCTAACTCTTTCTCTCATTTTCTTCTCTTTTTTAATGATCCTGCACTAAATATTTTAAAAATTCAAGTTGAACCGCTGAGTCACACTTGTCCATCCATGAATTATCCTCATCCGTTCAACAAAATCTAGGAATCCGATTAAAAAATAAATAAAATGCATTTGGATCGATTGAACTGGATTGATTCAACTAAATCAAAACGACCCGTAAAAATTGGATCGTCTAACTAAGATGGAAAGTTTGAAAATTGAATAATCTTCGGTGTCCTTTCTTTTCCATTGGATTTTCATTAATTTCTACATGTGCTCTCATTTTCTTACTATGAAATGAAAACATATTGTTTATTGTTGAGTATTGGATGTTAGATGTTGCTATATTTTTCTTTAATTTTTTTTCTAATACCAATGGAGCTTTGTAGAAAAGTCTCCAGCATGAATCTATTATGCAGTTTCCTCGGTAGTGTTGTGCCTTTGAGTTAAAGATGCTACCTCTGATGGTGGGAATGTACATTGGTTGTTGGGTCTTAACATTGGTACTATTTGCATTACACGAATGATAAATAATATATACGATTAATTCTTAATCTATGCATCGGAACTTGGTTGTTGGTGTCTTTTAACTGTTGGTTGTGAGGAGACACGTTTTTTTGATCATTTTCTCCCATGAGTTCTTTTCTGTCAAATGTGACAATGGCTATTCATGCATTCATGATTCTCTGCTTTCTCCACTATTAAACAATTATTTGTTCTTTTGGTTATTGTACTTGTACCTTGAGGCAGAGAGATAGACAGGGAAGTGGGTGTGTGCTAAGCCCCCCAGGCTGTTGAAATTATTTCTCTTTCTTATAAAAAATCAAAAATTTGGGGGATAAAAGAAGGTGCCACTCATGGCTAATTGAGAAGACGAACATGCGGGCTAAATTTAAAAATATCCCATATGAAATTTGGCTAACTAGGCGGGTGGATGTGTGAATATAATTAAATTCAACTTTTCTTAACTTTCCTCTTATCCTAATTGGTCTTCACATTTCGAGCAATATTTACGGTATTTGACAACTTTAATGATGCATTTCTTGTTATATATTATTTCATTCGTCTCAATGTATACTTCTTCATCTGTTACTGCATTCATACTATAAACAAAGACATGCCCCTCTTTCTTAGCGATTGCTAAGATCTTGAAATCTGGTATTCGGAATCAAATCTTACAATGTTCAAATTATCATGGTTACCAACATCGAAATCCCTTTTCTGTAACCATTGCACTCGTATATCATAATAGTATCATTGTCATAGCCTACGATGACATTCCCACGCTTCGTGGGTCCGTTTGGTAACTGGATTACCCGAGGTAACCCGACTTACCTCTCTCTATTCTTGAGTTGGAATTCCATCACAAATCATAATGACATCACATCAATCCTTATTCATTTGTATTAAAAATTGTATTTAGATTTCAATTAGAAAATCTATGTAATTACAATTGGAGTTAATTTCATTTCAATTGTTAAACAAAATGTCTTGTAGGGAAAGTTGGGAATTCCCAAATTTAAAACATAGTAAAGTTTGGGTGAAAGTTTAGTACCATACCTTGGATCTCTAAACTTTTGGTGAACTTATATGTGAGTTCACACCCTAAGCTCTTATAGCAATAGAGGAGGAATGAAGGACAACACGCGCACGCGCGCTCCGCTTCGGCTCTAGCTCGGGAGAGTCATTCGGATCTCGATACTTTTTTTACAGGTTTTATTTGGCAAGTCGATTAAATTAATCACACGATTAATTTGATAATTTGACTAAAAATGAGAATCCAACTCGCAATTACGGATGCGTTTATGGCCGCGATTTTGGTATCTGAAATGGCACCCATCAAGGGATGTTTTCGGAAAACGAAATGGTAACGCGCGTTATGGCACACGACCATCTTTATATATCCCTTCCCCCCACGTCGTGTTTTCTACACTCGCAAGAAAACTCCTCACGTCGTCTAGCTATGTTTCTTTTGTTCTTCCTCTCACGGGCGAACATCTCTCTCTCTCTCTCTCTCGGTTACAGTTCTCTGAGGTATAATCAAGGATGATCCCGTTAGTGTGCGCCGACGAAGATCGTATGTCGTCGTGTCCTGGGAGCGGATCGCCAGTACCCTACACGTCGGTATTGTGGGGGCGATATCTTCTCTAAGGACAGTCCATTTCATGGACACTTCGGTGACTTCTAATCTAATCTATATTTTATTTTGTTTATCGCAGTATGTTTATTGCTTTACCCTTTTTGGATCACGCCCTTATTTATATTTATTCAATTAATCGATTCCCGATTGCATACTATAATCGGATAATAATTGGGAAACATACGATTAATATGATCTTAATCGGTATTGTTTCTCTATTAATTCATTTAGATCCGTTGATTTACTGTTTAATATATGCACCGGTATTACTGTTAACAACAATCTTAGAGAAGATATCCGGAACTGGTTTTAGAATAATGTCGGAAACGATGTTTAAATCGAGGGTAGATATAACGGGTATGCCTGAAAAATTCAGTGGTCAGAATTTTAAGCGTTGGCAACAACGCATGAAAATTTGGTTAACCACCATAGGGTTAATCTTTATGCTTAAAACTGACTGTCCTATGGTGGAAAAAGAAAACCCCACAGCCGATAGCCAGAATGTGCAATCCGCGTGCAAAGAACGCGATCGTATATGTCATGGTTGCATCCTGTTGGCTATATCCAACATATTGTTTAACGTGTATTATTCGTCCATGCAGACTGCGAAAAGGGGCTATGGGAAGAGATCGGAAGTATAACACTGAAGACCTCGGTATTGAGAAATATTCAGTGGCCAAATTCTTAAATTTTTCCATTACCGAAGGGAAATCTGTTTATGAACAGGCACACGAGTTTTTATTCCTGCTCCATGGTTTAGAAGATGTTGAAATAAAACTTACAGAGAAGTTTCAAGTCATGTGTATCATAGAAAAATTCTTCAAGTCATGAGAAGACTTCGGTACGACCCTGAAATATAGGAAGGGGAAGATTTTTTATGGATGACTTGATGGTAGCAATTGCCATAAAGGAGGAACACATGAAACAAAAATCTGTACTTCCTGTTAATATTTAGGCTAAGGTCAATCTCATGACCTCGAAGAGTAAAGATAAGAAGAGAAAGGGTCCTAATAACAATAAAATGAAATCAAAGGGAAAGATCCAGAAAAAGGTAAAGAATAAATCCTGCCGGCACTGTAATCAGGTTCGCCATTAAAAGAAGGATTGTCCGTCCTTAAAGGCTCAACCCAAGGTTACAGACGGGAGTCCGCAAGTGAATATGATCACTATGGGACTCGGGGATAGCAAGGGGTATCTCTGTAAAACCTGAACTATACCATATTAATGATCCAAATGAGTGGCTCGTGGATACAGGAGCCAATGTAAATATCTATTCTGACAGAACTTTGTTTTCTTCTTATCAGACTTGTAGTGGTGGGATTGTAAAGATGGGAAACGATTCTGCAGCCAGGGTGCTAGGGTCGAGACAAGTCAACTTGAGGTTCTCCTCTGGACGTGTCTGGACATTGCACAGGATCTTGCATATTCCTAACATGAAGAAGAATGTTTTATCTAACTCTATCTTAGTTAGAAATGGTTTTGAATTGAACTTTAAATGTAATAAAGTTGTCATTCTGAGACATGGCATTTTTATGGATTAGGCTATTTGGTAGATTTTGATTTGTTATTTAGAATTAGATTTGATTCAGTAAATACTAATGAAATGAATGTTTTGAATTATGGATGTTCCAATTCTGTATCTCATGTTGTGAATATTCTAGAATCTTGTGATCTGTGACATGGTAGATTGGGACATGTAAACTCAAATTCAATTAAAAGAATGATGAATTTAGACTTGATCTCTAAACACACTATTGATAAAACTCGAAAATGTGAAATCTGTGTGCAAGCAAAAACACCTAAGAAGTCTTTTCAGTCTGTCTCTAGAGATAGTGAGATCTTGGATCTAGTGCACACAGATATCTGTGAGTTTAATGGTGTGTTGACCCGAGATAACAAGAAATACTTTATCACCTTTATAGATGATGGCAGTAGATACTGCTATATATCTAATGAAAAACTAGGATGAAGCCTTAGAGAAATTTCTTATATTTAAGAATGGGGCTGAGACATAAACAGAAAAATGCTTAAACGCCTTAAGTTAGATAGAGGAGGTGAATATACCTCTAACTTATTTAATGAACATTGTAAATCGTTTGGCATAGTTAATGAAGTTGCGGCCCCATATTCACTGCAACCAAATAGGATATCAGAACGAAAAAATAGAACCTTAACTGACATGATCAATGCTCTCTTACAGAGTTCTAGACTTCCAACCTATATGCGAGGAGAAGCCTTGAATATGACTTGCTATATTTTGAATAGGGTTCCTCCAAGGTATATGGAAAAAATGTCCTTTTGAACTTTGGAGAAATACGAAACCGAGCTTAAAATATCTCAAAGTGTGGGGATGTCTCGAAGGTTTTAGTCCCAGAACACAAGAGAAAGAAGCTTGGTCCTAAAACTGTTGATGCGGTCTTCTTAGGTTTACTTGGAAAATAGTTATGCATATAGGTTCTTGGTATTCGGTCCGAGATACCGGGCATATAAGTCAACACCATTGTTGAACTCCGTGATGCTACCTTCTTTGAGGATGTCTTCCCGCTGAAGATTGGGATTCCTCAGAATCTTACCATTGAGGGCGCCTCTACGTTGGGATTTATTCCAGATTAAGTGAAAAGGATAACGAATGTGGGGGTTGAGACTCAACCTGAACCTGATAATTTTTCTGAAGAGATTGAGCCAAGAAGGAGTAAAAGACCTCGGATAGCCAAGGATCTGGGTAGCGACTTCGTTGTCTACCAGATCAAGGGTGATCCACTAAGTTACAAGGAAGCCATGGCTTCATCCGAAGCGAAACAATAGTAGGAAGCCATCAAATCTGAGATGGATTCCATTATGGCTAATGGAACTTGGGAGTTGCTTGATTTACCTAAAGGGTGCTCTAACATTAGGTGCAAGTGGATGTTTAAGAGAAAGCTTAGACCTGACGGATTAATTGAAAAGTACAAAGCCATATTAGTTGTTAAGGGCTTTAGGCAAAAGGAAAGTATCAATTATTTAGATACCTATTCCCCTGTGACTAAGATGACCACAATCCGGATGCTCATAGCATTGGCATCTGTATATGATATCTCTATCCACCAGATGGATGTGAAGATCGCCTTCTTGCATGGCGATCTTGAGGAAGAGATCTATATGAATCAACCTGATGGGCTTGTAACTCCTGGGAACGAGGGAAAAGTTTGCAAGCTTGTCAAATCCCTTTACGGATTGAAACAAGCACCAAAGCAGTGGCATGATAAGTTTGACAGAACTATTTTGTCATGTGGCTTTAACGTTCATGAATCCCATAAGTGTGTTTATTCCAAAGTGAAAGGTGATGAGTGTATTGTCTTATGCTTATATGTTGATGACATATTGTTGTTCGGATCATATATGAGGATTATTAATGAGACTAAGACATTCTTAAGTAGAAAGATTGAGATGAAGGACAATGGGTGTTGCTGATATGATCTTGGGTCTCAAAATGACAAGGTCAGTTGATGGGATTGTAGTTTCTCAATCTCACTATGTTGAGAAGGTATTTAAGAAATTTGGATATTAAGATTGCAGAGCGGTAAGCACTCCTTTTTTATTAATCCAAAACACTGTTTAAGAATAAAAGTAGAGTACCTGTAGTTCAACTAAGGTATTCACAAGTGATAAGAAGTTTAATATATCTTAAAAATTGTATGAGATCTGATATTTCATTCTCGGTTGCAAAGCTGAGTAGATACACTAGTTGTCCTAACTGTAATCACTGGGAGGCTCTGGATTGAGTATTGAAGTACTTGAAGGGAACTATTTCCCTTAGTTTGTATTATGGTAGACATCCATCTGTACTAGAAGGATACAATGATGCAAGCTGGATAGGGAAAATAGAGGAGTTTGGGAGTAATAGTATTACAGGGTATGTATTTATCCTTGGAGGCGGTGCTGTCTTCTTGAGGTCTGTAAAGCAGACCATTCTAGCTCGATCCACTTTTAAGGTCGAGCTGTATGCTTTGGACACCACTGAAATTGAGGCTGAATGACTAAGAGAACTTCTGTCTGAAATTCCCATGGTAGGTCAGCCTGTTTGTTCCTGCAATCTCGGTACATTGTGATAATATGACCACAATTGCCAAGATCAAAAGTTCAAAGCTCAATCAGAAAACAAGGAGACACATACAAATCAGACTTAAGACGTTAAGGGATTTGGTGTCTCGAGGAGTGTTCACTGTGGATTTTGTTGGATAAAGACAAGACGACAGATTCGTTGACTAAAGGACTTGATAGATCTTTAGTTCTAAAGTCTAGGCTTGGGATGGGACTGGGACCCATTAAGAGTTCCTCTACAGTAGCAACCCAACCTATCTGAGTGGAGATTCCACAAAGTAGGTTTAATGTGGTAATAACAAGCTGTTTGGAGAACTGGTTGGCACTCTAATCTTAATGCGCAAGCATGAGTGTCTTATCCCTGAAAGCATGAGTGCCATTTAAGCTGCAAGTTTAGGAAGAGCGTAGGCTCTGAATGGGTTCAAGTCTTTGGGCAGGATGTTAGCAGTTCATCTTTGGAGAATGCCACCTATGTGAGTGAAAATGTAGGCCGCAATTAAAGGAAGAGGGTTTTTTCTGAACACACTCATGAAACAGGATAAGGTGCATGGCCTTTAAGAGCACCAATCCCGAAGATTGTACCAAGAACAAGGCTTTGTTGTTTCTACCGTATACTTTAACACCAAGGTCTGAAGTTTAAGACGTAGTTTACTTCGTTCCTATTAAAGTTAAAGTAGTAAACTCAGGTAGAGGTTCAAACTGGAAGGTACCTTTACTGAAAGGAAAGTGTGGCAGCCGAAAATTGTGTTTTAACTCTTTTTGAATATATTTTCCAAATTGGTGAATTCGTGAGAGATTGTTGTATTAAAAATTTTATTTAGATTTTAATTAGAAAATATATGTAATTACAATTGGAGTTAATTTGGTTTCAATTGGAAAACCAAATGGCTTGAAGGGAAAGATGGAAATTCCCAAATTTGAAATATGGTAAAGTTTGGGTGGAAGTTTAGTACCATACCTTGGACTCTAAACTTTTGGTGGACTTATATGTGAGTTCACACCCCAAGCTCTTGTAGCAATAGTAGAGAAGAGAAATGGAGGACCACACACGTGCGCGCGCACTCCGCTCCGTCTCCATCTCTGGCTCGGAGAGTCAATTTGGATCTCGGATCTCGATACTTTTTCTGCAGGTTTCATTTGGTAAGTCGATTAAATTAATCACACGATTAATTTGGTAATTCTACTAAAAACGGGAATCCAACTCGTCATTACGGGCGCGTTTATGGCCACGATTTTGGTATATAAAATGGCGCCCGTCAAGGGGCGTTTTCGGAAATCAAAATGGTAATGCGCGTTAGGACACACGACCGTCTTTATATATCCCTTCCCCTACGTCGTGTTTTCTACACTCGCAAGAAAACTCCTCACGCCGTCCGGCTCTGTTTCTTTTGTTCTTCCTCCCACGGACGAACGTCTTTCTCTCTCTCTCTCTCTCTCTCTCTCTCTCTCTCTTGCGGCTGCAGTTCTCTGAGGTACAATCGAGGATGATCCCGTTGGTGTGCGTCGACGAAGATCGTGTGCCGTCGTATCCTGGGAGCGGATCGCCAGTACCCTACGCACCAGTATTGTGGAGGCGATATCTTCTCTAAGGACAGTCCATTTCATGGACGCTTTGGTGATTTCTAATCTAACCTTTATTTAATTTTGTTTGTCGTAATATGTTTATTGCTTTACCCTTTGTGGATCACACCCTTATTTATATTTCCGTTCATTTAATTGGTTCATGTTTGCATACTATAATCGGATAATGATTGGGAAACATACGATTAATATGATCTTAATCAGTATTGTTTCTCTGTTAATTCATTTGGATCCGTTGATTTACTGTTTAATATATGCATTGATATTCCTGTTAACAACAATTCTAACCTCCTCCAACCCTCATAACAATTACAAACAACTAATATTCACATTAGGTTACTCCAACCCACCTCATCCCAATAACCAAACATGCTCCTTGATATCCAACCCCCATATTGTTGCCCTTGTGAAGCCTACCTAACTACCTGATATTGTTCGAACTCTGGTAATCTTTACATAAATCTCAAAAAATATTAATATGAAATTTATTCTATATTGTGATTTGTTTTTGTGTTACAGTCAGAATCTAACTTGAACTGTTTAAGTATGGTATCACGGTATGGTTGTATCCATCATTCAAATATTACTTATACGGTTATATTTCTATTTTTCGATTATAATTATAAATATTACTATTTACAAATATTAAAATGTATTATTTTATACTTCTACAAATGAACAATGACTAAATAATTATCATATCCCGGAACAAATTGTATCTACATATTATATATGCTTTTCTGTATAGATACTAATATCCTAAGTACATATATAATTGGCATCATCAACATAAGTATGATTGGTAAGGATATGCGTTGTTATTTTTTATTGCGTATATAGATATGGATATGATGCATACAAAATGCATTTTAATGATAAGATGACAAGCATTTTCGAGAAAATTGATTGTAGCTAAAAATCATAATTGAATTCAGTGGTTGGCATTTTAACGTAATTTTCAAAACATGTATACCACATGACTCCTTATTGTTCAAATTTTATTTATAACAACAAAATTAATGAAATGTATTTTTTTCCATTTTATGAAGTTCAATTTATTTAGTATCCTATAACTTCATTATGTATTTTTAGGTACTTGAGGAAAATAACAAAAGAAAATAATTATGTCTGACTAAAAATGAATAATATCGTGTAGCATGTATACCGTAGGAATGTAGGGGTGATATCTTAACAAAGACGATCCTTTATGGACACTCCAATGATCTTTGATCTTAATGTAATCTCCATTTGTTAGCCACTTTTTTGTTTATTTACTCATTCTGGATCATGCAAGATACTGTCATATTCTAGATACATGGTTCTCGTATTTATTCAATGAATATATGTAACTGGATTTTGAATTATGCATAGATGATTATTATTGGAATAATTTATTGTTCCACCAAACATAAATCTCGTTCATCCTAATTTATTGTTCCATCTAACTATGTATTTAATAAATGCCGTGGGATAGGTGTTGTTTACGGTACTGTTCCCACCATCAACAACTTCCATTTATTTTTGTCTATGTGGTTAACACTGTAACATATACAATTGCATGAAGTTCGCCATCATTTTATCATTTTATTAAATAATATATATGTATATTTTTATTTCGTGAATATAAAGCCATATTAGAGTAAGCTCTAGGAAGCTGTAATTGACTATAGCATTGCATGCAAATCTGTCGTATTGGATATGATTCAACTGATGTGACAATCGTGATGATAACTTTGGAGATCAGATTTAGTTGTTGGATATGTGTCTGAGACTTATCTTTTCCTCTCCGACATGGGTCTCATCTTACCTTTATCCTCTCCGCGAATTCTATATAAAAATTATCAATGGCATTTCCCTTGCTCGCACCATCTTTTCCACATCTATACAAACCTTTCCCTCGCCCTCCATTCTATCTCCCCTGGCCATTATTAACAGCTTTTGTATGACAATGGGGCTATTGTCCCTTTCCAAACAACATAGCTGACAGTGAAAAAGGCGACGTCATACAGCTCCCATCCCTCATACAACATTTTCATCATGTGTGTAATCTTGTCCTTTTCTTCTTCTTCTTCTTTCTCTTCTTGGCGACGTCAACAGTAACGACATTAACAACAGGAAAAGGAAGTAGAAAAGTCCTTCTGTTGCAAAGAAACAATGATTGGAGCTGCTGCTTGGAGATCCTGATGCATTGTAATGTTGTCTTTGGCAGGGCATGTTGACGCTCATCCCATCCAACATTTTTTGACATGTTTTTCAAGGTCATGAGTATCAATGGCTTAGGTACTCTCGGCATTTCCCCTCCTCCACATGTTTGTCCTCCTGTGCTACTATCTTCTTCCTCTTTTATGTTGCAAATTTAGGAACCAAATGCATGTTGTACTCTTTTGTACAGATACATAACTTTCATATATGCTGATTTTTGTTTTTTTTTATATTCACAACTATTTTCTAGCATCTACCTTGGGGGGAAATATTTGTGTATATGGTGGTATTCGTGGACAAGGGTACCGTGTCAGTGTTTGGACATGAGTCTATAACATAACCATTTGATGATAAATGAGGAGTCACATTAATAACATAAAGTATCGAAGATAGATGTAGTTTAACTAATCAAGAATGATCCGACTTGCAAAGCTAGATCCAACATAGAATAAGATGATAGACCATCCAACGGTGGAGGAGGAATACCTGAGGACCAAGTAGATGCCAGATTTGAGGGTCACCCGGAGAAGGCCCGCGATCCACAGAGACTTTTGCGCACCATGAGAGCATAGACACAACCTTGCTGAAACTCTCACCCATAGGTGGATTCAATTGCCAGTCATCCTTCGTGATTATGAGCTACGACCTCAGACGATTTAGTTGTTTCCCAAGTTTCATGGGCACACCACCAAGGAGACCCATCTACATCTCTAGAAGTTTAAGATGATTTGTAGCACAATCTACGACAGATTAGTGGATGAGGACTCGATCAAGCTGATAACCTTCCCATTTTCTTTGGTTGATAGAGCAACCTACTGGCTGAAATACTTGGGGAGTGTTGTCACCACTTGGGAGCATTCGAGGATCGAGTACTATCCACTCAGTCAGACGAATGCAGTATGAGCGATGATCAACAATTTCATCATGATCCTAAATGAGCAGTTCCACAAGGCTTGAGATCATTTTAGAGAACTCATTGACATGTGTCCAAATCACGATATCAATAAGCCCAACTGAGTCCAAAGTTTATTTTGTGGGCTGACACATAAGTTACAGGGGCTAGTAAACACCTCTTGTGGAGGGTCCTATTTTTCCAAGGACGAGGACCAGATCTAGGCAATCTACGAGGAGATGGCTGAGAACTATACAGTGATGGCCCATGCTTGTGTCTACACTTAGGGGAAGCCACCCCCACTGGCATTGTCTCACCATAGAGTTGAACACATTGAGGTGGGTCCATCTTCGTCTTCTACAACAACAACAGTAGCAGAGTCATCAGCTATTGACATGGGCATCATTAGCTAGAAGCTGGATCACATGGAGATTATAGATATGAAGATGTGCCAGGGCCTAGACAAGCTCAACAGGATTAACGTGCTGGCCCTGACTTTGAGTGACCTTAAGACACATATCTTGTGCCTCTAAGAGGCATAGACAACTTCTTTTCCATATCCTAGGTCACGTGTTTATCAAGGGAGCCGATCGTCATAGTTGTCCGCCTCATATAGATACGTTCACCATATTCAAGCGGAGCACATTCAGCCAACCTGCAATACCAGTTGTCGCCACCACCATCACCAGACACATAGACGATAGTCTATCAGAGTGATCAATCATTGCCATTCCTTCCCCCACCTTCATACAAGCAGACAGAGTAGTTGATGGAAGTCAACGGGAGTTGGTATTCTCAGTACTAGCAGCAACCCAATATTCGCTATGATCACCCGAGCTTCAGATGGTCCATTGGAGGTGCTCAATCCCTATAGCAGCCTCCGGCACAGGCAGGGCACACAACAGAAACAACCCCAATACTCCCATTACACAATTCCTCGACCCTAGTACCAAGGTCTGCAGTGGAGGCAGCAACATCCTCGTTCTCAATTTCACCATCCTTCCCCTCACTCTTACCCGCAGCAGCAACATGGCTAGCCTCAGCATTTCCAGAGAGGCAATCCATCCGGTTCTTATACACCCTCGTGTGAGAATCCAGCTTTAGAAGATTTTACTTGTATGCTAGAAGATCAACAGACTACTTTTAGGTGAGAGATGGATGAGTTCATGCAAGAAATGAGAGAGATTGTCAAGGGAAAGACTGTCATACTTGCACAAATCGAGTCGAATCTAAATAATTTGAAGAGGAAATTAGAGAAGGTATAGTCTACATAATCTAACACTCCTAATGAGGTACTTGATTATATGCATTATTTTATTTGATGATGATTTTGTGATACTTAGGAGCAGTACGAAGCCAGTCAGTGGCGACTCGTCTAAGTGACATCCAGATGCAGACTCCAGAGTGCTAGATGAGATAGAGTGTGGTGCTGATGTTGCTGATGTTGATGATGATGGTGGTATTTATACCACTAAGGCCGATGGTCCAGCCAATAGTGTTGATGCCGTCCCTTCTCCAGATGCTGCAGATAGTGGTATTGATGCCACCAGGATACATATGATGGGCCCGAGCACGGTATGATGCCACTACTTTGGATGTTGTCAGTGATAATGATGCCACCAAGAGTCTATATACAGATACTCCAATTGTTTTGACATTTACTCCTATACCTGAGGATGATTTTCTTAGAAAAAATACAAAAATGGAAACTTTTCGAAAAACAAATATGAATAAAGGTAATGTTTTGTATCTTCTCCTGGTTCATCTGATGTGGTTCTTGATGATGCTTATATGGATTACAACCACTTACGTGTTCAGAGTCCTATTCCTAATCTAGCCCCTCTAGTTGCTGAGAAGGGTGCATCCATCCCCTTCCTTTAAGCACTCCGCTTAGGGAAGGGCAAAAAAACAGATTATCCCAAAAAGAGGCAGCGGTTAGAGTTCAACGAGCATATGATAGATAGATTTCATATCAAGCTATATCTATAGAAGGCATTAGAGCGCATCCATCTATTACAGAAGAATCTTAGAGAGAAGAACACAGTCCGTAGGAAGAAGAGGCACAACCAAATGAAGAAATTCACGCGCTCACACGTGTCATGTGCTCCGCTATTCATAATCGATTGATAGCCAAGAGATCAAATGAATGAGCTCCATATGTTAGATGCCATATTCATGAGAAGCGTTTCGATCGTCCTCTATTAGACAATTGGTATTCGTTAAACTTCTTTCGGCATCCTTACTTGACCACTTCGAGTTTGGACCTCTTCGATAGAGAAGGACAATAATTCAGTTTGCAGATAGATCTGTCAAGAGCGTAAAGGGGTTACTGAAGGACATGGTCGTCACCATTCAGGGTCTGAAATTCTCCGTGGACTTTGTTGTGTTGAACACGGAGATCTCTGAATGTGTGATCAATACCCCCATCATATTAGGGCATCCTTTCCTAATGACAGTAAATGCTGTGTCTGATTATGACAGTGGGAAGGTATACTTTCGTATTGAGTGCCAGAGTATATAAATAGAGACGATTAAGGAGATGAAAGCTAGAGATTCAACTAGCTCAGAACAGAGATCACATATGATAGATTTAGAGCAGACATCCACCACAAGTGTGATTTCGTGATTACAGATGATGAGACAGTTTGGACAGACCTGATTTCATGACCTCTTGTGGACACCTTCAGACTCAGCAGATTTGTAGTTGCCAGCTGATGAGATTTCAGAGAGCACACTTGTGGCATAGGATACTTTAGAGGCTAACGATGCAGATTCTAGTAGTGAGGTTAATTTCATTTCATGTCATTCAGATTCAGATCCCTTAGACTCAGACGTAGATTTTGATTGGTAGGATTTTGATGATTAACCAGTGGGGCCATCTTTGTAGAGTTCAGATGAGCAACGATAGTTCTCCCATTCACATATGATATCCTTCACATAGACATTTCAAAGACTAGATTTGCCAGCTCCCACATTCCCAGAATTGAAGACCTTACCACATACCAAGAAGTACAAATTCTTTACGGGCGAGCCAGATATATTTCCAGTCATTATCTCAATGGATTCAACCGATGACCAAGAACCTTGTTTGGTGGATGTTCTTGAAAGGAACCATAAGGTAGTCGGTTGGTCTGTATCAGATCTCCAGGGGATAAGTCCGTCCCTATGCTCCCACCACATCTATCTCAAGGATGACGCTAAGCATTTGCATGAGTTCCAATGTAGGTTGAACCCGAATCTTCGAGAGGTGGTCATGAAGGAAATATGCAAGTGGTGGAGTGCCGATTTTATCTAACCCATCTCTGACTCCAAGTGGGTTAGTCCATTACATGTGGTACCCATGAAGATGGGTATCACTATAGTTGTGAGTGAGTCTAGAGAGGGGTTTGCTACCTGTGTATCCACTTCTTGAAGGGTCTGTATAAACTATAGATGATTGAATCAAGCCACCAAGAAGGATCACTTCTCGCTACCATTCATTGATAAGATTATTTATAGATTAGCAGAGATGAGTCATTGTTGTTTTCTTGACACGTACTCAGGGTATAATCTAGTGGCCATTTCACCCGATGATCAGGACGTGACGACATTTACATGTCCATTTGGGATGTACACTTTTAGATGGATGCCCTTTGGATTATGTAGTGCCCCATCTATATTCCAAAGGTGCATGCTTTCCATCTTTTCGGACATGGTGTGTGAATGTTTAGAGGTCTTCGTGGATGTTTTTTCGATCTAGGACGATGGGTCTAATGCTTGTCTTTCTCGCATAGATATTGTTCTTTGGCGATGCATTAAGGTCAACCTTGTTCTATCTTGGGAGAAGGGTTATTTATGATGACTCAAGGGGCGGTCCTTTTTTCATATCATCTCCAATAAGGGCATGTAGGTCGATCCGGCCAAGGTGGATATCATTAGGAAACTCACTCCATCGTTCAATTTGAAGCAGTTGCGGTCTTTCTAGGGCATGTTGGTTTATACCGATGGTTCATCCAGGACTTCAGTCGTATTTCCCAACCGCTTACTGATCTTCTTACGAAAGACATCGAGTTCAATGTAGATGATAAGTGTCTTTTCGTCATTTGAGACTCTCAAGGATTTGGTTGTGCAAGCTTTTGTCCTTCAACCACCCGATTGATCTCTTCCATTCGAGATCATGACAAATGCTTCTGATTTTGCCATAGGGACTATGCTAGGACAAAGAAGGGATGTATTTTCATTTACCACATACTACGCTAGCAGGACTTTGGATGTCTCTCAACGGAATTATACCGTTACAGAGAAGGAGATGCTATCCATAGTCTTTGCTTTGGATAAGTTTTGATCTTATATTCTCGGAGCTAGAGTGACTATTTACACTGATTACACCACCATCCGGTACTTAAGGGCTAAGAAGGATGCCAAGGCATGCTTGACTAGATGGATACTTCTATTCCAGGAGTTTGATATTGAGATTGAGGATAAACCTGGACTAAAAAAAATGGTGGAGGATCACCTCTCCCGATTAGAGCATCTTGATGATTCTTAGACAACCACACCTATCACTGCGACTTTCCCAGATGAGGTGATTCTTGCTATCACCTCTCTCCCATAGTATGTTGATATTATGAACTATCTTGTTGCCACGAAAGCTCCACAAGTTTAGACCATGCAACGAGTTGAGACTTTCCTCGCGAAGGCCAAGTCGTACCACTGGGAGGATCCCACCCTTTACCACAAAGAAGGAGATAGTGCCTAGCATCGGTTTATTCCTCAGGAGGAGCAACATAGTGTCCTCACCTATTACCGTAATCTTGAGGCAGGTGGACATCACTATGGGAGATGGACAACACAAAAGGTTCTCCAATCCGACCTTTGGTGGCAAACACTCTTCAAGGATTCAGATGAATTCGTGAAGCGGTGTACTTACTGTCAGAGGATGGGTAGTTGCGGTTATAGAGACATGATGCCGATGTAGCCCACTCACTTATGTGTGGTTTTTAATGCATGAGGCATTGATTTTATGGGACCATTCCCTAAGAGCCAGTGATTCAATTACATTTTGTTGGCTGTTGATTATGTGAGTTGTTGGGTTGAGGCCATCCCCGCTCGAGGCGCGAATGCTAGGACTGTTTGTAGATTTTTTGAGGAATAATATCATATCATATCATATCACAGTTCGGTGTTCCTAGAGTTTTGATTCTAATGGGGGGACTCATTTTATCAACGATAAGGTAAGGTCCCGTGCTAATGAGTTCTACATAGACCATAGAGTTTCCATTGCATAACATCCACAGATGAATGGCCTTGCCGAGGTTTTGAACTGAGAGATCAAGATAATATTGCAGAAGGTTGTCTGCCCAGACTGAAAGGATTGGTCACAGCTTTTGGACTTAGTCTTGTAGGCATATAGGTCATCCTTCAAGATGCATTTAGGTACATCTTTGACTTGTTTATGGCAAGCCATGCCACTTACCTGTCGATATTAAGCAAAAGTCACTATGGGTATTCACAAAGATATTATTGGATCCAGAGAGTGTAGGAGATTAGAGAAGAGCATAGTTGGCAGCCCTGGAGGATCTTAGAAATACAAGCTTTTCGAGTAGCCTACAATATAAGGATAGAGTGAAAATATGACATGATTCTCACATCAGCCATAAGCAGTTTGAGCATGATTAGAGAGTATGACTATTTGAAGCTAGACTTAGATTCCAGGGGAAATTACAAAGCAAGTGGAAGTTGAAGGAGATGGAGAAATCCTCAAGCGCATCACGGAAGCGTGATCGTCGTATCGAATACGACGAAGAACGACTAGTCGTACTAGTTGTTCGGTGCAGCGGAATTTAAAATTTTTAAACCGATGAAACCACATGATCCGAGAACCATTCTCAAATCGTTTCATCTATAACCACAGCAAGTATAATGCAATACCTCTCGAAGCGTGGTTGATCGAGTCTCTACGAAAAGAGACCTCCTGTCTCAAGTCCGATCGTCGGAGTAACGGCTTGCGAGCGCGGAGATGAGTCGCGGTGTCCTCGCAATCCAAGATGATCCAAGCGCGGTTGCTCCTGATCTCGTCGCACGAGATCAAGCGTCTCCTTCGTAAGTGAAGCACTCCAAGAAGACAAAGAACCGCAGAGAGTCGAAGCGGCAGCACGATGGCGCGGGCGTCGACGTTTCTCTCCACCAAGGTGGACGGCCACCAAGAAGAGAGGGAGAGAGGGCTGTCGTGTATATGAGAAAGAGAGAGAGAGAGTTTGTGCTACAATAGCATGTGTAAAGAGAGAGCCAAGCATGCCTCTCTATTTATAGGGTTTTGGGATCCATGGATCTCAATCCATGGGACACATAGAATCAATGGATGAGATTGATTTATGTTCATCCAATGGCTAAGATTGTTGTTGTCAAAAGCAACAAAATTAGGTCAAAATATATTTGATAAAATCAAATATAATTCATTCCTAAATCAACCCAACAAATAAGGAGAGAAGACACATGGAGATTTCATCTCCATGTGCCTTCCATGTAGGCGCACACCCACTCCAATTAGGAGTGGTGTGCCGTCCATGGATTGCATGGAGATTGCAATCTCCATGAGATTGCAAATCTCCATGTAATCTCTCTTATTTATTTGCAACAAAATTATTTGGGTTTTATTTCTCAAAAAATAATTCACAATTATCTTTGAGAATATTGCAATCTTGCCATGGAAAAAATTGTGAATCATATTCACAACCCAAAACAACATGTAATTCAGATTGTTAATTAATTACACAATGTGTATCCAATACACATCATAATTAATCAACACAAATAAATTATAATTAACTCTATCTAATACATTATAAATCACATTTATAATATATTATGAATAATTGGATATCTCTATCCACATTATTCTTATCCAAACTAATTAAATCACATTTAATCATATTGGATAATTTCTCATACATCATGATAATTAAAACACTTTTAATTATCAAATTCTCTTTGCTTAGATCTTATGGAATTGTTCTTAAACCATTTAAGAACAATGCTATTTCTCCTCAGATACTTGGAGATAAGGACAAGGCGATTGTATTGTTCCACGTATAGTGACTTGGATGCTGAGATCATATCTCAACTCCAGATCCTATGGACCTCCCACTGATGCTTGATCAAATCAAGACCGTAGACTTAATCTTCTCATTGCATCTGAATCTCATTCAGATCAATGTCCAGCTCATGGACTAAGATTAGGTCACTTCTCTAATGAGAGGAGTCACTAAAATCCAAACCTGTTTCATCACTCCCTCGGAATGGAAGCGTCATGGTTATACAATCGTATATGATCAAATCACCCTTCAGGTATTCCTAATACCTGCACATCCTACATACTGGAAGACTCATGATCATCCTGAAGATAAAGATCACTTTTACACTGTCATCTTCAGGGTTAGATCATTAAGTTTCTCAATCTTGGTCATCGGGATATGGTATAGATCATATGCTTTCACAAAGCATATATCTTACCTTCAAATTCATGTCATGCTTCCAAAGCACGACGACCATGCATGGAATTTGTTCAGTCCCAATACCTCATGAGTGAGCTCATGTCTCCCGGTTCACAAGTGAACCTGTATGATCCCTTTGAGAGATCGCATTACTCATATGTCCTTACATGCACACCAGCTCGCCGGTATATAGACCTTGATTAGGTCATCAACCTATTGTTCTGCCAAATGTACATACTTAGACATATAGCAATACATCTGTCTCTAGTCAGAGGATGCATGCCTATGTTGTGACAGTATTCAACGTAGGTCTTTGGTTATATCGATCTCGTCAAGTCAACCCATTGACTTGACTAACCTGACACCTCTGAATCACTATTCCCATGCAGAGGACCTGCATCAAGAGGTCAGTCAGATATCAGTCATATGAGATAGGATTGCCATCTCCCACTCAGACTGGAGATCATCACTTAATGATCATTTGATGATGCTTGATGAGTCCTCTATCTAACTCCTTAGATATTCATCCAAGCATCAGCCTCTATGATCCATCCAATGAATCAACAGCTGTATGATCATCAAGTTGGCCATGGTACATAACCCTTATTGTACAGAGGGACCCTATAGTGCATTCATTCATTAATCTCAGAAAGGGGAGTGAAAAATAATCAATAATTTTCATTGATAATTTATTCATTACAATAACATTTATTGTAGAAATGGTTCGCCCGGGGCTCACATTGCTAACAATCTCCCACTAGCCCTCAGAACCATTCAGGTACAATCTTTAAACCCATACTCATTACATGCTGGTCGAAAACCTTCTGTGTCAGAGGTTTGGTAAGAGGATCAGCAACGTTGTCGGCAGAGGCCACCTTGGTGATGATGATGTCACCACGCTTTTGTATCTCCCGAATGATGTGGTATTTCCTTTCCACGTGCTTGCTCTTTTGATGCCATCTGGGTTCCTTTGCCTGGGAAATGGCTCCCGTGTTATCGCAGAGTAACGGGATGGGAGTATCAGAGGAAACTACGCCAAGCTCCAGCACGAACTTGCGCAACCACACCGCCTCCTTCGCAGCATCCGATGCGGCAATGTATTCGGCTTCCGTTGTTGAATCTGCAGTAGTGTCCTGCTTCTTGCTTCTCCAGCTCACAGCACCACCATTCAACAAGAACACGAACCCCGATGTCGACTTTCGATCATCTACATCCGATTGGAAGTCAGAATCTGTATATCCTAAGACTTGGAGATCACCATCTCCATAGACCAAGATGTAATCTTGCGTCCGTCTTAGATATTTGAATATGTTCTTTACTGCATTCCAGTGTTGTTCTCCATAACAGGATTGGTAACGACTTACCACTCCCACTGCATGGCAGATATCTGGCCTAGTGCACATCATGGCATACATTAAGCTTCCTACGGCTGATGCATAAGGACATCCAGCCATGGCCTTCTTTTCCTCAACAGTTTGAGGAGCCATTCCTTTAGACAGGTGGATACCATGTCTTAAGGGTAGGAATCCTTTCTTAGAACTATCCATACGGAATCGTTCAAGAATCTTCTTAATGTATCCATGTTGTGACAATCCCAAAATCCTCTTTTCTCGGTTTCTGAACAGCTTCAGGCCTAAGATGTAAGAGGCTTCTCCAAGATCTTTCATCTCAAAGGTATGGGACAGCCAAATCTTTACACTGGTCATCATCCCTGTATCATTCCCAATGATAAGGATGTCATCTACATAAAGCATGATGAACACAACGGCGCTCCCACTAAGCTTCTTGTATACACAAGGTTCATCAGGATTCTGCACAAAATCATAACTCTTTATGGTTTCGTCAAATCTGATGTTCCAACTACGAGAAGCTTGCTTGAGCCCATAGATGGATTTCTTCAGCTTGCATACTTTACCATCCTCAGTCATGAAGCCTTGGGGCTGCTCCATGTAGATATCCTCCTCGAGGTATCCATTGAGGAAAGCCGTCTTGACGTCCATCTGCCAGATGTCGTAGTCAAGATATGCAGCTATAGCTAGCAATGCCCGGATGGATTTAAGCATAGCCACAGGAGAGAATGTCTCATCGTAGTCGATGCCTTCTCTCTGTGTGTAGCCCTTGGCTACGAGCCGTGCCTTGAAAGTCTCTAATTTCCCATCAGGTCCCCTTTTTCTCTTGAAGATCCATTTACACCCAATGGGTTTTACCCCTTTAGGTGGATCCTCTAGGGTCCATACACCATTCTTATGCATGGAGTCAATTTCTGACTTCATTGCTAGCATCCATCTATCCATGTCTTGATCCGCGAGTGCTTCATCAAATGAAGTAGGATCAATGTCAGTTTCACCTGACACATGGAATCCATACCTTTCAGGTGGTGCAACCACCCTCGAACTCCTTCGAAGAGGTATGGGTGTTTCATCTTTATTTACTTCTTCAGTTTCTGGTCTGGGGAGCTCAGAATCCTCTTGGGATTCAATGAGCTCCTCTACTTCACTTTTATCTTGACCTTTAAGGAAATCATCCTCCAGAAACTTTACATCTCTAGAGACAAAAACCTTTTGGGTCTCAGGGTCATAAAGCTGGTATCCAATACCATCTTTAACATACCCAATGAAGTAACACTCACGAGTGCGAGATTCCAGCTTACTTGCGTCCACGTTCTTCTCATGGACCAAGCAACCCCAAACCCTTAAGTGATTGACACTAGGTTTGGTTCCATACCATAGCTCATGAGGAGTCTTAGGTACAGATTTGCTAGGAATCTTATTCAGGATATATATTGCAGTCTCTACTGCATATCCCCAGAAACTAAGAGGTAAATGTGCTTTGCTCATCATTGAACGGACCATGTCCATGATGGTCCTGTTGCGTCTTTCAGCAACACCATTAAGTTGGGGAGTTCCAGGAGGAGTGAGATTTGAAACAATTCCATTCTCCTTAAGGTATTCCTTGAATTCATCTGATAGGTACTCGCCGCCTCGATCAGATCGAATTCGTTTAATCTTCCTATCGGTTTGGTTCTCAACCAAAGCCTTGAATTCTTTGAACTTTTCAAAGGTTTCAGACTTGTGACGTAATAGGAAGATAAACCCGTATCGCGAATGGTCATCGATAAACGTCAAATAATATCGGTATCCATTTCGAGTCGCGGTACTGAAGGGACCACATACATCGGTATGTATTAGGTCAATAATACCTTCGCATCTTGTAACCTTGTTACGGAAAGGCATCCTAGTCATTTTACCTCGAATGCAATGTTCGCAGGTAGGCAAAGATTGGACTTGTAGGAAATCTAAAGGTCCATCCTTTATCAATCTGTTGATCCTATCAACAGACAAATGACCAAGCCTTTGATGCCAAATCATATTTGAATGATTTTTATTCTCCCTGGATCTCTTAGGGTTTTTATTAGTGGTTGTAACATTCATGACATTCTCATTAATGCACAATTCATAGAGTCCTCCAGAAGTTAAAACACCTTCTGCAATATATTTATCATAATAATTTATGACTAATTTATTACAGAACAGGAACGAATATCCACTTCTAACTAGCTTAGATACAGATATCAGATTCCTTCTAACTTCAGGTACATAAAGACACTCTTTAAGTACTAGGACTCTTCCACTAGATAATGATAGTCTGCATGTCCCGACGTCGACTGCTGCAACACTTGCATCAGATCCCATCTGGATGACTATCTCCCCTTCCTCAAGACTTCTAGTTTCCTGAAACAAATGCAACAAATTGCATACATGAACAGAAGCACCAGAATCTACAACCCAACTTCCTTCTCGTCCGACGAGAAAGCTAGTTTCAATGATGAAAGTAGATTTTATACCTGCTGGAGCTTTACCTTTATCTGAGGACTTCAGGTAATCTGGGCAGTTACGCTTCCAGTGCCCCGGCTTCTTGCAGTGGTGACAGACGTCGGTTTTCTTCGACGCCATGAGAGTGGATGCATTGGAAGAAGAGGCAACACTTTGTCCCTTCTTCTTTCTCTTCTGGGCCGGGCCCTTCCGAGAACCATGCTTCCGACCGCGCTTCCCTTTGACCTGTGCAACCATTGCACTGCCACTGGGACCATCCTTCTTCATTACGTCCTCTGCGGACTTTAATGCAACAAGGAGAGCAGCATTTGTCAATTCCAACTTGTTCATGTGGAATGACACTACAAAGTTATTAAAAGACTTGGGCAATGACAGCAGAATGAAGTCAGCTTGAATGTCTGCATCCATCGTTGCCCCAAGAGTCTCCAGCTCCGACAAGTACCCAAATATTTTGAGTACATGTTCACGGACCGAAGTCCCTTCCTGCATTCTACAGCGAATGAGGTCTTTCATAACATTGTACCGCTGAGTGCGGTTAATGTCACCAAACATATCCTTAAGATTCTGCATTATATCCTGACAGGTATTCATCTCCACATGTTGCTTCTGCAGAACATTGGAGAGAGAACCTAGGATATAGCACCTAGCCAAGACATGATCTTCATCATACTTGTCATTAAATGCTTTTTCTTCCTTGGACTTAGGGTTCTCAAGCTTGTCCTCGGATAGCACATAACTAATGCGCTCAGCAGAGAGAACAAGCTCCAAATTTCGGATCCAATCCGAATAATTTGGGCCGGTCAATTGGTTGACCTCAAGAAGCCTACTAAGTGGGTTCAAAGACTTCATTTTCTGAAATTAAGAATGCACTATATTAGAATATAAAAATTATATATTCAAATTTATAATATTTGATTAAGGCATTTTTAAATCAAATTGTTCTTGCTATGTCAACCTTGAAAGTTTATTCCCTTATTCACTTTCAAAGTAAGAGATATACTTACCAATATATCTCAAGCAAGAACTGGGATCTCCTCCTTATCTTTGTCATATCCCAATAATATGAGAACCTATGACTCCAATAAAGAGAAGCGGGAACACATTCCGCATTGCAAGTCCAACTTGCATTTCCCAATTCGGTCTTTAATACCCGGGCCCACCACCCCTAAGGCGATGTTGACCCGTTATTAATTGAACCAACCGTCAACAGGAATACAACTCGCTATGCGCAATCCAATATCGCCCCAATAATATGAGGACCCGATATTGGGGTCACTACGCATACGTCCTTACTCTTTCGAGAAGCGACGAGCCCGATCCAAACGGATCGTATGCAGGAGCTGTCACTTCGTACAGGCGTCTCCTTCATACGATGTCTGGCGACGGAACTCTTCGCCTTGACGGGAGACCATGGATGTCACTTATGTGATCCTCCATATCATATTCAAATTTTAATTAATTATTATGAATCACATTCACATAATTAATTCTTCCAAGGGAATTAATAACTCTAATCATATTAGAGCATTTCAATTGGACATAATCAATTTAATCATATTAAATTAATTATCAATCCAATTCAATCAATCAAACTTGATTATTTTACTTGAATACATATATGGTGATATCTCAAAATACGTATTAATACGAATTTTAATAATTAGAAAAATACATCTTAATCCCTCGGACATTATCCCGGCCCTACCCGCTGTCATGGCCAGTACCGACGAGAGTGGGACGGACCACATACGTTGCAACCCGCAACCCCAATGCTCTCCGACTAGGCACCATATCCGCCTCGGGAAAGGATAATGCCAAATTGATTAATTTGTACTTGAGATGATCATCGGTTTTTCAACCGAAATTGTACCATATAGTAATAATCAAAACATTTTTGATTATAAGGAAATTTGCTAGACAAATTCCCAAATCCTATTCAAGCATCAAGTTTGAAGATTGTTGTTTCCAATTTATGATTTAGATCACATCTTAATCAATTAATTGGTTGGGGCCATGTCAATTAGACAAATAATCATGTCTCAATATTTCACAAATATTATTCAAGATTATTTCACGAAATTAACAATTAATTTCACTAATTGACAATCACTTGGTTCTAGATTAGGAATGCAATTTCAGTATAGACCCCTATTCACTAAAATTGGCATATCTCAATCAATTTAAATCCAAATTAAGCAAACTCAATTTTCATAGATTGCTAACTTGATTTACAACAGAACCTAAGTGGATTTGCATGCATTTCGAGGCAGATGATAACAGTAATTAACTCTTTAATCATGTTAAAATCTATTGTTCCCGCAACAGTGCATACATGTCCATTAAAACAACCATATATAGAGCATACGAAATCCGATTTACGCAAACTCAGTTCCTATGGTTTCCTTATTTAATGGGGAACAAAATACTAGTATTAAATTCGTGTTTAAACAATTTAAACAGTGCCGAATTTATTTACTAAACAGATCTGCGAAATCAAATGCGATGAAAACTTTCGCGACCTAAACGAACCCAAGTCGTCCTCGATTTTTCGAATCATATTCGAAACCGTCGACCTAAGGCTCTGATACCACTTGAAGGAGATGGAGAAATCCTCAAGCGCATCACGGAAGCGTGATCGTCGTATCGAATACGACGAAGAACGACTAGTCGTACTAGTTGTTCGGTGCAGCGGAATTTAAAATTTTTAAACCGATGAAACCACATGATCCGAGAACCATTCTCAAATCGTTTCATCTATAACCACAGCAAGTATAATGCAATACCTCTCGAAGCGTGGTTGATCGAGTCTCTACGAAAAGAGACCTCCTGTCTCAAGTCCGATCGTCGGAGTAACGGCTTGCGAGCGCGGAGATAAGTCGCGGTGTCCTCGCAATCCAAGATGATCCAAGCGCGGTTGCTCCTGATCTCGTCGCACGAGATCAAGCGTCTCCTTCGTAAGTGAAGCACTCCAAGAAGACAAAGAACCGCAGAGAGTCGAAGCGGCAGCACGATGGCGCGGGCGTCGACGTTTCTCTCCACCAAGGTGGACGGCCACCAAGAAGAGAGGGAGAGAGGGCTGTCGTGTATATGAGAAAGAGAGAGAGAGAGTTTGTGCTACAATAGCATGTGTAAAGAGAGAGCCAAGCATGCCTCTCTATTTATAGGGTTTTGGGATCCATGGATCTCAATCCATGGGACACATAGAATCAATGGATGAGATTGATTTATGTTCATCCAATGGCTAAGATTGTTGTTGTCAAAAGCAACAAAATTAGGTCAAAATATATTTGATAAAATCAAATATAATTCATTCCTAAATCAACCCAACAAATAAGGAGAGAAGACACATGGAGATTTCATCTCCATGTGCCTTCCATGTAGGCGCACACCCACTCCAATTAGGAGTGGTGTGCCGTCCATGGATTGCATGGAGATTGCAATCTCCATGAGATTGCAAATCTCCATGTAATCTCTCTTATTTATTTGCAACAAAATTATTTGGATTTTATTTCTCAAAAAATAATTCACAATTATCTTTGAGAATATTGCAATCTTTCCATGGAAAAATTGTGAATCATATTCACAACCCAAAACAACATGTAATTCAGATTGTTAATTAATTACACAATGTGTATCCAAAACACATCATAATTAATCAACACAAATAAATTATAATTAACTCTCTCTAATACATTATAAATCACATTTATAATATATTATGAATAATTGGATATCTTTATCCACATTATTCTTATCCAAACTAATTAAATCACATTTAATCATATTGGATAATTTCTCATACATCATGATAATTAAAACACTTTTAATTATCAAATTCTCTTTGCTTAGATCTTATGGAATTGTTCTTAAACCGTTTAAGAACAATGCTATTTCTCCTCAGATACTTGGAGATAAGGACAGGGCAATTGTATTGTTCCACGTATAGTGACTTGGATGCTGAGATCATATCTCAACTCCAGATCCTATGGACCTCCCACTGATGCTTGATCAAATCAAGACCGTAGACTTAATCTTCTCATTGCATCTGAATCTCATTCAGATCAATGTCCAGCTCATGGACTAAGATTAGGTCACTTCTCTAATGAGAGGAGTCACTAAAATCCAAACCTGTTTCATCACTCCCTCGGAATGGAAGCGTCATGGTTATACAATCGTATATGATCAAATCACCCTTCAGGTATTCCTAATACCTGCACATCCTACATACTGGAAGACTCATGATCATCCTGAAGATAAAGATCACTTTTACACTGTCATCTTCAGGGTTAGATCATTAAGTTTCTCAATCTTGGTCATCGGGATATGGTATAGATCATATGCTTTCACAAAGCATATATCTTACCTTCAAATTCATGTCATGCTTCCAAAGCACGACGACCATGCATGGAATTTGTTCAGTCCCAATACCTCATGAGTGAGCTCATGTCTCCCGGTTCACAAGTGAACCTGTATGATCCCTTTGAGAGGTCGCATTACTCATATGTCCTTACATGCACACCAGCTCGCCGGTATATAGACCTTGATTAGGTCATCAACCTATTGTTCTGCCAAATGTACATACTTAGACATATAGCAATACATCTGTCTCTAGTCAGAGGATGCATGCCTATGTTGTGACAGTATTCAACGTAGGTCTTTGGTTATCTCGATCTCGTCAAGTCAACCGATTGACTTGACTAACCTGACACCTCTGAATCACTATTCCCATGCAGAGGACCTGCATCAAGAGGTCAGTCAGATATCAGTCATATGAGATAGGATTGCCATCTCCCACTCAGACTGGAGATCATCACTTAATGATCATTTGATGATGCTTGATGAGTCCTCTATCTAACTCCTTAGATATTCATCCAAGCATCAGCCTCTATGATCTATCCAATGAATCAACAGCTGTATGATCATCAAGTTGGCCATGGTACATAACCCTTATTGTACAGAGGGACCCTATAGTGCATTCATTCATTAATCTCAGAAAGGGGAGTGAAAAATAATCAATAATTTTCATTGATAATTTATTCATTACAATAACATTTATTGTAGAAATGGTTCGCCCGGGGCTCACATTGCTAACAGAAGTGTCCATATTTTGTCAGAAAGGTGCATGACAGTGACAATATTGATATATCTGAGTTGTCTTCTGAGTCCATCTTTTGGGTCAATGGTCATCGCCTGAAGCCTTTTATTGATCATGGCCCATTGACTGTTGATGTTTCCCCGATTCATTTTGTATGATATGTTCTTTTGACTTTCATCTTATGCATCTCATACCTTAGTTATACTTCTGTCCACCTCTTTGTGTATCCATGTTGTCTACATTCATTCATTCATTCGTTTTGTTTAGCACTCCATGCCTTATCCTATGATTTCGCTATACTTAAGATGCACTTTATCCTAAGTATAGGGGGTGTTGAACTTGTATTGTTTATATATATGTTCACCCTATTACCTCTGTTTTGTTGCTTATACTTGAGGACATCTGACCCTAAGTTTAGGGGAGGTAATATCCGTTTTCCTTTCTTTGATTGCTCACTCACTTGCCTTTCAACTGGTGATATTCCTTTACATACTTAAGGATCTTTTACCCCAAGTATGGGGGGACAAGTCGATTGGTTGATCGTGTGCGTTCTCTTCCTTGATTTTTCCTTTTTGTATTGTCTTCTGTAGTTAGGATTACTTGATCATAAGTATATGGGGGATCACCGACTTCTATCAATTCATTCCTTCATTCTTTGTGTCGTTGTAATATAGAATCTTTTTACTTCTCTACACTTAACACGAGTTATATCTTCCTCTTCGCTCTCCGATCACTTTGAGGACATCGTTCGAGCTAAGTATAGAGGAGTGACGTATATATTGTATATATACTTTAGCCATAACTCATACTTGAGGTTAATAATATGACTATCATTTATAAAATTGGTATAAAATATTCTAAAAAATGTTTGCAAAATGTATGTAATATTTTTTTATAAGTTTTTTGCAAACCTTTTTGTAAAAATGTTTGTAAAAACCATAGTAAAAATATTTTTGGATAATTTTTTATAAAATATTTTTAAAAATGTTTTGGTTGTAAAATGCTTGTAAAATATTTTGTGTATCAAAATTATGTATATGATATAAATGTTTGTAAATTGTGCGAAAGAAAATTGTTTGCAAAAACCTTTTTTAAAAACTATTTGTAAGGTGATTTGTAAAATAGTTTGTAAAACCAATTTTAAAAAAAGGTTTTGAAGATATTTTGAAAAATTTTGTAAAATGGTTTGTAATTTTTTGTAAAATATTTTATCACATTGGTAATAAATTATGGCTATATCAAGTAGTTGTATATATGTGTTGTAAGTCCTTTGTATATACTTATTTGTAAACTTTACATATAAAATACCTTTATAAAATTCTTATAAATAAAATCCACTTATAAAAATTGTATATGAAACTTGTAAATAAAACTCTTCTAACTATGTCCATATTTTTGTAAAAACTCTTTCTTTTCTTTCTTATTAAAAATAGCATAAAAGTTTGCAAAAAATTCTTTGAAAAACTTTTCAAAAAGTTTTTATCTTTATCTTATTTTCTTTTTAAATGTTTTGTAAGTATTTGTTGCATGTGCATATGCATTTTTCAGAATGAAGTTTACATTTAAACGAGTCATGAATAAAATTGAAGAATGGAGCTTGGTTAAGACCTTAATCCACTTAATTTTAGAGGAAACGTATAAGGATTCAAGTTGAGACTTTCAATTCTTAGTGACTTAATTCAATTAGTCCACAAGACTATGTTCACATGCCATCTTGATTGGTCTATGTAGAATATTTCACGATACACGCATGATTCTTCTAGACAATGGCTTAACTTGGACAAACACTCTACATGTATATCTTCATGGATGAGGTGGTGAGGGGGTAGAATATTTTGTCTTGGGTAGCACACGGATGTGTAACAACTAGTGGGAGCATCCATCTGCCTCTATGGAGGTAAGTGCATCTCAACCTAGTCTAGTAGCATTGAGGTCTAATGACCGGATGTCATGGGGTTGCGATAATGCTTCAAAAGAGGGATAGTCTACTGGCTCAAGAGGAAAAAAATCCTTATGTGCATGCAACACCTTGAAGATATGTTGTATACATGTCATAAGAAAATGCAAAAACTCCAAAAAGGGGACAAGCTAGATTGAAAATAAAATTCATGCTGGAGTGTATATAGCTGAATAAGCAAAGCTTATGTCATTCATTGTCTTATGTCATGGAAGCTTGCAGCTAGAGACTTGGCTACACTGGTTAAGCTCCAAGGGATACATGGCTACACTAGCCACGATCCATTCTCTTCTTTCGCCTTTTCTTGAGCAGGTTGCATTTGAACTTAGAAGGGAATACCCTGCTCCTCAAGTAAAGAGTTGCTAGATCAGGGGACTGGAGTTACCTTGTTGAGGGATGTTGTTTCTTTGCCATTTCTAAGGTCAGGAGCTATATATCACTTACACAGTACAAAGATTCATAGTCAAAAGTGTTTGCGTATGTAAACTTGTTTTGACCTTACTGTTGAGGCATCCTGAATAAGACTCTTGTGGAACTTAGAGTCGGTTAGGTTAAAAGTCCATTTCTCCATAAGGTTCCGCCAAATTAAAAATCCAAAAATCTACCGAGCTCCATACTCCAATTATGAAGATAAGTTTAATAATCAATATTCTTCCAAGTTCTTTGTTTTTTTGTTCTTTATTTCTTTTTCACTTCTTTTTCAAATAAGTATTTGCCATGGTACTATCAAATGTAAAGTATAGGGGAATGATGAATCCGTGATCCACATCTTTTATTCTTTTAGTTTAGCCAAATACCCTATGAAAAATATATGTAAATATATATCAAATATAATAAATTAGCATTGTGCATACATTTTTTTAATATTATGCAATTAATATTCTTTTTAATTATAAAAAAAGAATAAAGAAGAAAAGAAAAAGAAAATAAAATAAGGATGTATTTATGCAATAAATGCAGACTGACCTGAACCCCTGAGAGAAGGTCGAGTAACCTGATAGACAAGGAATAAAGTAGGGAGAAATGGGGTCCTTATTCATTGTATATATTCATCAGTATATATCCTGTATATATCCTTCACCTTTGCCATTCTAAATAAAATCTCAAAATAATTTATTTTCTTCAATAAAAGTTGTTTAATAAAAATATATAATAATAATTAAATAGGATTGTGTATAAATGTAGAACACCTATACTTGTATATATTTTTTCTTTTGTAAATAATTTGTATATAATTTGTATTTTTAAACTATTGTATATACTACTAATAATTACGTAAAAGTGAAATAAAATCCATAAAAAACACAAAACAAAACAAAAATAAAATCAATTCTTCATTGTACAAAAGACCAGTAATGTATATATTGTACATAAAATTAATTTATTAACGCTTATAATTAATTTATAAAAATAAAATAAAAATATTTTATACTCTTTAAATTATTTTATAAATAAATAAAATATATAGTATAATATATTTTTGTAAAAATAATAAAATAAAAATACATGCATATAATATATATGTATATTATACATGTACATAACATTATATACAGTATATACCATAATATATTTATTATTAAAAATTATTAAAAATAATAGATTTTTTATAAAATAATTAACAAAATTTATTTTTATAGTTTTTTTATTTTTAATCCATTTATTATTATTTTTTTATTTTTTTTATTTTATATATTCTTGAATTCTGATTGGTCAACCCTCGTTAGTTGACTCGGGTCAACCCTCCCTCTCTCAAACACAACCCAGGCAGATGGTCGTCGGTCTCGATTTCTCGCCATTTTCTTGCCTGAGTTTGACCACTTCTTCCCTCGGTTCGCATACCCGATTCTTCACCTATAATCTGCAATACTCACGGATCCCTATGTAGCGTCGGATCCTCCTAGGGTTGCATGCTTTCTCTTGATCCTTATACTCCCCTAGGAACCCATGTAATTTCTCTCATCCACCTCCTCCGTGAGGTAGTTGCTCGGTGCCTCCTTTTGATCCACAGACACCCTTAGGATAGTGATAGGGTCCCGGGGATCATCTTGGTGCTCAAATTGGTGATGTTTGGAGCTGTAGCTTACTTTGTGGTCGGAGCTCTGCCATGACATGCCTCCCATGTCCTCCGCAACCCTGTTAAGGCAAAGACCCTACAAATCACCTCAAGTCGCTTCACCCTTCATTTACATATCATCAAGTATCATATAGACTTGGCATCTCACCGTTCATCCCTGATTTACACTCTGTCACCACAGCCCACTATCTTGGCTCCGATCATCGAGTCTGGAGCCTTGCCTTCACATCTCACCGCATCGATCTATATTCCATATCAAACTCCAGCCCCAACACAACCTTTCCATTCTAAATCTTGCTCATTGGAGCAAGATTAGGCATAGACCTCCCCCTTCCAATTTGATCGGAGGTCCTTCATGCATCCACCCTTGCTCCTTTCATTTTCTCTACCAATAACCCCCGCCGAGGCCTTGCCTTCGAGCCCCTATACCCCTTGCAGGTTCAGGTGCACGAATGGAGCATTGATCGACTCCCAGTTGCGCAACGAAGTAGCTCTAGGTGCTCCACCTTCTTGATCATCATTGAGCCTCGTTCCGAGCCATATAAGGCTCCCTTCCGATGCAGACATTCCTCAACTTGTTGTTGAACCCTTTCACAAGATATCTACGGATCAAGTTTTAGCCAATGCAACCTTCATAGCAGTCCATCCAGCATGCCTTAGCTCCGTCGGATGATGAGATGCTCCTCCATATTTGATCTGGACCATTCATCGATGCCCAAATGCTAACAACTTGATCAGAGATCTGGAAGATTCACACCACATGTCAGCGACCTTTTCAGAACCTTCAGATCTGCCTATAACGGTTATCTAGGCCATACGTCAGAGAGACACCATGCATGCACCACGTGCATGTCATGGGTATATTGCACTTTGTCCCTTGCAATTTGGTTTATTTAATTTTAATCTAATAATTGTAATAATTAGTTATAGACTTTTTGTAGTAAGAACCTCATAATTTAGTTATTTGTAATCGAGTCCAGTTGAGTTGAACTCGCGTATGTCTACACGTGCTTTTGTGGGTATTTTGCAAACTTAGTCTTGTACTTTTATTAGTTAGTAGAACATAGAATGGTTTTTAGGAATTGCAAATATACCCCTACGAAGGCTGAACCACGTGTACCGCATGTGTCTTCGAGATTAATTGCATTGTTGCCCCTATACTTTTATTTCTCATTACGATTTGGCCCTAAAACTTAGAATCTTTGTATATAGGTCCATTTGCATAGTTTTTTTTGCTCTCTTTTATTAATTGAAATAATTAGCAAAATAATTCAAAAAATTTCATAAAAATTACATGTAGCTCCTACTCATGTGTTTTACTTATGATGATTTTTGTTTACCATTTTCCTTTTATTTACTATTATTAGAAATTCAAAAACCAACTAAAAAGTCCTTGATTACCTTAGAAAAACGATAAAAATTCAAAAAATGCCTTATAATTCTAAAAAAATAGCTTTTATTTTTTATTTGAATTTTTATCCAATTTTCATTGCACTTTCTTTTATAAAACCTAAAAATTTGCAAAACCCTCACAACATTATAAAAAATATATAAATCATAAAAATATCAAAAAATTCTGATTTAAGTTTTATTTGTTGATATTTCCTTATAAATAAATTTGGTTTCAAGAAGTTTTGAGCATTTTTCTATATTTTTAATTTGCAAAACTTTCCTGACTGTGCACTATTTAGTTCTTTTCTTAGTTTTTGTTTTTTATAGAATACCAAAAACATCAAAAAATTCTCTAAAAATAATAAAAAAACAATAAAAAATTGTTAAAAACACAACAATATTTCTACTTGATTTTCTGGTTATTTATGCCCTATTTGAAAAATTCAAAAAGATAGTGTGTTTCTTGTTTTATTCATTTTTTTATTTATGTTATTTTCAAAAATTAAAAATTTGCAAAAATAAAACCACTAAAAAAGAAAACAAAAATCCTTTGTATCTTGGTGATTAGACTACATAGGTTTAATTGTGCTCCTTGTGTTCGACCCTGGTCACTATACAAAGTTAATAAAAGTAGCTTAGAGCATTGTTTTACTTGCTTGATTTCTTTATGGTTGAATAATTTTCTCGATTTCTCCTCGGTTAGCTTGGGTGCCAATGAGACATTAATTAATTCCTTAACCCGACTTGGCAAAGTCTGGGTATTAAGAACCCTATTCGTTGCTTCAGGATTTTTGAGCTAGTCTGTGATAACCTGTCTCAACATCGGGTTAGTCAAGACTACATTTGATTGAGATCCACTCCTTTTGCCTTAATAGATAAGGTTGCATATTGGTTGAAGAAACTAGGGGAGGTGGTCACAACATGGGTTGTTTTCAAGACTAATTTTAAAGAAATTCAACCCAGTAAGTAGAAATAATTAAATGTGGATTAATATGACAAGCTTCACCTAGTTTCCCAATGAACCATTTCATGAAACTTGGGAGATATTTAAGGACCTAATTTAGAAATACCCAGTGTATGACATTAATAAGATGACGTTGGTCCAGTGTCTTGTAATTGGTTTGAACTAATAAATGCAAGGGGTGGTGTGCACTTTATATGGAGGAAGCTACATGGGCTAACACGAGGACACCATCTGGAAGGTATTTGAAAAATTATCCGATATGAGCTACTCCTAGACCACTAGTCAGGCATACTTGCCCAACCCCTTTACACTCCTATCAAAAGAAGAGAGAAAGAAGAATGTAAACAAACTGTCCATCGACTAGAGATCCAACATGGGGATAATTTTAGAGAAACTCATAATGGTCGAACAAATTAATGAAATAGGTAGATAAGCTCAACAAATTCACAAACTTGAGAACTTTTCTAAAGTGTCCAAGCAGATGGAGGAACTTGCTTGTAGGGTATCTAAAATCCAAATATCTACTCTAACTACATCTCTTGTCTGATGACCGAAAAATCCACAAGGAGATCTCACTATCGGGCCAAGGTAAAAGCTCAAGGGTCTTGCGACCCGAATAGAGAGACTCGGTCAATCAAGAAAAAAAATAAGGAACCACCAAATCGAAGGATAAATCAATAAAATCAAACAACGGTCCTCGCTAGTTTATTAACCTAGTATAGCGATCAGGGTCGGACTCAAGGAGCACGGGTTGGCCTTACGACCTACGAAGTAGTCAAAAAGAAAAAAAATGAATAAAATATTTTTTGGTGGATTTTAAATGTTTTTAATTTTTTTTGTGTTCTTAATTATATAGGAAAATATAAGAAAAGGTGTAAAAGAGCAACTACAACAATTTATTTAAATACTCAAATTGCTCAGAAAATAGAAATAAAATTATTTTGGTAATTTTTTTATATTTTTAAGTGTTTTGGTGATTTTATGGGAATTTTATAATTTTTAGTTGATTTTCTAAAAATCAAGAAAGGGAAAAAATGAATCAATGTGCAGCCAGACTTGAAAGGCCAATTAAAAATATATAATTGGCTTATAAAAATATGGAGATAATTTTTATAAAAAAATATATACAAAAACTAAGCTACAGAAAATGAGTTTGCATTTTTTTGAATTCTACATAATTTTTAATGATTTTTATAATATTTTTAGGGTTTTTCAATGTTTATGGGTTTTATAAATCCAAATAAGCCAAAAATGGATAGAAACTTAAACACAATAAAAAAACAAACCTTAATTTTTTTAGATTTTTTAGAAAAGTTTTTATATTTTTCTTTGATTTTCTTTTCCAAACAGTAACAAAAATATGTGTTTTTGATTTTTTTAAAATAATAAAAGTAAGAAAAATCTCCCAAAAAATTAGGGATTTTTTGGCAGGAGCCACGTATCCAAATTTCACTTGATTTGGAGTTTATTTGCTATTTATTCAACCAATAAAAGAACTACAACACGCATGGACCTATTTGCAAGAAAACATAGTTCTAGGAGCTTAAATGTAACACATGTGAAAACCTTAGGGTTTAAAATGTAAAATTCGTAAACAATCAGCACATGTCCAATTTAATTCATGCACAGGGGTATAAATGCAAATATTGAAACTAAAACTTCATTTCATAACACAGTAGAAAACCCAAGCTCATACATGCAAAATGTCCAAAATCTCACGTGTCGAAGCACGTGTCTCACACAGACAGGGATGAAAATGCAAATAAAATAAACATAGGGTCCATGGTGTAAATATTCCAAAATAAAAACACCTACGAGAAATATTTACAAGACTAAACTATAAATGCCAAAAGAGGAGGGGCCTAAGTGAAATTACCCCTATTATTAACGATCGATGGCTGGAGGCGCGCCACGTGTAAGATCGAACGATGGAGATGAGTGTACACCTCTTCAGTGATGGACAGTGTGGATGTGATCCTCAGATGGATCAATGGTCAGACGACGCCCTCGAATAAACGGATGGGATCGAGTCTGGAGCAAAGCGTCGATCTGACGATGGCTGGAGGTTCTCCAGGAACAAGTCGTCGGAAAGTTTCACCGGCCTGATAACCGCGGTGGAGGGCTCCTCCGGTGCTGCTCGAAGCTAGGAAATGAAGGTTTCAGTCGTCCGCAGCTGATGGGTGTCTCCGATGAGGCCGGGAACCACCGGAGTGGTCCGACGAGGAGGACCACCTGAAGCTCCTGCTCCTCGACGTTAGGACCTCCAGATGAGGCCCTTTTGACTTCAAACCTGCACAAGAAGCTTTCTGGGTCGAGGGCAAATTGCCTCGACCCGTTAGCGAGTAAAGGTGGTGACGGAATGAGGCGGAGCGAGGGTCTCCGGCGAAGCGACGGTAGAGGAGACCTAAGCCTTGGTTCCGGGGTGAACCAAGGTGATCGGAGGTACGGAGAATGTGGAACGAGGTCTCGTGAAGGTGAATAGGGGGTCAGATGGTCAAATGGGTAATCGGAGCTGAGTGAATCGACCGACGAAGGCCGGCGACGCAAATTGGGGAAATAAAAAATTCGACTAACCTAAGAGGTATCGGGGGTATTTGATGGACGTATTAGACTATGTTGGAGGTCAGGAAGCTCCTGGGGTCGTCGCCTCGATGGCTCGTCAAGGCCAGAGGCTCAGCTCGCTCAGTGGCGGAGCACGACGACGAAGCTCGCCGGATCAGTGGCTGCAACCCTCTAGTCCTCACTGCGACACCCTCTCTCGATAGCTGTCACTCTAGGGAGAAGGATGGAGGTCCTGGGACTAGAAGATGATGGCCAAAGATGAGTGGAAGGTGCGGCGGAGCAGAGACCCTATAGTGTAGGGGTCCGGGAAGATGGGAGTTGGGCACGCTCGTCGATGCACGAACCCCTAAAATGAGGGCCGGGCGAAGGTCTCGGATCACTGATCTACAATTGGAGCCTGGGGTTTAGGTGAATGGAAGGTGGATCAACTCGCGAAAATTTGGAGAAGTCGGGTCGGTGAGATGGATCCGCTAAGGGGTGGTCCTGGGGGGGGGGCAATTGACCGGGGGCCAACATCCCCCGTGGACCAATCAGGAGCCGCCATTTATTAAATTTTTGTAAATTCATTTAAAATTAGTAAATGATTTTATTTTTAAAAAGTTTGAACTTGAAAAGTGTTTATTATTTTTCAATTTTTTAATGATTTTTTTATTTTTTTGAAAAATAGATGACGTATTTACATTATATTATTATTATATATAAGTATATGCACATATGTATTTTTGAATTTTTATTTTTATTGTTTTATTTTTGTACAATTATTCCAATTTTATATTTTATTTATTATAACATAAAATTTAGAATAAAAAGGTATTTTTGTTTTATTTTTATGATTTATTTACGTTAGTTAAATAAATAGATCTATATACATATGTAAATGGTATATATACAAGGTGGGAAATGAATTTTATTATTTTTCTTTTTATTTTTATTTTTCTGATTTTTATTTTTATAAATATTTATAAAATATGAGAAATAGTTTTTTATTTTTATTTCGAGGAATATAAAATTATTTATATACGTGGGTGTATGTACAAGCATGATTGTCCTTATCTCTCTCTACTTGGTTTCTTTTGTGGTCAGGCCCATGCTGAGCCCTCCCTTGGGATTAGGTCACTCAATATTTATTCTAAATATTTCCCTCGTTTTCTTTTATTTCTTTGTTCCTTTATTTTTACACAAAAACTGCTAATTATGAATAATTACATGATGCATGTGTTTTGATAATTTATGATATTTACAAATATTCACATGATATTTTGCTAAGATTTCTAGCTAAAATAAAGGAATAAAGAGTGATGAATGGGGATTCATCACCTCCCTATACTTTACTTTTGCTAGTCCCTTAGCAAACACTTATTTGAAAAAGAAATGCAAAAGAGAAAGAAAAAGAAAAAGAGAGGAAATCAAGGTTGATTATTAAATTTTCCTTCATTAAATTGAAATATGGAGCTCAGTCAGACTTTTGGATTATTAATTTATCGGAACCTTATTTGGACTTAAGCTTAAAACTTAACAGCCTTTAAGTTACACCAATCTATGGTCAAGACTCCTTAATAAGCCAGATCAGAACAAGTCTACATACACAAACTCTAATGACTATGAATCTTTGCTTGTACTGTGTGAGTGATATGTTGCTCCCCACCTCAGAAGTAATAAAGAAACAACCTCCCTCAAGCTGGTAACTCTAATGCCTCGTTCTAGCAACTCTTTCCTCGAGAAGCGGGGTATTCCCTTCTAAGATCAAGTGCAACCGGCTCAAGAAGAGGGGGAAGAAGGGACCATGACCAGTGTAGCCATGTATCCTTGGGAGCTCTAACCAGTGTAGCTGAGTTTCCCGCTGCAAGCTTCATGAGATGGTCATGTGTAACATAAGCGTTGCTTTATTTGACTAGATACACTCCGGTGGGATTATTAAATTTTCAATCCAACCCACCATTTTTTTGGAGTTCTTTTCTTTTTGCACTTTTTTTTCATGTGCATCTGTACAAAATATCTACATGGTGCAGCATATATACATAAGGAGTTTTTCCTCTTGAACTAGTAGACTATCCCTCTTTTGAAGCTTTATTGCAACCCACAGCTTCTGTCTTTAGACTTCATAACCACCAGACCAAGTTGAGACGCACTTCCTTCACTAGAAGAAGAAGAGAGGTTCCGCCTAGAAGTACTACCCTCATATGCTACCCCAAGCCAAAGGAAACTGCCTCCTCACCACCTCATCCGTGGAGAGCTATGTGTAAAGTGCTTGTGCAAGTAAAGCCATTGTCTCTGAGAGTCATACGTGTGTTGTTAAGTGCTCTACTTAGGCTCATCAAGATGACATATGCTCATAGCCTAGTGGACTCAAAGAATTAAGTCCCAATGGACCTGAAAAGTCTCAATCCTAAGCCCTATAAGGTTTCTCTTATAATTAGGTGGATTAAGGTCTTAACCGAGATCCATTTGTCAATTTAATTCCATGCCAATTTAAATGTCAACAATGATTTGGAAAAACTATGCAAGTATTTACAAAGATGCAATTTTACAAATATTTACACTTGTACAAAATTTTTGAAAAATGTTTGAAAACATGGATGTATGCATGAATGCGAAGTTTTGCAAAATATTTACAAAAATTTACACAAGGTTTTTGCAAACTTTTTGTTTTTCAAAACATTTTACAAAAATTTTGTACTATATACATAATTTTTATATGAAAATATTTACATACTATCTACACAAAAATATTTCACAATCATTTGTACAAAAATAATTTTTATAAATAGGTATGTACAGGAAGAATTTTATGTACAAGGGAAATATTTTTAAATTTTTATGGATTTTTATCCATTTTTATTTATTAACACTCTCACACAAAGTACGAGTTATGGCTAAAGTATATATGAAATATATATGACACCCCCTACACTTAGCTCGAACGATGTCCTCAGAGTGATCAAGAGCGATGAAGAAGACATAACTCGTGCTTAGTATAGGGAAGTGAAAAGGAATGGTATATACAAAGACAAATCAAAGAATAGCATGAAGAGGACTCGGTGTTTCCCCCTATACTTAGGATCAAGTAATCCTAAGTCTGGCAAGCTGTACATGAAGGGAACTCCGAGTGGAAGGATGTACAGGATCTACCCCCCTATACTTAGGGTAAAATATCCCTAAGTAAAGGCAGCAAAACAGAGGTAGAAAGAATCAATAGAATACCCGAGAGTCACACACCCCCTATACTTAGGGTAAAGTACACCCTAAGTATAGCATATGTTGGAAATGCGAGCCCACGACGAGCCATTATGCAATAAATGTTATTGCACATATCATTCCCTGATCTGAAATGAAGAATGAATAATTTGTATAATAGGTCCCTTAGTACAATTAGGGTTATGTACCATGGCCATCTTGATGATCATATAGCTGTTGATTCAACTATTGAATCATAGTGGCTGGTGTTTGGATGAATATCTAAAGAGTTAGATTGAGGACTCATCAAGCACCGTCAAATGATTGTTAAGAGATGATCTCCAGCATGAGTAGGAGATGGCAATCCTTATCTCTAAAGGCTGATATGTGACGGACCTCTTGATGCAGGTCCTCTGCATAGGAATAGAGATTTGGAGGTGTCATATTAGTTAGGTCGAAGAGTTGACTTAACGAGATCGAGATAACCGAAGTCCTATATCATATGCTGTCACGATACAGGCACGCATCCTCTGACCGGAGACAGATGTGTTACTATATGTCTAAGTATGTACATTTGGCAGACCAATAGGTTGATGACCTAACCAAGGTCTATACACCGGCGCGCTGGTGTACATATAAGGGCATATGAGTAATACAATCTCTCAAAGGAATCATACATGTTCAGTTACTGAACCGGAAGGCATGAGCTCACTCATGAGATATTGAGAAGAATCAAATTCCATGCGCATGGTCATCTCGCTTTAGAAGCTTGACTGAATTTGTAGGTTTGATATATACTTTTGAAAAGTATATGATCAAGACCTAGGTATGATATATGCTTTTGGAAAGTATATGATCAATACCGACTCCCAATGATCGAATGAGAAACTTACTGATAAAACCATGAAGTAGACAGTGTAAAGTTGATCTAATACTTCGGGTTTGTTCTGAGTCTTCCAGTATGCAGGATGTACGGGTATTGGGAATACCTGAGGGTGATTTGATCATATACGATTGTATAATCATGACGTTTCCATTCCGAGGGAGTGATGAAACAGGTCTGGATTTTACTGACTCCTCTCAGTAGAGAAGTAATCTTATCTTGGTCCAATTATTGGATATTGATCTAAATGTGATTCAGATACAATGAGAAGATTAGATTTGCGATCTTGATTTAATCAAGCATCTATGGGAGGCCCGCGATCTGGATTTGAGATATGATCTCAATATCCATGTCACTATATGTGAAACAATACAATCGCCCTGTCCTTATCTCCAAGTATCTGCGGAGAGATTGCATTATTCTTGAAGGGTTCAAGAATAATTCCATAAGATCTAAGCAATGAAGAAATCATGATCAAATGTGATTTAATCATCTTGATGTATGAAGAGATTATCCAATATAATTAAATGTGATTTCCTTAATGTGGATAAGAATAATGTGGATAGAAATATCCAATTATTCATAATATATTATAAATGTGATTTATAATGTATTAGAGAGAACTAATTATAATTTATATGTGTTGATTAATTATTATGTGTATTGGATACACATTATGTAATTAATTGACAATGTAAATTATAAGTTGTTTTGGGTTGTGAATATGATTCACAATTTTTTCCATGGCAAGATTGCAATATTCTCAAATATAATTGTGAATTATTTTTGAGGAATAAAACCCAACAAATTTGTTGCAAATAAATAAAGGAGATTTCCATGGAGATATGCAATCTCATGAATTATCATGAGATTGCCCTCCCCATGGAAATAAGTGGGCGGCACACCATTCCAAATAGTAATGTGTGGCCGTCCACATGGAAGGTGCACGGAGATAAAATCCCCATGAACAATCTCTCCTTATTTATTGGGTTTGATTTAGGACTAATTTATATTTGATTTTTGTCAAATATATTTTAACCTAAATTTGTTGGTTTTACCAACAACTATCTTGACCATTGGATTGACATAAATCAATCTCATCCATTGATTTTATATGTCACATGGATTGAGATCCATGGATCCCAAAACCCTACAAATAGAGAGGCATACCATGCTCTCTCTTTACATAGAATATTGGAGGCTCTCTCTCTTCCCTTCTCCATACACGCCAACTCTTTCTCCCTCTACTTGGTGGCCGTCCACCAAACCCTAGAGGAGAGAATCGTCGTCACCTTCGCCACCGCGCCGCCGCTTCGACGTTCTTTGTCTCTCCATCTTCTTGGAGTGCTGCACTCACGAAGGTGACGTTCGATCTTGTGCGACGAGATCAGGAGCAACTACGCTTGGATCACTTCTTGGATTGCGAGGACAACGCGATTCATCCCCGCGCTCGCAAGCGGTCTAGCCGACGATCGGACTTGAGACAGGAGGTCTCTTTCTTTAGAGACTTGATCAACCACGCTTCAAGAGGTATTGCATTAGACTTGTTGGGGTTATAGATGAAACGATCTGAGAATGGTTCTCAGATCATGTGGTTTCATCGAATAATTTTTTTTTAAATTCTGCTGCACCGAACAACTAGTGTGACTAGTCGTTCTTCGTCATATCCGATACGACGATCACACTTCCGGATGTGCGTTTGAGGATAATTCCATATCCTTCAAGTTGTATCAGAGCCAGGGTTGATGGTTTCGAATATGATTCGAAAAACCGAGGACGACTTGGGTTCGTTAAGGTCGCGAAAGTTTTTATCGCATTTGATTTCGCAGATCTATTTAGTAAATATTTTCGGCCATGTTTAAAATATTTAAGCACGAATCATGTATTTTTTCCCCATTAAATAAGGAAACCATAGGATCTGAGTTTGCGTAAATCGGATTTCGTATGCTCTAGATATGGTTGTTTTAACGAACATGTATGCACTGTTGCGGGAACTGCAGATCTTAACATGATTTAAGAGTTAGTTACTGTTTAGATCCGCCTCGAAATGCGTGAAACATCACTTGTCTTCTGTCCTAAATCAAGTTAGCAATCTTTGAAAATTGAGTTTGTCTAATTTGGATTTAAATTGATTGAGATATGTTAATTTTAGTGAGTAGGGGTCACTACTGAAATTACAGTCCTAATCTAGAACCAAGTGATTGTCAATTAGTGAATTTAATTGTTAATTTCGTGAAATAATCATGAAAAATATTTGTGAAATATTGGAAGATGATTATTTACATAATTAACTTGGCCTCAACCAATTAATTGATTAGATTTGATCTAAATCTTAATTGGAAACACAATCATCAAACTTAATGTTTGAATAGTGATTGTCATTTAATCAATTAGTGAAATTAAATTATTTAATTTCCTAGAATAATTGTGCATAAATATTTGTGAAATATTTGCTGATAATTATTTCCTTAAATGACATTGCCTTAACCAATAATTGTTTAGATGTGATCTAAATCACTAATTGGTTACATGATCTACATGATCAACATTCCAACAAACATGTTGCTTGAATAGGACTTGGGATTTATTTAGCAAATCTCATTATAATGTTAATCAAAAATTGTTTTGATTATTATTATATGGTATAATTTCGGTTGAAGAACCGATGATCATGTCAAGTACAAAGTGATTTATTTTGCATTATCCTTTCTCGAGGTGGATATGGTTCTAGTCGGAGAGCATTGGGGTTGCGGGTTGCAACATATGTGGTCCATCCCACTCTCGTCGGTACTAGCCATGACAACGGGTAGGGTTAGTATAATGCTTAAGAAATCATGATGTATTTCTAATTATTAAAATTCGAAATAATACGTATTTGAGATAATAGCATAATTCAAGTAACAATAAAAATGTTTGTTGGATATTAATTGGATCATTAAGTTAATATGATTAGATTGATTGGAATCTAATTAAAATTAAAACACTCTATTATGAATAGAGATGTTATTTCCCTTGGAAGAATTAATCATAATGCATATGATTCATAGTGATTAATTAGAATTTGAATATGATATGGAGGATCACATAAGTGACATCCATGGTCTCCCGTCAAGGCGAAGGGTTCCGTTGCCAGGGATTGTATATGGGAGACGCCTGTCTGAAGTGACAGCTCCTATATGCAAGTGCATCTGGATCGGGCTCTTTGCTTCTCGAAAGAGTAAGGCCGTATGCGTAGTGACCCCAATATCGGATCCTCATATTATTGGGGCGATATTGGATTGCGCATAGCGAGTACTATTCCTGTTGACGATTGGTTCAATTAATGACGGGTCAACATCGCCTTAGGGGTGGTGGACCCGGGTGTTAAAGACCGAATTGGGAAATGCAAGTTGGACTTGCAAGGCGGAATGTGTTCCCGCTTCTTTTTATCCGAGTTGCAGATTCTCATATTATTGGGATGTAACAAAGATAAGGAAGGAGATCCCAGATCTTGCTGAGATATAATGGTAAGTATATCTCTTACATTGAAAGTGATTAAGGGAATGAACTTTCAGTATTGACAAGGCAAGACAACTTTGATATAAAAATTCCTAAATCAAAGTAAAATGTGTGTATATATATAAATTTATGCAAATTTCTTATTTCAGATAATTCTTTATTAAACCCACTCAATGTTATACTCAGTAATAACCAGTAAAATATCATGGATTGGATTCATGATCCAGATATTGTACTTGCAGTTGGACACATAATGTATGTGGTTGCAATGTGTAAGTTTCCTCATAATATTGAGGAATGATAATTAAATAGATAATAGGACTATCCTAGGGGGTTTGTATGTCTCTATAGTCCTTGATCTCTCATCGGATGTACTTTGGAAGCGACATGTCGATGATGATCGCAATTGTCAAATAATCCTTTTAAAATTAATGAAGATATTCTGGCATACATATGTGCTCTTTACATTTATCATGAATGAGATGGTTCACTGCATCGTGCAGAATGGTGGCTCTATAAGAGATGATGTATTCAAATTGTTTGAGTACCTACCTGAACCTATGTTTTAAGAGTTTAGATGGATGTAGATGATGAGTGTCATCATTCTACTATCTATACTCTAGTCATTCATGAAGCTTCATAATGTTCATATTGTATGAATTTAATGAAGCATGTATAAATATTGAAATGATCTTACATTGAATTCTTTTGAATTTAACGTAAGAGATCCTTAGTCTTAAGCAATGGTTGCTCATAGATAAAGGGAGCGCAGTGGAAGCATGTGTTGGACCCAAGTAAGAAGTATAGTCAAAGAGTTGACTATACCTCTATGACTTCCATATGACATCCAAAGAGTTGGATGAATGCCAATACTGCAATAAATTGATGTGTTGACTGTACTACTATCAAGTCTGTCTAGAATCCTTAGAGAAAGACTCGGATAGAGCATTAGAATAATCTACATATGACATTGACTTACTTATTGAATAAGATAAAGTCTAATAATTGTATCTCAATCTTCTAACAACACTTGCAATGGGTTGCATATGTTTTAGAAGACTGGAAAAATTTGATCTTAAGGTTTATAGTTATCTATATGGACATTGATGCAATTGTTGCAACAATTTCCTTTGGATCACTAGACTTCATAATTTCAGTGGGAGAGCCCTTAGTCTTAGAGAATGTCTCTATGACCTAGACATTAGAATGCACTCATTGTTTGTTTCTAAATGTTGGAAATAAACATGAATTCTGGAATGGACCTATCATAAAGAGTTATGATGAAGATATTTCAGAAAGTAATCTATAATCTAGTGGGCTCCACTAAATTTAATGAATGGTTCGTTAACATTTCTAAATGCTGAAATTTAACATAAATAGGAGGATGAAGATCATTTGACAATGATCTAGCGTCAAGCCTTGGACATTGGTCTATTGATTTGATCAATAGACTAGTAAGAGATGAAACATTAGAATGTCTAAAATTTCAAAACTTACATACTTATGAATATTGTATTCAAAGTAAAATGTCTAATACACCTTTCTCTGGGAATGGTGTAAGATGTCAAGGTATTCGGGATCTCATACATATTGTTGTATGCGGATCATCTATATCGTAGTAAACATTGTGGATATGTGATATCTATTGATGATTATGTATGATATGAGCTTTCTTCTCTTCACTTAGAGACCTTTGAAGTGTTCAAAGATTTCACATAGTTTTGATTTACAACCAAAGTTTGAAGGAAGATAAAGTGAATTTGATCTAATCCAGGTAATCAGTACCTATTAGATGAATTCATAATATACCTTATGGAGAAAGGAATATCATTCCTATCTCACTCCTCCTAATAAACCCTAAACTCAATAGAGTTGTAGGGAGATACAAATGGATCATGTGTGACATGATTCGATCAATGATGAATTTTTAGCATAAATTACTCTTAGTATCCAGGTATATATGTAGTAGAGACTACATATAATTCCATGCAAGTAAGCTAGAATTGAGCACTTGAGAGTGCTGCTTCATTAGGAAAATAAAGGATGGTATTGGATACCTACTTTATGACCTTGAGATTCTTAAAATATCTCATCTCTGAGAATGTGATTCTTAGAGGTTGAGATTCTTGAGAGTCAAGATGAAAATGAAGTGTAGGAACTCATTTAATCTTGAGAAGATAATGAGGCTCCTGAAATTGGAAACTAAAAGGACAATTAAATATGAAACACTAATACTTCTTCAAATACATTTGAAGATGTATTCCATGTGTCAGTTAAGTCTGACAATGATCGAACTTCATGTGATGAAGCTTCTGAAGATCATAGCATGGATAGATGGATGTTAGCAATAAAAGTCTAATGTAGACTTCATATACAAGTTTTGTATATGGACTCTCGAGGATCCACCTATATGGGCAAGACCTGTAAAGGTGTAAATGGATCTTCATGAGAAAGGGAACCTGATGAGAAGGTAGAGATCTTCAAAGCACGGTTCGTCGCCATGAGCTACACACTGGAAGAGAAGACATTGCTTGCGATGAGACTTGCTCTTCGGTGACCTTGCTTAAAACCATCGTAATATTGCTAACCTTAGCTACACAACTTGACTATTGCATCTTCAAGATGCAAGTCAATATTGCATTCCTCTACGAATACCTCTTTGAGGATATTCACATGAAGTAACCCCAGGGCTTCATGGTTGAGGAAAGCAAGGTATGCAAGCTAAGGAATCCATCTATGGACTCAAATAAGCTTCTTGAAGTTGGACCATAAGATTTGATGGAATTATAATTGTTATGATTTCAGATAGAATCTTGATGAGCCATGTAAAGCTTAGTGGAGTGCCTTTGTGTTCATCATGCTAAATGTATATGATATCTTAATCATTTAAAATGATATAAGGATTATATAAGTGTTTTATATACTGGCTATTCCATATATTGAAATATGATTTCAAAGATACCTCTTAGATCTTAGTTCTGAAGTTGTTCAGGAGCAAAGAGAAGAGGGTATTGGGACTGTCACATTATAGTACATCTTGGACATATTCCATTTTATGGAAAATTCCAAGAAAGGCTTCCATCCCTTGAGATATGGTACTTGACCTATCTAAGGGGAAAGCACCTCAAAGAGTTGAGGAAGTGAATGCTAGAACTACTTGCCCTTGGGCATCAATTCTGAGAAGCCGGGTGTGTACTAGATGTGTACAAAAGCCAGATGGATACCATGCAGTGGGAGTAGTAAACTGTTACTAAACCTACTATGGAAATAAAACACTTGGTTGCAGTAATAACAAAATCTTCATAGATGACAAGATTTTTAAGATAGTGATCTCAAAAGCTTAAGACTTTATAGATAGAGATCTAAAAGGTCTTAACTGTAGATACCTTAAGAGATAGTGATCTCCAGAAAATAAGGGTATTCTGATAAGGATTATGGAAATACTGGTTATGATAATTGTTAAGCTATAGTGTCAAGAACACTGTAAATAACAAGATTGAGTATTAGTTGCATAAGATGCAACATTCATATTAGATGCGAGCACTGTCACTGGGGATATGCAAGTGCCGTAAAAGGACTTGGCGTAGTCTCGCGGGAAGAGAGTGACTGATCAGCTTACCTAGCTAATTTCTAAATAGCCTATGATTGTCACATGAGTGCGGGTTTAAATGATTAGCCCATTAATGGCTCTTTAGGCTAGTGGGAGATTGTTGGAAATGCGAGCCCACGGCGAGCCATTATGCAATAAATGTTATTGCACATATCATTCCCTGATCTGAAATGAGGAACGAATAATTTGTATAATAGGTCCCTTAGTACAATTAATGTTATGTACCATGGCCATCTTGATGATCATACAGCTGTTGATTCAACTATTGAATCATAGAGGCTGGTGTTTGGATGAATATCTAAAGAGTCAGATTGAGGACTCATCAAGCATCGTCAAATGATTGTTAAGAGATGATCTCCAGCCTGAGTAGGAGATGGAAATCCTTATCTCTAAAGGCTGATATCTGACCGACCTCTTGATGCAGATCCTCTGCATAGGAATAGAGATTCGGAGGTGTCAGATTAGTTAGGTCAAAGAGTTGACTTAACGAGATCGAGATAACCAAAGTCCTATATCGTATGCTATCACGATACAGGCACGCATCCTCTGACCGGAGACAGATGTGTTACTATATGTCTAAGTATGTACATTTGACAGACCAATAGGTTGATGACCTAACCAAGGTCTATACACGGCGCGCTGGTGTACATATAAGGGCATATGCGTAATACGATCTCTCAAAGGGATCATATAGGTTCAGTCACTGAACCGGAAGGCATGAGCTCACTCATGAGATATTGGGAAGAATCAAATTCCATGCGCATGGTCATCTCGCTTTAGAAGCTTGACTGAATTTGTAGGTTTGATATATACTTTTGGAAAGTATATGATCAAGACCTAGGTATGATATCTGCTTTTGGAAAGTATATGATCGATACCGACTCCCAATGATCGAATGAGAAACTTACGGATAAAACCATGAAGTAGACATTGTAAAGTTGATCTAATACTTCGGGTTTGTTCTGAGTCTTCCAGTATGCAGGATGTATGGGTATTGGGAATACCTGAGGGTGATTTGATCATATACGATTGTATAACCATTACGCTTCCATTCCGAGGGAGTGATGAAACAAGTCTGGATTTTAGTGACTCCTCTCAATAGAGAAGTAATCTTATCTTGGTCCAATTATTGGACATTGATCTGAATGTGATTCAGATACAATGAGAAGATTATATTTGCGGTCTTGATTTAATCAAGCATCTATTGGAGGCCCGCGATTTGGATTTGAGATATGATCTCAATATCCATGTCACTATACGTGGAACAATACAATCGCCCTGTCCTTATCTCCAAGTATCTGCAGAGATATTGCATTATTCTTGAAGGGTTCAAGAATAATTCCATAAGATCTAAGCAATGAAGAGATCATGATCAAATGTGATTTAATCATCTTGATGTATGAAGAGATTATCCAATATAATTAAATGTGATTTAATTAATGTGGATAAGAATAATGTGGATAGAAATATCCAATTATTCATAATATAATATAAATGTGATTTATAATGTATTAGAGAGAACTAATTATAATTTATATGTGTTGATTAATTATTATGTGTATTGGATACACATTATGTAATTAATTGACAATGTAAATTATAAGTTGTTTTGGGTTGTGAATATGATTCAAAATTTTTTCCATGGCAAGATTGCAATATTCTCAAATATAATTGTGAATTATTTTTGAGGAATAAAACCCAACAAATTTGTTGCAAATAAATAAAGGAGATTTCCATGGAGATATGCAATCTCACGAATTATCATGAGATTGCCCTCCCCATGGAAATAAGTGGGCGGCACACCATTCCAAATAGGAATGTGTGGCCGTCCACATGGAAGGTGCATGGAGATGAAATCTTCATGCACAATCTCTCCTTATTTATTGGGTTTGATTTAGGACTAATTTATATTTGATTTTTTGTCAAATATATTTTAACCTAAATTTGTTGATTTTACCAACAACTATCTTGACCATTGGATTGACATAAATCAATATCATCCATTGATTTTATATGTCACATGGATTGAGATCCATGGATCCCAAAACCCTATAAATAGAGAGGCATACCATGCTCTCTCTTTACATAGAATATTGGAGGCTCTCTCTTCCCTTCTTCTCCTTACACGCCAACTCTTTCTCCCTCTACTTGGTGGCCGTCCACCAAACCCTAGAGGAGAGAATCGTCGTCGCCTTCACCATCGCGCCGCCGCTTCGACGTTCTTTGGTTCTCCGTCTTCTTGGAGTGCTGCACTCACGAAGGAGACGTTCGATCTCGTGCGATGAGATCAGGAGCAACTACGCTTGGATCAACTTCTTGGATTGCGAGGACAACGCGGTTCATCCCCGCGCTCGCAAGCGGTCTCGTCGACGACAGGACTTGAGACAGGAGGTCTCTTTCTTTAGAGACTTGATCAACCACGCTTCAAGAGGTATTGCATTATACTTATTGTGGTTATAGATGAAACGATCTGAGAATGGTTCTCGGATCATGTTGTTTCATCGAATAAAAAATTTTTAAATTCCGCTGCACCGAACAACTAGTGTGACTAGTCGTTCTTCGTCGTATCCGATACGACGATCACGCTTCCGTGATGCACTTGAGGATAATTCCATATCCTTCAGCATAATCATAGGATGAGAAAATGGGTGTGTGACTAAAGAATAGAGTGATATGGACAACTGGATCTATACAAGTCAGAAGAACAATGATAATCAGGCGCGAGATGCAATAGATGCGAATCAAGAGACCACATCTCACGCAAAGTGAATCGGGGCAACATCAACGACCCACGGCTCATGATCTAGATATGGTTTGAGCCACTGACCGTTCACACGAAAGGTAGCATCAGAAGACAACTCAGATATATCAATATTCCCATTGTCATGTACCTTTCTAACCAAATAGGGTCCCTTCCATTTGCTCTGTAGCTTCCCTGGAAATAGATGAATCCTAGCATCAAACAACCATACTCTCTATCCTGACTCAAACTATTTGTGGCTGATATGAGAATCATGCCACTCCTTAACTCTCTCCTTATAATGTAGGCTGTTTGAAAAGGCTGTATCACGTAACTCCTCCAGGGCTGCTAACTCTACCCTCCTCTGGTCTCCTACACTCTTTGGATCCAAAAGTATATCAGTAACAGCCCAAAGTGACCTATGTCTCAGCTCAAGAGGTAAATGGCAGGGCTTGCCATAAATGAGGTGAAAGGGAGATGTACCCAAAGGCGTCTTGAAAGACGTCCTATATGCCCACAAGACCGAGTCCAAAAGCTGTGACCAATCCTTTCGGTCAGAGCGGACGACTTTCTGCAATATAGTCTTGATCTTCCTATTCGACACTTCAGCAAGACCATTCGTCTGAGGGTGGTATGGAGTGGCAACTCGATGGTCTATGCTGAACTCGCTAGCAAGGGCCTTTACCTTGTCGTTGATGAAAAATACCCCCCATCAGATATCAACACTCGAGGTACTCCGAACCGTGAAATGATATTCTTCCTCAAAAATCTGCAAACAGTCCTAGCATCTGTGGTTCGGGCGGGGATGGCCTCAACCCAACGTCTCACATAATCTACGGCCAACAGAATGTAATCAAATCCCTGACTCCTAGGGAATGGACCCATGAAATCGATGCCTCATGCGTCAAAAACCTCACAGAAGTGTATGGGCTGCATCGACGTCATATCACGCTGTCCACAAGTACCCATCCTTTGACAATCAGTACACCTCTTCACGAACTCATCAGACTCCTTGAAGAGAGTAGGCCACCATAGGCCGGATTGGAGCACTTTCTTTGCCGTTCTCCTCCCAGAGTGATGTCCTCCTGCCTCAAGCTCGTGGCAGTAAGTAAGGATGCTGTGGTGCTCCTCCTGAGGAATACACCGACGCCAGATACTATCCCCTCTTTCATGGTAAAGGACGGGATCCTCCCAATGGTAAAACCTGACCTTCACGAGGAAAGTCTCAAGTTTCTGCACGGGCCAATCTTGTGGAACTTTCTTGGCGACAAGATAGTTCACAATATCAGCATACCATGGGAGAGAGACGATAGCAAGGATCGCCTCATCTGGGAAGGTCTCACAAATAGGCTCAATCTGCTCAGAATCCTCAAGATACTCCAATCGGGAGAGATGATCCGCCACCACATTCTTGACTCTAGGCTTATCCTTAATCTCTATATCAAACTCCTAGAGTAGAAGGATCCATCTGATCAATCTGGCTTTGGCATCCTTCTTTACCATGAGGTACCTGATGGTGGTATGATCAGTATAAATGGTCACTCTAGATCCAATGATGTAAGATCTGAACTTATCTAGGACGAAAACTATGGCTAGCATCTCCTTCTCAGTGACTGTATAGTTCCGCTGGGCAGCAACCAATGTACGGCTAGCGTAGTGAATAGCAAATGGGACTCCATCCATCCTCTGTCCCAGCACTGCCCCTACGGCAAAATCGGAGGCGTCCGTCATGATCTCGAATGGGAGAGACCAATCAGGTGGCTGGAGAACAGGAGCCTCTACAACTCGACTCTCGAGAGTCTCAAATGACAATAGACACTTATCATCAACAAGGAACTCGATGTCTTTAGTCAGCAGATCAGTCAACGGTCAGGCAATCCTACTAAAATCATGGATGAAGCGCCTGTAGAAACCGACGTGCCCCAGAAAAGCCCGTAACTGCCGCAAGTTGGACGAAGGATTGAGTTTTCTAATGACATCCACCTTGGCCGGATCAACCTCCATGCCCCTGTTGGAGATGATATGGCCAAGAACCGTCCCCTAAGTCACCATGAAGTGACTCTTCTCCCAAGACAACACAAGGTGTACCTCAATGCATCGCTGAAGGACTCGGTCTAGGCAGTCAAGACAAGAATCGAATTCATCATCGTAGATCGAGAAATCATCCATGAGACCTCCAAGCACTCCCCCACCATGTCCGAAAAGATGGATAGCATGCATCTCTGGAATGTCGCCGGAGCGTTGCACAATCCAAATGGCATGCCTCTGAAAGCATATGTCTCGAAGGGACAGGTGAAGGTGGTCTTGTCTTGGTCCTCGGACGCGATGGCCACCTGATTATATCCGGAGTACCCATCCAAGAAACAGTAATGGCTCTTCCCTGCCAGCCTCTCAATAATCTGATCAATAAAAGGCAGAGGGAAATGATCCTTCTTGGTGGCCTGGTTCAATCGTCTGTAGTCCACACAGACCCGCTAAGAAGTGGGTACCGGGTAGCGATCTCCTCTCCAGACTGACTGACAACTGTGGTGATGCCCGTCTTCTTAGGCACCACATGTAATGGACTGAACCACTTGGAGTCAGAGATGGGGTAGATAAAATCGGTGCTCCACCATTTCGAGATCTCCTTCATGACAACCTCTCGAAGATTCGGGTTCAGCCACCGTTAGAACTCACGCGACGGCGTTGCCTCCTCCTCAAGATAGATATGGTGGGAGCACAGAGCCAGACTTATCCCCTGGAGATCAGCTACACTCCATCCAATCGCCTTGCAGTTCTTTTCAAGAACCCCCATCAGACGGGATTCCTGCTCTCCAGTCAAATCAGCGGAGATAATGACTTGGTACATCTCATGCTCACTCGCAAGGAACCTATACTTCAGCGACGACGGTAGCAGCTTCAGCTCTGGACAAGTAGGTGCTGGCGGATCTAGCCTCTGAAAAGTCGGAGTGAATGCTGCCAAATCTGCATGGGAGAAAGATAACTCTCGCTCACAATTTGAATATGGAGAAGGCTGCTCTGCTGGACTGTCTTTGCTCTGCATGGAATTAACCTCCTCCCCAGCTGTAGGCTCAGTGAAAGTCAGATATGGTATCGGATCATCGAACTCTGCCCAGTCAACATCTGACTTCGAGGGATCTGTATCTGAATCACAAAACTCTGTCTCGCGATCGGGAACTGGGTCTGCTGCCTGAAAAGTATCCTGGACCGAGAATGCGCTCTCCAAGCTCTCCTCTACTGACGTCTCTACATCAGCGAACTCTGAAGGTGAGAGGATGGCCTGTGCGACTGGATCTGCCCAAACTGCCTCATCATCTGTAATCACAAAATCGCAGTCCTGGTGGATGTCTCGCCCTACCTCTATCATCTGCTCTGAATCTGTGGTTGGCTCTGAGCAAGCTGAATCTCCGGGTCTAGTCTCCTCGACCGTCTCTATTTGTATACTGTCGCCCTCGAAGCGAAAGTATACCTTCTCGCTATCATGTCGGACACTGCCTTGGCTTTGGCCAAGAACGGGCGTCCTAAAATGATGGGGGTATCGGTCACAAACTCAGGGATCTCCATGTCCAACACAATGAAGTCCACGGGGAATTTCAGGCCCTGAATCGTGACGACAACGTCCTTCAGCAACCCCTTCGGCCTCTTGACAGATCGATCAACAAACTGAAGGATCGTCCTGCTCTGTCGTAGAGTGCCCAACTTGAAGCGGTCGAGGAGAGCTGCTGGAAGTAGGTTGATCGAAGAATCGCTGTCTAATAGAGTGCGGTCGAACCTCTACTCCTGGATGTGGCATCTGACATACGGGGCTCCTGCATCTGGCCTCGTGGCTGGTAGACGGTTCTGAATCACGAAACAAGTGGCACGAGTAAGCACATGGATCTCAGACTGATCGTTCCTTCTCTTCCTCCTAACCGTGGTCCTATCTCTGAGTAATCTCTGGAGTCGAGGTATGTGCTCCAAGGCCTCTTGTAGAGTCAGTTGTATGTGAAATCTATCTATCATCTGCTGGCTGAACTCTATCTGGTGATTCTTTTTCCGATTTTCTATTTTCTTCCCCTTTGCCATATGAAGTGCTCGTGGAAAGGGGATCACAGGGTCCTTCTCAGATGAAGGACTAGGAGAGGGTCTGGCATGTCATGAACGGCAGAATCCACACAAACATCATCAATCAACACATGTGGATCCGAAAACAACAAACCCTTTCCTTTATTTGCAGAAATGTCTCAAGATACAAGTACTGAAGGAAAAACAACATGACGAGTAGAACTGGAAATGGTGGCCTCAGTACCACCATCGGCATCTGGACTCGCGACCTCAGTACCGCGCTCTGGCTCAGCAACTGAAATGGTGGCGTCCGTACCACCTCCTCTATCTGGTGAAGTGACGTCCTCAGTACCGTCGTATGGATCATCATCCATGGTGGCGTCAATACCACCGTCATCATCATCTTTGGCGGCATTAGTACCGCGCTCCTCCTCGTCTGGCGCTCCTGGAGTGGCGTGGAGTCGTCGCTCAGAAGAGGCGCAACCTGCTGGCATCCTACCGCTCCTAAGTGTAACAAAATTAGCATCAAACATATATGCAGACATATCACCAAGTGAAGCACTAGAAGTGGTAATCTCAGTGAACTCTACCTGCTCAGACTTCCTCTTGAGGTTGTTCGGGTTCGGCTCGATCTGGACAGGTATGACGGCCTTCCCTCTCACAATCTCCCACATCTCCTGGCGGAACTCATCCATCTCCCATCGAAAAGTAGCCTGCTGCTCTGTCATGAGGCGGGCTAGATCATCCAGGGCGTGGTTCTTATAGGTCGGCCCATGAGAACCTGACGGGTGGCCTCGCTGGTAGTGAGGTTGCTGCGGTTGGTGCGGGGGAGAGGGGTACTGTGGATGATACTGCTGAGGCTGCTCTCGCCTCCAAGGTTGTCCCTACCGACAGGGACGAGGACTGTACTGCTGCTGTGGCTGGGATGACTGCTGGGGCTGGTGTACTGGGGGCTATTGGTGCTGCTCACGCTGATGGACGTACTGTCCACCCTGAACTGGAGGCTACTGCTGGGAACTAGTGCCTCTGGCCGACCAATGGAATCCGGGATGGTCTCGTCGGATACTGGCCCGGGATTGGTCGTACCAAATCCCGTTTACATCCATCAACGGCTCCGGCTCGTAGGGGGTGACGGGAGTACTGCCAGGGGCTGATCCGACTGGTAGACTACCATATGAGTGTCTGGGGATGGTGGTGACTGGTAGTACGGTTGTGGTTGCTGATACGGCTCCGCCTGTACAAGGTGAACCTATCTAGGCTGATTGGAGCGCTAGGATGAGCTACCACTGCTTCTCGGATCTCCTCGTGATCGAAGACGGGGCTGAGAAGCCGTCTGTGCCTCCTGGAGACACATGACCTGTATCTTTAGGTCACTCAGCATCTGTGCCATCTGATCCATCTGCGTGATGCTCTGGCACTGCTTCTTCTCTATCAACTCGATTCGGTCCAACTTCTCGCTGATGATGCCCATGTCTGCGGCTGTGGACTCGGCCTGTGCAGCTGCCGCAGACGAAGTGGAAGGACTGGTATCGACCCGTGCTATCCTCTGGTACTGCACGGTCTGTGGCTGGGGGCGTCCCTGAGTGTAGAGTCGGGTCTGGGACATCACTGTATAGTTCTCAGACATCTCCTCGTAGATGGCTCAGACCTGATCCTCATCCTTGGAGAAGTAGGAACCGCCACAAGAAGCATTCACCAGGACCTGCAGCTCTGGTGTCAACCCGCAGAAGAAGCTCTGAATTAGGTCCGGCTTCGTGATGTCGTGGTGTGGGCATCGGTCGATGAGCTCTCGAAACCTCTCCCATGCCTCGTGAAACTGCTCGTTGGGGAGCATGGAGAAGTTTCTGATCAGGGCCCTCGCTGCATTTGTTCACCCGAGTGGATAGTACTTGTTCAAGTACTCGGTGCGAAGCTGCTCCCAGGCGTAAACAAATCTCCCTAAATGCTTCAGCCAGTTGGCTGCTCTATCTGCAAGGGAGAAGGGGAAGGCAATCATCCTGATGGTGTCCTCGTCCACCTGACGATCGTGGACTGTACTGCAGATCATCTCGAACTCCTGGAGATGTAGATGGGGCTCCTCAGTGGCGAGCCCGTAGAAGCGGGGGAGAAGCTGAAGTGTGTTCGGGGGGAACTTGAAGTCCCCCACGATCGCCAGAAGAACCATCCACCGGTGTGTCAGTGTCGATTCGGGGTTGTGCAACTCCCGCATCGGCCTCGGCTGCTCTACTTCTGCCGGCTGCTCTGGCTCATCTGGCTGATCTGGGCCTCTCCGTCCCTCAGTTCACGGCTGCTCTCGTGCGGTCCTCGGCCGCTCCATCTCTCTCTTCATCTCCACCATGAAGGCTCCCTGATCACGTATCTGTCTCTGCATGGTCTCGAGGGAAGCTAACATGGTGATGTTGATCGCACCCTGTTTCAGGACATATGTGGTCGTCTCCGGCCTATGACCCTCGGTGCGCTCCTCGCTGCTGGCCATGGTCTCTGCAAAGGCAAAAGATCCAAACTCAGGTGTCGATAAATCATCTGTCTGCTATCTCGCATCTGGCACTGATATCTCAGGACTGGTAGAAGAGTGGTCAAGGGGGAAGAGGGCAGAATCAAACTAGGGTTCGGAGAGCGGGTCTCAGCTCTAGCGAACCAACCTAGATGAACAGACTGGAGTGCGGTCAAGCGGTGCAGCCAGAGGCTGCCTAAGGGACCTACTGCCCATCATCTTGATCTGGAGAGTCGGGCGGATGAGATTTGGAAACACACAAGATGAGAAAACAAACCTCAAGTTCACCTACTCAATGCGGAGCAGAAGACTGTAAGAGTTCGGTCAATTATCTTGTCGATTTTATTTAGGTGATCATGTCAAGATATCAGAGCGGTTACGCGAGCTGATAGGAATCCAATCCACCAACCAGACTGTCCCGTATAAAAGGCCAGTAGTCTGATCGGGGCTCGGATATGGCTCTAGCCTAGTGTATGGGTCTCTCTCTTGCTCAATCAAACAAGGCAATGAGTGGGTTGCTCTCCCCAAGATAGATTTTTAAATGAGATGTCTTTTAGGGTCAAGTGTGTTTAGCAGTCCCAATTTTATAATTTTTGTTTTTTAATGTATTTTTCACATCAAACAATGCCTAATGAATTTTTTGGTTCTCTTGATTATTTAAGTCCAAAAATCGGGGGAGAAGACGAAAAAGCCGATGCGCAAAAAATCAATGGTGCATGCAGAGTAAGAAATGCGTACCTGACTCCAGCAGTCTACATGCAAAATGATCCGCGCATAAAATAAATACTGAAAGTAAACTACCTATATGATGTACGAGAATCTGGCCCTAGACGAAGCAATTTCTACATGTAAGTACAGTAGCCGGGTACTCAAGCCTAAGTCCGGAGTCCTATCTTGGGAGCCACTCGGTGTCCGCCACAACGGATCCTGCACGCATTGTATGTGACTCCTCAAGGCACGTAGACTAGGGCCTAAATAATCCGACTTTTTCTTGTTATTTAATTAATTAAGTCCAATTATCGATCTATAGGAACATGCAGATAATTAGGGATTGGGCCTTAATTAATTACGTCACAATCAATAAAATCCTAAGCTAGGGCTAAAATTGCAGAAATCAGATAAGCAGTGAAATAAAATACGAGAAAACAAAACCGATAAAAAACCACAGTGAGGTCCCCCGAGCACACCGGTGCTCGGCGAAACAGACCCCGATAAGTCACCACAGACTAAGTCTCTATCCCTGTATTATTACAAATAAATGTTTTTGCAGAAAATAAACCTAATCTAGACTACGACTATTTCGTGGCTATTCCGCAGCTCCCGCACTTCGGTTCTCCTCCTCGCGCTCTCCTGTGGCTCCGTACAGAAGAGAGCCGCCTCCGAATCCCACGGTTCTTTCGGCTTTCGAAAAAGCCACCTCAGTCCTCAGGCCCTCGCAAGAAATAAAAACAGAAGTGTGTCAGACCAAATTATTATAAAAATGAACAAATAATATCAGAGAGAAAAATATCTACAAATATGCACAAAAGGCCACAAAAAACCGCGAAAAATAAAAATACTACTAAACCGTGCTCCCCGACAAAGGCGCCATTCTGATGACCGAAAAATATCTCAAGAGAGAGAGATCTCACTATCGGGCCAAGGTAAAAGCTCAAGAGTCGTTGCGATCCGAATAGAGAGACTCGGTCAATCAAGAAAAAATAAGGAACCACCAAATCGAAGGATAAATCAATAAAATCAAACAGCGGTCCTCGCTAGTTTATTAACCTGGTATAGCGACCATGGTCAGACTCAAGGAGCACAGGTTGGCCTTACAGTCTACGAAGTAGTCAAAAAGGTAAAAATGAATAAAATATTTTTTGGTGGATTTTAAATGTTTTTATTTTTTTGTGTTTTTAATTATATAGGAAAAGATAAGAAAAGGTATAAAAGAGCAACTACAACAATTTATTTAAATACTCAAAAATGCTCAAAAATGGAAATAAAATTATTTTTGTGTTTTTTATATTTTTAAGTGTTTTTAATGATTTTATGGGAATTTTATAATTTTTAGTTGATTTTCTAAAAATCAAGAAAGGGAAAAAATGGATCAATGTGCAACCAGACTTGAAAGGTCAATTAAAAATATATAATTGACCTATTAAAATCTAGAGACAATTTTTATAAAAAAGTATACAAAAACTAAGCTACAGAAAAAGACTTTCCATTTTTTAATTTTAAAGAATTTTAATGATTTTTATAAGATTTTTAGGGTTTTTCAGATTTTATGGGTTTTATAAATCTAAATAAGCCAAAAATTTGAAAGAAACTTAAACATAGTAAAACAAACAAACCCTAATTTTTTTTAAAATTTTTAGAAAAGTTTTTATATTTTTCTTTAATTTTCTTTTCCAAACAGTAACAAAAATACGTGTTTTTGATTTTTAAAAATAATAAAAAACAAGGAAAATGTTCCAAAAAATTAGGAAAATTTTTACACAGTGGCTTGAGCCACGTATCCAAATTTCACTTGATTTGGAGTTTATTTGCTATTTTATTCAACCAATAAAAGAGCTACAGCACACAGGGACCTATTTGCTAGAAAACATAGTTCCAGGGGCTTAAATGTAACATGTGCGAAAACTTTAGGGTTTAAAATGTAAAATTCGCAAACAATCAGCACATGTCCAATTTAATTCGCGCACATGGGTATAAATACAAATATTGAAACTAAAACTTCATTTCATAACACAACAGAAAACCCAAGCCCATACATGCAAAATGTCCAAAAACTCACGTGTCGAAGCACGTGTCTCACACAGACATGGACGAAAATGCAAATAAAATAAACATAGGGTCCATGGTGCAAATATTCCAAAATAAAAACAACTACGAGAAATATTTACAAGACTAAACTATAAATGCCAAAAGAGGAGGGGCCTAAGTGAAATAACCCCTATTATTAACGATCGACGACTGGAGGCGCGCCACGTGTAAGATCGAACGGTGGAGATGAGTGTACGCCTCTTCAGCGATGGACGGTGTGGATGTGATCCTCTGATGGATCAATGGTCAGACGACGCCCTCGAATAGACGGATGGGATCGAGTTTGGAGCAAAGCGTCGATCTGACGGTGGCTGGAGATTCTCCAAGAACAGGTTGCCGGCTAGTTTCGTCGGCCCGATACGCGCGGTGGAGGGCTCCTCCGGTGCTGCTCGAAGCTGGGAAATGAAGGTCTCAGTCGTCCACAGCTGATGGGTGTCTCCGATGAGGCCGGGAACCACCGGAGTGGTCCGGCGAGGAGGACCAACTGAAGCTCTTGCTTCTCGATGTTACGACCTCCAGATGAGGCCCTTTTGACTTCAAACCTGCACAGGAAGCTTTCTGGGTCGAGGGCAAATTGCCTCGACCGTTAGCGAGTGAAGGTGGTGATGGAATGAGGCGGAGCGATGGTCTCCGACGAAGCGACGGCGGAGGAGACTAGAGCCTTGGTTCTGGGGCGAACCAAGGTGATCGGAGGTGCAGAGAATGTGGAACGAGGTCTCGTGAAGGTGAATCGGGGGTCGAATGGTCAAATGGGTGATCAGAGCTGAGTGAATCGACCGGCGAAGGCCGGCGGCGCAAATTGGGGAAATCGAAAATTCGGCTAACCTAAGAGGTATCGGGGGTACCTGATGGACATATTCGACTGTGCTAGAGGTCAGGAAGCTCCTGGGGTCGTCACCTCGATGGCTCGTCGAGGCCAGAGGCTCTGCTTGCTCAGTGGCGGAGCACGGCGGCGAAGCTCGCCGGATCAGTGGCTGCAACCCTCTACTCCTCACTGCGACACCCTCTCTCGATAGCTGTCACTCTAGGGAGAAGGATGGAGGTCCTGGGACTGGAAGACTATGGCCAAAGATGAGTGGAAGGTGCGGCGGAGCAGAGACCTTATAGTGCTATGGGTCTGGGAAGATGGGAGTTGGGCACGCTCGTCGATGCACAGACCCCTAAAATGAGGGTCGGGCGAAGGTCTCGGATCATTGATCTACAATTGGAGCCTGGGGTTTAGGCGAATGGAAGGCGGATCAACTCATGAAAATTTGGAGAAGTCGGGTCGGCGAGATGGATCTGCTAAGGGGTGGTCCTGGGGGGGCAGTTGACCGGGGGTCAACATCCCCGTGGACAAATCAGGAGCCGCCATTTATTAAATTTTTGTAAATTCATTTAATATTAGTAAATGATTTTATTTTAAAAAAGTTTGAACATGAAAAGTGTTTATTATTTTTCAAATTATTTTTTAATGATATTTATTTATTTTTTTGAAAAATAGATGATGTATTTACATTATATTATTATTATATATAGGTATATGTACATATGTATTTTTGAATTTTTATTTTTATTGTTTTATTTTTGTAAAATTATTCCAATTTTATATTTTATTTATTTTAACATAAAATTTAGAATAAAAAGATATTTTAATTTATTTTTATGATTTATTTATGTTAGTTAAATAAATAGATCTATATACATATGTTCATGGTATATATACAAGGTGGGAAATGAATTTTATTATTTTTCCTTTTCTTTTTATTTTTCTGATTTTTATTTTATTTTAATAAATATATATAAAATATGAGAAATACTTTTTTATTTTTATTTTGAGGAATATAAAATTATTTATATACATGGGTGTATGTGCAAGGTATATACATGGGTGCCTTGTTACATCAAATTTATTACATTCATGGGCATGGTATAGGGACAAAAGGCAACTGGTGTGGAGACCAATCCTTCTCCCATCAAAATCAGAATGAAGAATCCTCTACATAGACAGTTTATGAGGAAAATTGGTAAATAAAGGATATAAATGGAGTCTAGTATAATATTTATTCCATCAGTCGACAAGACCCCAACTCAGTTGTAAACCCTTATCCACAATATTCTCATCCTGACTTCTAGCAACCACAACAACAACAACATCGTCTATACAAGCAGGGTCGTCCTGCCTACCAAAAATAACAACTATAGTATTAGCATCAAGCCAACAGGGCAAATACCGTACCACTCAACCTTACAAATATCCCCAAATTAGATAGGTTCATGGGTATTCCTTGTCCATCTCTCTTGAACTCCAACGGATTCTTGATGAATTACATGACTTGAAAATTGATGTCCATCGACTCTCAAGATGGATACATAAATTTACGGCACCATTAACTGTGATTCTAGACCAAGTCCAGTTTAACACAAATAGCCTCGGACACAAGGATCGAGTATTACTTTTAGAATATTCTTTACCTGAATATGAGATTGTTTCTCATGATGTCACCAATTATATTTCTCCCTTGAGGGTAAAGACCGTAACCGTGCATAATCAAGCACGTGAACACGAGGACATTGCCCCATGGAAGGCCGTATCGATATCGATATCGTATCGGTCTGCCCGTAAATGGATATATCGGGATATATCGACGATATATCGACGATATAGGTGGAAATGTCGAAAATCGCTCAAAAAAGCCAATTTTTTGCCATTTTTTCAGAAATTAAGATCATCCAAGATATTAGACCAACAAATAACCTACAAATACACACATATCACACATATCGATCATTTATACGTCATATATCGCACATATCGGTATCGCTGGTATCGCACATATCGGTCGTGTCGATGTTAATCACTTAATGTTGACTCTTGAGTTATAGATATTGCTAATAGATTCCATTCAAGTTATTATAAGTTTGTAACATGAAGTACTAGAAATATACATTGCATAACACACATAGATAATTTATGAGGACTATGGTCCTTAAACTGCACATACCGATCATATCAATGGGAATTTACGAGACAATCATTGTTTAGCAATTGGCAAAAAGATTTATGATTTATCTATATAAAAGCTACAAGTACAACAACAAATGACAAATATCCACATCAAGTTGACAATGTAAAAAGAGATGACCTAGGCTAGCCTAAAACCACGAGTTTCGCGGTGGATCTGCATTGCCCCCCTTCCTTGTCGCCTCTCATAACGCATCGCAGATTCAATGAACTCGCAGTACTTCTCCCATGTCATGTACGAGTACATGGCCTTGTAATCCATCACATACTGCATGTATTGGTGGTCATCGATGCCTATGAGTATCCCGAGACGAGGATAAGCAACACTAGATCCAGTATCACGAGTGGCACGAGGAGGCCACCTACTACGAGCTTGAGATCCTCGAGACGACGACGACGGAGTAGGAGAAGATGTTTGCGGAGGAGGAGGACCTGGAGGAGGAGCAAAATACTCTGGGAAGAAACCGAAACTGTCATCACCGAAGAAGCTGCCCTGGCTGAGCTGGGTCTGCTCGGGTTGGCTACCTTAGTAGTTCTCCTTGCCGCTGTAGCTGCTATATCCTCCATACCCACTGTTCTAGCTGCTATATCCATAAGATGGAGGAGTATACACCTGAGGAGGAGGAGGTCCAGGAGGAGGAGCAGGAAAATATTCAGGGAAGACTCCAAATGATCTCTCATCTTGGGAATGAGAGGATCCATATCCACGGTATGGGCCGTCAATGTCCATCGAACCTACAGATGATATCAAATCCAACATGTAGCTATCTGTAGGATGATGGCCACGTCGTCTATATGCATCGTAATCCATAGGTCCTGGACTCGGACTTGGGACAAACTGCCCATGTATGTTTCCATGTCGTTCCCTGTATTCCTACTCTGACTCGAAACTTCTATCATCACGTGGTCCACGACCACCTGACCCCCCTGAATATGTCCCCCCGTCACCTGATCCACCACGAACAGCAACATCATCATCATCATCATCATCATCATCATCATCACTCCCACTGTCATCTTTTGATTTGGATGTACTTGTTCATCTCCTCCTTCTCTTGCGCAAGATACTTGTTCATCAACTCTTTGGCACTTGGAGCCTTCACACCCGTTCCAGCTGCGGCGATCTCATCAATGGCATGCTGTAAGAAAGGTCCACTAGCGACATGGGCTGGGATGCTCTCCCCAAAGAAGAGCTTCCCGATGGCCCTGCCCACTCTCTCGCGGGCGTTGGTGAACATCCCCTTCACCGTCTTCTTCTTCGGGTCCTTGCTTGGCTTGTACTGCATGGACCCACTCCTCGTCAAGAATGGTTCTAGTCCCTTCCCCTTATGCTTCTTAGTGGGTGGTGGTACTGGTGCACCTCCACCGCCACTCCCACTGCCACCAGCACCGGGGAAGCCGCCGCGTGCACCAGCGAGTTCTCTCCTCTCAAACTCGCTCCTCATGGAATCTTTTGTTGCCCGCCTGTATGCTCTCCTCTCTGCTTCGGTTTGAACGTCGTCGAGGTAGACAAAGTCCTCATCATCTGAATCCGAGAGGACTTTGAACTCCTTCTCGAACATGAACTCCTTGAACTGTCATCCCGTCTCGACCTCTCCACACCCTTCTCCTTTTTCCCCTCCATGATGGCCTTCACCAAGTCCCTCACGTCTTTTGGACATCGAGTACACTTGGCAACATTTTTATTGCTGCCAACAAGGTGATGTTTCAGACTAGTAATACCCCCTCCTCCGAGTTGCTTACCTCAGAAATTGCATTGTGGTTTCGATTTGTTACCATATGGAGCGGTGGCATACTTCCAACCAATCTCTCCACTCTCGAAATCCCTCTGTCTACGAGAACCATCAGAGTTTGAACCGGAGTGTGCCATGATCTTGAATCCATGAGAGCTGAAAAACACAGAAAAAATTCAAAAGCCCCAAATTTCAACATCAAATTATTCAATAATTCAATAATATCAAGAATGTTCAGCCTCTGGTAAACCTGAAGCTAAAATAATTCAATAATATCAAGAATGTTCAGCCTCTGATACTCTTGAAGCTAAAATAATTCAATAATATCAATAATTTCAAGTCCTTCTAAAGAAACCAACCTCCCCCTCAACTCATAGTTCCAGTCCACAATTAGTAGGAGCCTACAAACTTCCAACAATGCATTATAGTTATAGTATGCTATATCCTGGAGCAATTTCATCTTTATCCTGTTTATATTTTTCAATATCATTTTCAGATTGCCATTCAATAATATCACCACCCTTGACTCTTGGATTTTGGAATTAAGCAGTGGCTTGATTTGTATAAACTATAAACTATAGAAGTATTTGCTCTAAACTTATAATGGAGGGAGCTAAAGAACACATCTTATGGAGTTCTGTTGCTCTGCTTCGATCTTCAATAAAACATAACTGCTTTATAAATATGGAGTCTGTAGTTGCTCCGCATTTATTTATTTATTTCCCGCAGGGAAGTGATGCCTTTTTCATAGTCTGGCCTGTATTCCAATTTCCAACTTCCAACTCCAAGTACAAACTTATAAAAGATGAATGTATTAATTAACTATTAACTAAACAATCTTAGAAAAACCAAACCCCCGCATATTGTAACTTGGTAATTGGTAACAATCCTTACAATTACCTCTCCATCCTCTCCACAATTTGGACCCTTCCACTGACCTCATCATTGGTCTAAGGATAGAAAAAAAGATATAAGATTGGAAGAGAGCCACATAGCATGTGTAATATCTCTTCGCACCAAGACTTCTCCCAGTTACATCGGAAGGAAAGGAAGTTAATTTTGATGGTTACTAAACCCACAACTAGCGTGATGTTTCCAAATATCTATTTAATGGTCCCCGACTCCCCATACAGCCCGATTGAACCTACAATCATAGAAGGCCGTATCGTGATATATCGACGATATATCGCCGATATATCGGTATCACCGAGAGGGGGTATCGATATTAAGATGTATGTCGAAATACCTGCTATCGGCGATATATCGCCAATATGTCGCTGATATATCGGCGATATATCGCGATACTCGATATATCGACCGACACCGACAGTAGGTGGCTAATGGCTTCTGGAAAAGCATCTTGACTTGAGTGACAAAAGGCATCTTGGACGTTGGCTGCTGCCTGCTGGTCCTCCAAAGTCCAAACTCAAAACTTTATCTTTATTTGTGTGGGTAGGTGGCATGAGGCATCTTGAGATTTGACTCATTTGAGAGGCATCTTTGAAAACTTTTCCAAACAGTCCAAAGTCCAAACTCCAATTCTGAAGGGCATCTTTGACTTTGATTCTTTGTGTCAGGTGGCACCGTGGCAGTGGCATTTGGCTTGGCAATTGGCATTATATAATGGGCATCTCGCCCATATTGTTTTCCACGTACCACACTTGAGAGAATTGAGACTTGACCACAGTCCACATCCACAGCCGATGACATGTTCCTCTTCCTCCAAGCGTTTGTTCCTTCTTCCTTCTTCCTGTTTGGAAAAGCATCCAAGGCCTTGTTCCTTCTTCCTCCAAGCGTTTGAGGCTTTGAGCCGAGGACCGAGGTATGATTTTCTCTTGTGTATTAGCGTATTATCTGCATTTGTTTCCATAGTCATGCTTTTAGATGCTCTTTCTAATTGTAAACATCACCCATTTGAGGATAAATTAAATTATAAGTTATAACTTATAAGTTATAACTCACCAGATTCAGTACATTTAAATGAATGGAAGTTTTAAGGTGACTCCAAGGTTATCTCCCAAAATTATATCACCCAGTTAATCACTTTGGGCGAAGTTATCTCCGAGAATTATATTGCCCAGTTAGCTAACTGTAGGTTCAATCGGGTTGTATGGGGAGTCGGGGACCATTAAATAGATATTTGGAAACATCACACAAGTTGTGGGTTTAGTTATGTCAGAATTTACTTCCTTTCCTTCCGATGTAACTGGGAAAAGTCTTGGTGCGAAGAGATATTACACATGCTATGTGGCTCTCTTCCAATCTTATATCTTTTTTTATATCCTTAGACCAATGATGAGGTCAGTGGAAGGGTCCAAATGCTGGAGAGGATGGAGAGGTAATTGTAAGGATTATTACCAACTACCAAGTTACTATAGGCGGGGGTTTGGTTTTTCTGAGATTGTTTAGTTAATAGTTAATTTATACATTCATCTTTTATAAGTTTGTACTCGGAGTTGGAAGTTGGAAATTAGAATACAGGCCAGACTGTGAAAAGGCATCACTTCCCTGCGGGAAATAAATAAATAAATAACACGTGGAGCAACTACAGACTCCATATTTATAAAGCAGTTATGTTTCATTGAAGATCGAAGCAGAGCAACAGAACTCCATAAGATGTGTTCTTTAGCTCCCTCCATTATAAGTTTAGAGCAAATACTTATATAGTTTATAGTTTATACAAATCAAGCCACTGCTTAATTCCAAAATCCAAGAGTCGGGGGTGGTGATATTATTGAATGGCAATCTGAAAATGATACTGAATAATATAAATAGGATAAAGATGAAATTGCTCCAGGATGTAGCATGCTATAACTATAATGCATTGTTGGAAGTTTGTAGTCAGGCTCCTACTGATTGTGGACAGGAACTATGAGTTGAGGGGGAGGTTGGTTTCTTTAGAAGGACTTGAAATTATTGATATTATTGAATTATTTTAGCTTCAGGAGTACCAGAGGCTGAACATTCTTGATATTATTAAATTATTTTAGCTTCAGGAGTACCAGAGGCTGAACATTCTTGATATTATTGAATTATTGAATAATTTGGTGTTGAAATTTGGGGCTTTTGAATTTTTTTCGGTGTTTTTCAGCTCTCAAGGATTCAAGATCATGGCATACTCCGGTTCAGACTCTGATGGTTCTCGTAGACAGAGGGATTTCGAAAGTGGAGAGATTGGTTGGAAGTATGCCACCACTTCAGATGGCAACAAATCGAAACCACAATGCAATTTCTGTGGTAAGCAACTCGGAGGAGGGGGTATTACTAGACTGAAACATCACTTTGTTGGTAGCAATAAAAATGTTGCCTAGTGCACTCGATGTCCAAAAGATGTGAGGGACTTGGTGAAGGCCATCATGGAGGGGAAAAGGAGAAGGATGTGGAGAGGCCGAGACGGGATGAACAGTTCAAGGAGTTCATGTTCGAGAAGGAGTTCAATGTCCTCTCGGATTCAGATGATGAGGACTTTGTCTACCCCGATGACGTTCAGATCGAAGCGGAGAGGAGAGCGTACAGGCAGGCGACAAAAGAGTCCACGAGGAGCGAGTTTGAGAGGAGAGAACTCACTGGTGCACGCGGTGGCTTCCCCGGTGCTGGTGGTAGTGGGAGTGGCAATGGAGGTGCACCAGTACCACCACCCACTAAGAAGCATAAGGAGAAGGGACTAGAACCATTCTTGACGAGGATTGGGTCCATTCAGTATAAGCCAAGCAAGGACCCGAAGCAGAAGACGGTGAAGGGGATGTTCATTAACGCCCGCGAGAGAGTGGGCAGGGCCATCGGCAAGCTCTTCTTTGGGAAGAGCATCCCAGCCCATGTCGCTAGTGGACCTTTCTTACAGCATGCCATTGATGAGATCGTCGCATCTGGAACGGGAGTGAAGGCTCCAAATGCCAAAGAGTTGATGAACAAGTATCTTGCGCAAGAGAAGGAGGAGATGAACGAGTACATCCAAATCAAAAGATGACAGTGGGAGTGATGATGATGATGATGTTTCTAGTCGTGGTGGATCAGGTGACGGGGAGACATAATCAGGGGGGTCAGGTGGTCGTGGACCACGTGATGATAGAAGATTCGAGTCAGAGGAGGAATACAGGCAATGACATGGAAACATACATGGGCAGTTTGTCCCAAGTCCGAGTCCAGGACCTATGGATTACGATGCATATAGACAACGTGGCCATCATCCTACAGATAGCTACATGTCGGATTTGTTATCATTTGTAGGTTCCACGGACATTGACTGCCCATACCGTGGATATGGATCCTCCCATTCCCAAGATGAGAGATCATTTGGGGTCTTCTTGAATATTTTCTAGCTCCTCCGCCTGGACCTCCTCCTCCTCCTCCTCAGGCATATACTCCTCCATCTTATGGATATAACAGCTACAACAGTGGGTATGGAGGATATAGCAGCTACAACGGTGAGGAGAACTACCAAGGTAGCCAACCCGAGCAGACCCAGCTCAGCCAGGGAAGCTTCTTCGGTGATGACAGTTTCGGTTTCTTCTCAGAGTATTTCGCTCCTCCTCCAAGTCCTCCTCCTCCACAAACATCTTCTCCTACTCCGTCGTCGTCGTCCTGAGGATCTCAAGATAGTAGTTGGCGGCCTCCTCGTGCCACTCGTGATACTGGATCTAGTGCTGCTTATCCTTGTCTCGGGATACTCATAGGCATCGATGACCACCAATACATGCAGTATGTGATGGATTACAAGGCCATGTACTCGTACATGACATGGGAGAACTACTGCGAGTTCATTGAATCTGCGATGCGTTATGAGAGGCAACAAGGAAGGGGAGGGGGCAATGCAGATCCACCGCAAAACTCTTGGTTTTAGACTAGCCTAGGTCATCTATTTTTACATTGTCAACTTGATTTGGATATTTGTCATTTGTTGTTGTACTTGTAGCTTTTATATAGATAAATCATAAATCTTTTTGCCAATTGCTAAACAATGATTGTCTCGTAAATTCCCATCGATATAACCGATATGTGCAGTTTAAGGACCATAGTCCTCATAAATTATCTATGTGTGTTATGAGGTGTATATTTCTAGTATTTCATGTTACAAACTTATAATAACTTGAATGGAATCCATTATCAATATTCATAACTCAAGAGTCAACATTAAGTGATTAACATCGACACGACCGATATGTGCGATACCAGCGATACCGATATGTGCGATATATGGCGTATAAATGACCGATATGTGTGATATAAGTGTGTATTTGTAGGTTATTTGTTTGTCTAATATCTTGGATGATCTTAATTTCTGAAAAATGGCAAAAATTTGACTTTTTTGAGCGATTTGCGACATTTCCTATGATATCGTCGATATATCGTCGATATATCCCGATATATCCATTTCCGGACGGACCGATACGATATCGATATCGATATGGCCTTCCATGCCTACAGTTAGCTAACTGGGCAATATAATTCTCGGAGATAACTTCGCCCAAAGTGATTAACTGGGTGATATAATTCTGGGAGATAACCTAGGAGTCACATTAAAACTTCCATTCATTTAAATGTACTGAATATGGTTAGTTATAACTTATAAGTTATAACTTATAATTTAATTTATCCTCAAATGGGTGATGTTTACAATTAGAAAGAGCATCTAAAAGCATGACTATGAAAAAAATGCAAATAATACGCTAATACACAAGAGAAAATCATACCTCAGTCCTTAGCTCAAAGCCTCAAACGCTTAGAGGAAGAAGGAACAAGGCCTTGGATGCTTTTCCAACTAGGAAGAAGGAAGAAGGAACAAACGCTTGGAGGAAGAGGAACAGGTCCTCGGCTGTGGTTGTGGACTGTGGTCAAGTCTCAATTCTCTCAAGTGTGGTGCGTGGAAAACAATATGGGCAAGATGTCCATTATATAATGCCAATTGCCAAGCCAAATGCCACTGCCACAGTGCCTCCCGACACAAAGAACCAAAGTCAAAGATGCCCTTCGGAATTGGAGTTTGGACTTTGGACTGTTTGGAAAAGTTTTCAAAGATGCCTCTCAAATGAGTCAAATCTCAAGATGCCTCATGCCACCATCCCACACAAATAAAGACAAAGTTTTGAGTTTGGACTTTGGAGGACCAGCAGGCAGCAGCCAATGCCCAAGATGCCTTTTGTCACTCAAGTCAAGATGCCTTTCCAGAAGCCATTAGCCACCTACTGTCGGTGTCGGTCGATATATCGAGTATCGCGATATCTCGCCGATATATCGGCGACATATCGACGATATATCGGCGATAGCAGGTATGTCGACATACATCTTAATATGGATACCCCCTCTCGGCGATACCGATATATCGGCGATATATCGCCGATATATCGCGATACGGCCTTCTATGCATTGCCCTAGTGTTGACAACAGAGAATGCTTGTAGGGATGAATAGGAGGAGAGACAACAAACACCATCACTGCAATACCTTTAAGGAGGGGATCCGAAACCCCATAAACAACAAAAAAATAAAAAAAATCAAAAAGAGAAGAAGTACGCTGATGGAATCAAGCGAGTCTGAATAAGAACATACACCTCATCTAGAGGACACACCTCAGTAGCAGCAACTCTCACAATAGTAGCAATCTTCTTCTTTTTATAGTCATGTATTCATTTGAAGTTAGAGTCATGTATAGAATTTTGATTTCAATAAAAGTGAAGTTTAGTTGTTGAATCTGATCACTCCGTTCCTTTCCCCTATATTCTAACGAGTAGAAAGAAGAAAATTAAAAAAATGGTGAAGAGATGGCCCGAATGTGCACGGAAAAAACCATGGTCATCTTATCTTTAGACGAGACGATAGAGAGAGACTCTACATTCAAAAAATATCTTAATGCGAGATGTACACCAATAAGGAGTAGCAGAAAGAACCCAACATAACAAAGAAACATATCCTCTCTATCGCAACATCTCATTTAATCCACAATGATCTCCCTAGGAAGAAGAGGGATATGGGCGTACATTTCATGAACAATCAAAGTCAAGTTTTCCAGAACTTTGTTAGAAAACTCTTCCTCTATCAATCTCATCCCCACCACACTATTTGAACATATGAATTTGGGTCCACTCAATAAGTCAGGAGTCATACTTCAATTTGTAGATACATCAAATAAGATACCCATGAGTGAAATCAGGAATGTTGTGATCAACATCGAGGGGCAGGATTTTCTAGTGGACTTCACGATCTTAGACATAGATATCCCTAAAAATTGGAAAGATTCTCAGATGATTTTTGGGAGGCCCTTCCATCGGACCACAGGAGCCCTATTTGATTACACTTTGAGGGAAATCCAGTTCAGAGATGTTGAATGAAGCAAACAAGATTTCAACATCCTGATTCAGAATCCATCATCGAGTTCGCTTCTTTTGTGTCTGAGGTGGATTACAACAATGGGGCCCTATAGATAAAACCCGATCATAGTAGAAGAATCCATCTCATATGGAGAGGTCATTTTCGACACTATAATGTTCCAACTCGTTCAAGATGATAATTTATATGCATCCCCCTACACTCCTGAATACTCATAGGTCCATCTTTGCAATACGACTCCCGAAGCCATATAATTGGTGGCAGTAGTTACCATACATGAACCAACAATATCCGTAATGAATCTCGGATTCATCACTCTAAATCTCATTTATTAAGCTCCAATCCCTCAAAATCAACAACATATCTGCATTTATTATGCATAATTAGCATTCATGCATGTTTTTATAAGAATTACATTTTATCCATAATTTTTGCACAAAATAAGAAGCCAAAAATCGAAGCCAAAAATGACATGTAAATAGCCTAACTTCCCATATTTTTAACTCCTTCATGCTAACTGCGAATAACCCAAAACCACCTCCACTGTGTACATATCACTAACAAGAATAAAGTGAAAAATACAAAAAAATCACTAAACCAAATAAGTGGACCAAAAACCCAAACCCTAGTTTCAAGATTTTCAGATTAAAAGCCACATATCTTCCCCATCTAGTGTCCGATTTGATCCTACTCACTTTTGAACTAATGTACATTCAATTACCTTCAAAACAAGACCAAGTGAATCGAAGCTCATATGTGAAAGTTGGGTTTTGGGCCTCTTTTGTACATTGTGTATTTTAGCGGTTTTTGACCTGATATTTTATGTACATATTTCCTTAATTAATAAAAATCCAAAAACTTAGATTTAGATGTCTTTATTTATCTTTGATTTCTCCATTTTTTTCTGAATTTTTTATCTGCTTTAAAAATGACAAAAAAAATTACAAAACCCAAAAATCTAGGTATTCTATGTATATGGGATATCCCAAAAATTCATTTTGAGCATTTGATCGATTTTGGCTTTGATGTCTTCATGAAAGTTGTAGATCTCATCGAGACGAGCATTTTTTGTGAAGGAACTTTTTCGATCCGAGGTCAATTGATATTTACTTCTGATTTTACAAAATCTTTTTCTAAGGATTTTTCTGATGCTGACACGTGGCAGCCCCTGAGGCCGCCACGTGTCAGCCTTTTTTTGGCCCCTTTTAAATTCGTTTTTATAAAAAAATAAAAATAAAAATAAAAAACCACCGCACGTGTGAGGCATGTGCCCCCAGGCACGAGCCAAGCACGTGCGACGCGCCCCCTCTCTTATCATCCGCCACGTGTCGCTACAGCAGCCATTCATTCACGCTTGATCGAACGGCGCCTGTGCGTCTTCTCCAAACCCCTCTCCTGAAATCCTCGCCGATGCCACCCCCGCAATCGACGCTAACCATCGCCTCCACGTCTCTCTCTCGTCGCCAACCTCTGACACATCTCGCGCTGCTCGATCGCTCGACCCATCTCTCTATTTAAGAACCTCGCCAACCTCCCCCGACTCCTCATCCATCGAGAGATTCTGATTGAGGAGGCGGCGGTGACAGAGCCCCTCCTCCTTCTTCTTAGCGAGATCTGAGACCCAGGCCTCGTTGTAGAATGGCTTAAAGCCTGCTACTTCAGCTTCGATCATCGTCGAGCTTACACCTCCTCCTACGTCCGCAATTCCTTTGCCGCAAGCTCCACAGGCAACGCCAACTTCATCTTCTCCGACCAAAGCGCCACTTTCGCCGCCACGTTGTTTTAAACGACTCAGTAACTACACCGTAATCAACGACCAACGTCTTTTCCAACACTCCACCAACGATCATCTTCTTCGACGCCACTAGGAACCCCACCGGCCCCTCACGCCTCCGCCTACTCCATCGCCAACGACTTCTCCAGCCGGCGGGCCATCATTGGCTGCCTCTGCCATGCGAGTTGGTCGAATGACGAGCCACCCCCGCTGCAAGCGCCACCAGTTGATCTTCGCTCCGTCATACCGCCGGGGGCAGACCCGAGGCTCCCCACGCACGTGCGGGGCACGTGCGTCGGGGGAGACAGCCAACCGCGGGTCATGTGCATGGCACGTGACCTTGTGGGACATTTGTGAAGTCACCCCTAAGTTCCTCCATATTTGCACCGACGCCCACCGACAAGGTCATGTGCTTGGCACGTGACCTAGTGGTTATTTTGCATACAGTATCCCCCAACTAGAGGTAATTACAAATAGGTTCATTTCCTGCACTATTAATTATTATATTTATTTTGCATCTGTACCACTGACTCTACCTTTAGTTTTGAACCTATTCTCTATAATATTTTATTAATCCAAAAATAGTGGTTTGTTTGTGAATTAATTCTCTACATTTTAATATATTGTGGGTATTTTTGTGATCGATGGTTATTTAACAATTAATTTTTTTGTGGAAAATTGCATATTTTGCCTATTTCTTGCTCTGAAATTCATTTTTGATTAACCGGTGCTCTAAAAATTCAAGAAAAATCACATATTGTAGAGTTGATTGTGCTTGACATTGTGCCCAAAAAGATTTGCCATTTCATGCATATTTTGTCCTGTAAAAATCATTTTGCATATTTCAGTATTTGATTTTTAATAGGTATTAGATCTCAAAATTTCAAGGTTTAGGATTTTTCTGAGATCAATCACTAGTGATAGATCTTAGATAATTTTGGTCCTCGAAAATAAGTAGGTTTAGTATTTATCATAATTAAATATTGAAATTCATTTTGTTTGCATTTAAAAATCCATAAAAAAATCAAATTGCATCAAAAAATTCCCAAAAAAAACTACAGTGCATTCATTTCATCATAACTTACAATGTGGCCAAGTTTAGTATTTTTCGGACATCGTTTGAACATAGTTGACATTTTTAGTCCCCAAAATAGGCCGAAATTGCATCTTGCATCCCTTATTTACATTAAAAATTCCAAAAAAAACCGCCTCGAAAATCGTGCAAGAATTTTGATAGACACAACTCTAGGTTGTTCCTTTGCCTCCTTGTGATCGACCTTAGGACTTGTCCAAGTAGAATAAACATAAAATCACTCTATTAAAAATTGATTAAATATTTGTGGTTATTTCTCGACCGATTCCGATCGCCGCCTACAACGAACGACATTATTTTTAAGCATGAACAAATAAAAACCACTTTTTAAAGCCACGAATATCGGACTCGTCAGATGGTGCCGTTACCGGGGAGGCAAACGACTTAGTTTTGTGTTTTGAAATTTCTTGTTCGGTTTTCCGCATTCGGGTAGTTTGAACCCCGAATTTTTCATTGTAAATATCATTTTATTTCCTGCATTTATTTTTCAGCACTTATTTCGCTTGTTTCATTTTTTGAGTCACTCTCTGACATCCTCTCTCTTATTTTTCTTACGAGGTATCCGACGTTTGTGGAGCGGTTTTCAAGAAACCGATGCATCTTCACCAACATCCGTAAAGCCACAATTAATTTAAGATCAAGTCGAGTCGTGAGAGAGCGTAGAGTTTAGGTTTTGAATTTCTGCAATTTTATTTACTTGCTCATTTACAGCGGTGCCCGTTTGGACTCTCGTGAATGTAAAAAGACCATGAACTTTTCTGTGTGTGTCGTGGCCTGTTTCACTCTTCGGTGAGGGTCGGGCCCGACTTGAGTGGTGATTAGGATAGACCTACACATACGGCTCTCAGAGCATTTACATTTTTGACTGTGCTCATAGGATCTAAGGCCACACTGCACTTTAATTGAGATGCACACTAGATCGTTCGATTTAGCCAAAAATTTAACTCACTTCTTCTCGCTAATAGAACTTTCTGCTTAGGTGCGGTTTTCATCGGCTTGCACTCATTTAGAATAATTTTTCAATTCTATATTACATACCATATGGAGATTACGAGGAGGCACTGTAAGTCTTCTAACTGAGCATACATCATTGTTTTCGCGTGCATCGGATTTTCTCGAACTCTTCCCTCTTATTTTGTCACATAATTTTAAAGGAAATTGGGACTGGACGGTAGACATGAATTTGTGCTTATCTAATTTTTCAGTGATCGCCTCATTAAAATTGGGACTGCTAAATATAGTCGATCTTAGGAATCCATAAAATCAAGAATTTTTGCGGGAGAGCAACCCCGACCTTGGATGATTTTATTTTTCTGATTGAGCGAGAGACAACACTTAAGGTTAGAACCAAGCTCCGACACCTAACAGCTCGCTAAATTTTTGCCATGATTGATTTATCACCAACTAAAATTGAAAAGATAATAGCCGAACTCTTACGGCTTCATTGGGTGAGTTGGTGAACCCGGGGTTTGATTTGTGTTTGCATTGGTGTGTGTGAACTGATACAGAAGATCAAAAGCCGCACATTTGATAAAAATTCTCTTGACTATCCCATGTGATCATCTCTTTCCTCTCTTGTTTTTAACCTCATCATGGAACTCTTATACAAAAACTCTTACAGACCCAACCCCTCATTCCCTTCAACTCTTTCAGAAATGACCGAGAATCCATCAGAACTATATTATGAAAACAAATTCGTATCGGTTAGACCCAAAACACCTCCTCCAAGAGACGCTCAACCACCATCTCTTTGTACAAATCCGATCTGCTTCATGAATGACAATCCTTTATTTTTGGACCAGACAAACCAACAACCGACTGAGGTCTCTACTTCTTCATATATTAATCCTCTCTACGCCGATCATACAATTCATCCTTCATATTCGGTGAATGTCAATCCTTCATTCATGGGAGATGATAACCACATGATCAAATTGAAGACGTCTTCGCCTCTTCTATCAACCCCGCACTGGAACAATAATGAACAATCATCATCTTGGATTGACCATGACAACCCCCTTTTCAGACATGACAATCATACAGAAGATTGGACTGACTACATAGAAACATAGGAACCCTGTATGCTGACTCCACCATATCAAGATCCGACCAATCAACAGAATAAATTCTACTCGGACCAACTCCACATGTCTGGATCGTATGAGCAGCTGCCTTCCATAATTATTGAGGAGATATTTTCTTAAAATAAAGATCATATATTGGATACTCCAAGAGACCCCTCTCCTAGCACATATAGGAAAATGGAAGATGAAATTATTGAATCGCAAAAACACACATCGACTGCTCCCAAGAATGATCATGAATAAATTTCTGAGGATGATATTTCGAGGATAAATAAAAGATTTGAATCAATGGAGGATAGATTGCAAAATTTCACCGACCGATTAATCTCATTCTATGATGGCTCGGACATTAAAATGAATAAAGAAATGATTGGATCTGAGATTGAAAATTCTGAGGATATGCAGGGACCTAGGGACTATTCTGACAATATCATTTCTGCATGTTATTCCCCTAGAAATTACTATGCCACTGACTCTCATTCTGAACACCAGAACCCCTGCTCATCTGAGGAACACAATACACTCCCACACCACACAGAAAATACCAAAAAATGGAAATATTTGAAAACCACAAAAAATTGAAAATCGAGAAAATTTCATAAAAATTGAGACTGAAGACGATATGAGGAATTTGGATCCGACTGTACGGGAAGCAATGAAAAAATGCTTGATGTTTGAACTTCCCTTTATACAGGCCATTGAACACTTCCCCGACCCCAAGAAATTTTTAATGGACAAATTAATGATCAAAAAGTCGGGTAGGATACGAACAAAGACGGAAAGACATATCTTGTCAATGGCCTCCTCCTTGGTGTTGAGGAGAAAAACCAAGAGCCGCATAGTGAAGCAGTTGCCTAGATTTGACTGTGAAATTAAAGACACAATTTTCACCCATGCTCGGATTGATGACGATGCACCGATCAATATCCTCCTGACCTCTGTATTTCACGAACTCAGACTCGGACCAATTCGGAAGATACAAGAGATTATTCAATTGGCGGACCGATCGATAAAGCGGCCGAGAGGAATTATTTCTGTCATCATGAAATTCCAAGGTGCTCCGCTCAGAGTAGAATTCACGATCATTGATATTGGACATCAAGGAGAATTCACCCAGTCTCCAATCATTCTCGGAAAGTCATTCTTAGCATTGCTAAGGTAATTATTGATTGTGAGACTCGGGAAATCAATTTTAAAGCATTGGAAGCACTTAGATCGAACCATGTCTTTGAGGAACCACGATCTCCTGAGGAAACCCACGAAGTCCCCGACAGCCGCAACCATGAAGAGACAGAAGAGCCCAACCCCGATACAACACCTGAGATAGCGGTTGTAGATGAGACTATTAGATTAGAGACTCTCCCCCGTATTTCAGTTCCCGAGGATCTCAAAATAGACAAATCCTTCTTCTATGATCCTGATACTTATGCATGGTCACACCCTGGAGCAACTTCTCTGAATATCTTGACCATATCATCCCAAATCGAGAATGCTCAAACATTCAGGAGATTGAGAACGGACACGCAAGCCGAGCACCGACCAAGGAGAATTCCAATGTCTATTCATCTAGATACTCAAGTGAACCGACACCTTCACGAAGAAATAAAAATAGAGTGACCTTTGACCTTTCGGAAGAGGAATCAGCTGATGGTCCCTCACTAGGACCGTAAAAGGTAATCTACATGAGTGAAGTCTGTTCGGCATCTCTAAAGCCATATATTAGCAAGGATCCAAAATTCAATTCTCATTGGACAACTCCCGTTCCTAACTACTATTCATCTAAAGCTGATGCTCTTTCCCTCTTCAAGTACACGGGAATTATATCTTATGAACTGACGGAGACCGGTGCTTCTGAGTATTCATCCGAGGACAAACCACTTGATCCCAAGAAGGAACGAATTCCGAGAAAACAATTAAAGAAACAAAAAGACCAGAATATTTGGAGTATGTCCACTTTCAAATACTATTCCTCTGAGGATAATTCCGATGATGGATATCTTTCATCTGACCCAAACACTTCATCCACTATCCATCATGATTTTTCTGAGGATGACACTGATAATAGTTAGGAATCATATGCCTCATCTCCATCTCATCACTACGATCTCCCACCACAGGCTCACAAGAAGATCAGCCGAAAACCGCCTTAATCATCGGCTACCCACCCTCCCTCCCGACCACGTCGGTCCCCTTGTACAACTTCTTCCTCTACTTAGGCCAAGGCCTAAGTATAGGGGGGGACCGATGCCATTTGTATATACCATTTATCTCATCACACTCCTTCTCCCGATCACTACATTTCCACCCTTCTCTTATACTTAGGCTGACCAGAGCCTAAGTATAGGGGGAACTGACACCCACCTGTATATCCTCTCCTCATTTACATATCCCAACCGCTTCTTTTTCCATTCTTCTTCTATACTTAGACTGTTCACAGTCTAAGTATAGGGGGGTGGACCATTGTATATAAATCTTTCACTCTCTCATGCTTAGCTCTTAACAATCATTTGATGATGCTCTTGATGAATCCTCAATATAACTCTTTAGATGTCCATCTAAGCACCAACCTCTATGATTCGACAATTGAATCAGCAATTGTATGATCATCAAGATGGCTGTGGTACATAAACCTAATTGTACTAAAGGATCTTATAGAGCATCCATTCATTTAATCTCGGACAAGGAGTGGAAGAAACCAATAACTTTTACCGATATATCAAACAATACAATAACATTTATTATAGGAATGGTTCGCCTCGAGCTCACAGTGCTAACAATCCCCCACTAGACCTCAGAATAATTCAGGGAAAATCCTTAAACCCATACTCATTACATGTTGGTCGAAAACCTTTTGTGTCAAAGATTTAGTAAGTGGATCATCAATGTTGTCAACAGAGGCTACCTTGACGATGACGATGTCGCTATGATTTTGAATCTCCTGAATGATGTGGTATTTCCTTTCCACATGCTTGCTCTTTTGATGCCATATGGGTTCCTTCGCATGAGTTATGTCTCCTGTGTTATCGCAGAATAGTGGTATGGGATATCAGAGGAAACTACGCCAAGCTCCATGATGAACTTACACAACCACACTGCCTCCTTTGCAGCATCTAATGTGGCAATGTATTCAACATTTGTTGTTGAATCGACTGTAGTGTCTTTCTTCTTGCTTCTTGAGCTCACAACACCACCACTCAGCAGGAACACAAACCCTCATGTGGACTTTCGATCATCAATACTAGACTGGAAGCCAGAATCTGTGTATGCCAAGATTTGGAAATCACCATCTCCATAGACCAAGATGTAATCTTGTATCTGTCTTAGATACTTGAAGATTTTCTTTACTGCATTCCAGTGTTGTTCCCCATATAAGTCTTGGTAAGGCCTTACCACTCCTGCTGCATGGTAGATATCTTTACTTGTGCACATCATGGTGAACTTAAGCTTCCTACAACTGATGCATCGGAGCATCCATCCATGTTTTTCTTTTCCTCAACACTTTGAGGAGCCATCCCTTTAGGCAGGTGGATAGCATGTCTTAAGGGAAGGAAACCTTTGTTAGATTTTTCCATATTAAACCGCTCCAAGATTTTCTTAATGTACCCATGTTTTGACAATCCCCAATTCTTCTTTTCTCAGTTTTTGAAAAGCTTCAAATCCAATATGTAAGAGTCTTCTCCGAGATATTTCATCTCGAAGGTATGAGACAACTAAATCTTTATACTGGTTATCATCCTTATATCATTCCCAATGATAAGGATGTCATCTACATAAAGCACGTTGAACACAATGGTGCTCTAACTAAGCTTTTTGTACACACATGGTTCATCAAGGTTCTGCACGAATCGTAATTCTTTATGGTTTCATCAATCTGATGTTTCAGGTGTAGAAGCTTGTTTGTGCCCATAGATGGATTTCTTCAACTTGCATACTTTACCTTCCTCGGTTATGAAGCTCTGGGGCTGCTCCATATAGATATCCTCCTCGAGGTATCCATGTGTGCTTGTACGCAGAAGCTATCACTTCGGGCATGCATCTGCTACATACAATCCATGACGATGGAACCTTTTCGCTTTGATGGGAGACCATGGATGTCACTTATGTGATCATCCATGTCATTTTCAAAATTTATTAATTATTATGAATCATATTCACATAATTAATTCTTTTAAGTGAAATACTACTCTATTCATAATAGAGTATTTTCATGGGATATAATTAATATAATACTATTAAATCAATTATCAATCTAATTTAATAAACTAACATATAAATTTTTATTGATACTTAAATGGATGGTATAATCTCAAAATACCTATTATTTTGATTTTATAATTAGAAAGATACATCACGATCTCTTCAAACATTATCATTTCCTTACCTACTGTAATGGCCAGTACACACAAGATGTGGGACAGACCACTCACAGAGCAACCTGCTATCCCATCAATCCTCAAATAGACCATATCCGTTTCAGGTCACGATAATGTGATTTGATCATTTTGTATTTTAGATGATAATATGTCTTTCAGTTGAAGTTATATCATGTAATATATCAAAACTATTTTGATTAATCTTATAAGGAGATTTACTACACAAATCCCCATACCTATTCAAGCAATAATATTTGGCATGTACAGATTGTCCTGCAACTATTGTAGGATAAAATAAGGTCCTCATGAAGCATTCATTCAATGGCCTATGATGATTAATCAATTATTTTCATAATTATTAGGAGTCATATTTAGTCAAGGCAAATTAATAATTTCTATGATTTTCATTGAATTATAAACACATTAAATAAAGATTTTTGATGATCTAATCATCTTCCGACCCATCTCCATCCACTAAATATTGAATATCTCGGGCAAACGGAGTCGGAATTCCATGAAATAAATTGGAGTGATTTGATGATTTGATTATCCACTTAATCCAAGATTTTATTTCATATTTCATGTGGAAAATTATGAATAAAAATAATTTTCATGCAGATATGTGATTTCATGCAAAATATTTTTCATAGTGGGAACTCTTCAAATTATTTTAATGTAGTTTTTGTACCAATTATAAGTTATTGTTTTTGGGACATATTTAGGCATTCTAAATATACTTTACTAAAAAAAACGTCCAAGTAGTGCATAAATAGTAAGTTTTAATTAGGCTAAAAATCAATTCGAATCTTGCATCTAATGCAAAAACAATGATTCCCACACATATGAAACTTGAACCTCAATAGTCATGGATTTTGGATCATATCCAAGACCTTAACTACAACTCTGAATCCACTTGAAGGATATGGATAAATCCTTATGCGCATCATGGAAAGCGTGATGATCGCATCATATACGATCGAAGCGACCAGTCGCATTAGTTTATCGGGGCAGTGAAATTTTAAAAAAAATGATGAAACAACATGATGTAAGAACACTTCTCAGATTATTTCATCTAACCACAAGTAATATGTAGGATTACCACTTTAAGAATGGTTGCGATCAATTCTGTAAACCAAGAGACCTCATGTCTCAAGTCCGATCCAACAGAGGAGACACTTGCGCGCATGTTGATGAGACATGTACTCCTCGTAATCCGAATTGATGATTTAAAGACGAATCTCCTGTTCTTGTCACACGAGATCCAAAGGCTTCTTCACGAGCGAGGCACGTCGAAGGAGATGAATATTCACGAATGGTCGAAGCAATGGCACAATGACGTGGCGACGACGTCAACTCTCTCTAGAATACAAGGTGGATGACCACTATGAGAGAGAGATGGGTTGTGTAGAATGCAAATAAGAGAGAGATAACTCAATTGTTGCGTGTAAAAGAATATCGAGGGTTTTCTTTTCTTTTATAGTACTTTGGGAGTCCGTGGATCACAATTCATGTTAAATACAAAATCAATGGTTGAGATTTATTTGTGTTTCTATTCAATGGCTACGATATTGTTGTAAAAAATACAACAACAACAATTAATCTAGATTAAATTAAATATATTGACTAATCAACATAGTTTAATTTTATAAATTAGTTTGTGTATAACGATTAATGCGGAAGCCGCCCACCCTCCTAAAAAAGGGAGGGACGACCACCCTTGAGACCAAGTCAAAGGGTGGCCATCCACCATACATTAAATTGATGATGTTGGTTCCTCCAATCTTTCATATTTATTTACAGAACTTTTGTTATAAATTAATTCACAAAAAATCTAAATTAATTTTATGAATATTGCAATCATGTCATTAAATAATTGTGAATCATATTCAAAACCCAAAATAAAATGAAAATTATTTTTCAAATTAATTTCCAACGTGAATTCAATTCACATCAATAATTAATTTGAAGATACCATTTACAATAAGCTCCCTCTAATATATAATAAATAACATTTATAATATATATATATAATATGTATAGAACTATCCACATTAGTTACATCCGCGATAATTAAATCACATTTAATTATCTTGGATCATCATTCCAATGTATTTAAATAATATGAATCACATTCACATTATTCATGATAATGAAATTACATTTAATTACCAACATCTCAATGCTCAGATACATAATTCAACAATGGAATTATTCTTGAATTCTTTCAAGAACAATGCCCTTTCTCCATAGATACTTGGAGATATGGACATGACGATTGTATGTTCCATGTTTAGTGACTTGGATATTGAGATCACATCTCAAATCCAGATCTCAGGGATCTCTCATAAATGCTTGATTAAATCAAGACCGTAGACCTAATCTTCAATTGCATCTGAATCACGTTTATATTAGTGTTCAACACAAACTAAGATCAGATCACTTCTCTAGTAAGAGGAGTCACTAAAATCTAGACCTGTTTCATCACTCCCTCTGAATGGAAGCATCATGGTTATACAATCGTTAGTGATCAAATCACCCTCAGGTATTCCAAATCCCAGTACATCCTGAATACTGAAAGACCTAGAATAAACTCAAAGATATAGATCAATTTAAATTGTCATCTTTGGGATTTTATCATTAAGTTTCTCATTTGGCAATTGGATATTGGTATCGATCATATGTTTTTCAAAAGCATATATCATACCTATAAATTCTTGTCATGCTTCCAAAGCAAGACAACCGTGTATGAAATTCGATCGGACCCAATACTTCATGATTGAGCTCATATCTTCCAGTTCAAAAGTGAACCTGTATGATCCTTTTGAGAGATCGTATTGCTCATATGCCCTTATATACATAGCACCTCTCTGGTGTATATACTTTGATTAGGCCAGCAACTTATCAGCTTGCCAAATATACATACTTAGACATATAGAGGATGCATGCGTGATCATGATTGTATATGACATAGGACTTGGATATCTTGATGTCGCTAAGTCAACTCTTTGACCTAACTTATCTAACACCTTCCTATGCAGAGGACCTACATCAAGAGGTGGGTCCGATATAAGGCAAAAGAGAATGGATTTCCATCTCCTACTCGGGCTGGAGATTATCTCTTAACAATCATTTGATGGTGCTTGTTGTGTTCTCAATCTAATTCTTTAGATGTTTATCCAAGTACCAAACTCTGATTCAACAATTGAATCAACAGTTGTATGATCTTCAAGATTGCCATGGTACATAACCCTAGTTGTACTAAGGGAGTTTATTGTCCATTCACTCATTTAATTATAGATTGGGAGTGAAATAAACAAATAGCTTTTATTGATATATCAAACATTACAATAACATTTATTGCATGAATGGTTCGCCACCGTCTTACCTTGTTAATATATAATTCAAAGATCTACAAATAATTTCTTTAACAAATAGCTAAGCTCATAAAATATTACTAGATAAATGTTACAAGATGTAACAATAGATGGAAAGCCTATGTTGATTAGTACTTCAGAGCCTTGGAGGCTATTGAAGTTCTCTTGCAATTCCATTGAAGTTTCTTAAATTTATATTTATATTCTTTCGGTAGATTCGTGAGACTTATTTGTACTATAGGTTTTAATTAATGTGTCCCTATAATACAACTTAAACTTCATCTTACTTTTGAATTTTTCTTGTATTTAATGTTTTTAAAATACGAAGATAAGGGGAGGATAACTTTAACTACATGTATGGATTAATTCTAAACTTATTTATTTTCTTAATCTGTGTATCGTAGTATATATTTTTGGGTCCGCCACTGATTAAACACATTTAATAGGCACATCTTTATGGCAAGATTATCAATGGCAAAAAAGTTAAGGCTACTGAGATTTTGATAATGACTATTAATGCTGATGCTAGTTATAATATTCACAATTAAAGTCTATTACCACGATATGTTTTTGTTGTATTGGAGATGGCGTCCTAGGGAAGAAAGTAAACTCCGGAGGAGGCACATGAATTTTGATCAATCATGAAGGTATTTTTCAATTAAAGAAGGCAAACGGGTACAATTTTCTTAAAAAGAAAAAGTAGAAAAAAAGAACACAGAGCAATATAAATTGTTTATACACAAAGATACAAATGTGTTATAAAATTTCTAACAAAAACGGAGCAATCCACCACTTCTCATTAAAAGCAATTAGTAGCTTCCACGATCGTCCTTGCCGTACTGTCATCCAAAGACAGATGATCATCAAGGACCTCCCAATACTATCTACTCATCGTAATAAATCCATGATTAAGGCAAGAAGCATCATGTAAACTTGGACATATCCATGGCGAAGTGGTTTGTGGCCGCCTTCTTCTTATCACTGATGGTGCATCTCCCCTCGCCAACCATCTCCCAATCTTATCAGAACGTCAGCTTGGGATCCTCCCTCACCCCTCTCGCCCGCCCTTCCTCATGGCCCTCCCCTTCCAGAGACTTCGCCTTCGGGTTCCTCCCCCTCGAAGAAGCGGAGGCCCAGCGCTTCATCCTCGGCATTTGGTTTGAAAGTGTAGGACCCAACAAGACCGTCGTCTGGTCCGCCAAGACCCAGGAACCGATACTCAACGACTTCAAACTCGAGCTCACGACCGAGGGCCGGCTCGTCCTATTGGACCAAGGTGGCGGCGTCTTCTGGTCGGCCAATGACGGCGGGAAGGGCGTCACGCACGCTGCGATGCTCGACAGCGGGAATTTCGTGGTGGCGGGATCCAATGGGGTATTCGTCTGGGAGAGCTTCCGGAACCCGACAGATACGATTCTCCCGACGCAGGAGCTGGTTGCCGGAAGGCCGCTCACGTCGCGGCTGATGGAGGATGATTACTCGGACGGGAGGTTCCAGCTTGCTGTACGCGAGGACGGGATGCTCTACCTGCTGAGCCTCCACATCGGCAATACGTTGTTTGAGTATTGGGATGCCAATATCTCCGGGACTGGAACGAGGCTTGTTTTTGACCAAGGAGGTATGAGGTTTAATTTACATGCAAGATAAGAAAGCCATCCAGTGTTATTTTGATGCAACCAGCAATTCAACAAATCCGATTTAACTATGTTCAATTGAATCAAAAATTTAAATTTGAATTCATTTAAAACATTTGCGTAAATGGTTGTTGAACCCAAGACATTTAGATATTTATCATAAATAGCTACCGACCACCTGCTCAAGAACAACTCCTAGGATTGGATTTTAAATACAAGTTAAATAATATTATGCCGTAGACTATTTAGCTTAAATATTATATATATAACATTTAGTTTTGCATATACGAAGAAAATAATTTACATATACAATAAGATAAATGCATTGATCATTTGTCTTATATCCCTTTTTAGTATATTCAAATGTGTATTTTCATACCAGTTTTGATTTATTCTTATCAAATTAGCCGGTTACCAGTTCTATTTTCAATTGTTCAATTTGATAGGATTTTAAAGTATTATAACGTCATCACTCGGTTGAACTGATTTGATTTTATGGTCCAACTCAATCTGACTTTTTCGATAAGGTTTTTGATTTAGTGTCCAGTTTGATTTCAGAAACATTGATCCTGCCATATTAATGTTTTAACTCGATTATTTGAGTCATTTACATGGGTACTACCACCAATATTTTCCTCCGAGCACATTCTTAAACGAAAACACGTACACACAAATGTATGTGTACCCACTTATATATGTATGTAAAGGGAGATTTGACCACGCACATTAGGGAAAGGGAGAAAATACATGTGAAACCTAACTCAAGCATATAATAAAAAAAGGACTGCAAATGCAAAATCACATGGTAACAAAAACTACTTCTACAATAGTTTGCAAGATCACAAGTGCATAAAAAGTACCTTTGATACGTGAATCTCTAAAGCAAGAGACCCTCGGAATTAGCTCCAATGGGCACTTGCACTTGTAGGCAGAAAAGATGACTATTAGTACTATCTGTAAACTTGAGAGTTCTTCTCTACCATGTTGTCCATGTCAAAATAGATCTAGGATGATCTCTACTTCTTGATTTCGTTCACGAAATCAAGTCTACTCAACCACAGAGCGCGGAAAAGAAGGCATTTCTTCTCGCAATGATCGAGCCAATGGAAAAAGAGAGTAGAGATAATATGGTGAATAACCAAGGAGATATTTTATAGTGTATATGGAGAATGACCAAAAAAGATAATAAAGAGAACTATTCTCTTCTATTTTTTCATCTTTTTTCTTAGGATTAGAGAGAAATTTGTTGACGTGAAATTCAACTAATTTAGGGACATGAATGGCCAATATGGAGTTATGTTCCATCTATATGGACGTCCATGATGAGAGAAAGAGAGAAAAAACTCTCTCCACTATATCTTTTCTCTAAATCTGAATTTCAATTCTATTTGAAACACGAGTCTATCTATATTTTGATTTTAAATTTTGAAAATGAGATAAAGAAAGAGAAAACAATTTTCTCTCTCTAAACTATAGACATACATGGATGTCCACCATGTTGAAGGAGAAGATAAAATTTCTTCTCCATTTATCTCATTAAAGTTAATTTAAAATTTTTACATGATCTTAAATGATCATGGATTTATTCTCTATATAATTACAATTAATTATTTACTGGATAATTACATAAATTATCCAACTATTAATAAATCTAATTCATTAGTCCATAATAAAATATAAATCTAATTTATATTTATTTAATTAAGCGAACCACATTCAGATAGGTACGGAGCCATTCTATTATATAAGAGTGAGCAGAAATCAAATACAATCAGGTATACATTAATATAATAGAATCATCTAACATAAAGAATAATTACAATGTTGAAAATTTTGATGTGACTTTTTCTCAACTTACCTGCTTATAGTTCTCCTGAACGAGATTCCATAATCTTTTCATTGCTGATATTTGTAAATGTATCTTTTTCAATGTAAGTATCTAAGCTATCATTCAACCATCGATCTTCTATCTTATCCAGATCATTTTCTTCATATATATTTAATTTTTCTAATTTTTTGTTAATATAATAAAGCACATTTAATATAATCAATCAAAAAAGTAAATGGAATTAATAAAATATCACATGTACACCCTTGTTTCCAACAAAACGCTTAACATGCTCTGTATTAAGTTTTTTAATCTATAATTTCTGAGTTTAGTATTTCTATAGATTTGATTGTCTATTTATCTAAAAACGAGTGATATATAGTTTTTATTTTTATGTGTAAGGGTTTCTCACAATTCAACGAATCAAATCAATTAAGAAAAAATAGAAATTTAGGAAGAAAATATAACTCTAAGACAAGGGAAGAAAATCTAATGATTCCATTATTTTTATTTTTATATATATTTATTTACACACACACACACACATATATATATATATATATATATTAAATATGATGCATGATGAAATTTAACTAATTATTGGACATTTCTTTATATATATTATAAGTTTTTTATTATAGTTTTGTTTTTATATTTTTATATATTATTCATTTTATATTTCCTATATGTAATTTTATAGAATTGGATTTGTAGTTTTATTTTATTATTTTTATTTTTATTTTAATAAAAATAAAAAAGTGAGATTTGTGACTTCTAATCCATAATCTAATTACGTTGTGATTCCACTAATTTGATTTTCAGATTGACATGTAAATTTCTTTACATTTTCTATATGTACAAAAAGTCGTAGAATAAATCAAGTTTAAAATCCATTCATAGTTATTGGACTTCCTCTCTGCTAATATGCAACACATTTTGATAATATGACATCTTTACTTTGTAAGAAAATAATGCCCACTTCTTGATGAAAAAGAGTGCACATTGGATATTTCAGTATTGTAGTGCTTCCACGTTTACCTTGATACCTATAAATACATCTCCTATTCAAGGTTGGATGAATTGTGGGATGTCATGTCAAGAGAAATCTGGATGCATTTAGATTGTTTTTAATTCACATCTTATAGTCATTCTAAAATTTGATCGCTCTTATTCCTAAGATTTATAAAGAATAACTTTAAAATAAAACTCACACCTATTAATTCTGTTGTCAAGAATTACTTTGGACAACGTGCTCTTCCTTTTAACATAACAAATAAATCATATTCGAAAGTTTAATGTTATGCAGTAAAATATATGATAAAAAAATAGGTTTTTATTAGTCATACACTCCAAAGATATTACAATATTAATTATTCCATTTTCTTTCTTGGAATATCAATTGTGCCCTTGACTTCTTGTACCATTATAGCTTGTGCCCTTATACGAGTTTCACCGTTAATGAGTTGAACTAAACCATGATTTATACACATCATGGTATAGTGAAGAGGGACATAATAGTAAAAAAATCCACCTCTCCCTCCAGGCAATCTTCCTCCTCCGCCACTGTCGCCTCCTCCTCATCTGTCGCCATCCCGTCCTCCTCCTCTAGCCTATCGCTTCTCTTCCCCTACCCCTCTACCCCCACCCCCTCCTCCTCCTGCTCCTCCAGTCCCCAGATCCTTCGCCCCTCCTCCTCCTCCATTGTCGCCCCATCCTCCTCCTTTAGACATACCCCTACTCTTCTGCCCCACCTCCTCCTCCTCAAGCACCCCTCCTTCTCCATCATGTCCTCCTCTTCCAACACTCTTCCATTCCCCTCATTCTCCTCCTCCTCAACTATTCCCCTTCTCCTCTATCCTATCATCCTCTTCTTGCCCCTATTGCTCTATCCTCAACTCCTTTGTTCTATCATATTCCTCCCCCCATCCTCCTCCGCCCCATCTTCATCCTCCATCATATCCTTCTCCTCATATGTCCTTCGCCTCCTCCTCCACTACCACATCCTCCTTCTCCAACCCCTGCTCTTATGTCCCCTCCTTTTCCTCCATCCTCCCCTCCGTCTCCATAAGATCTTACTGATTACAACACTGCCACCTCCAATCAATGGTGGGGACGCAGCCACCAACAAAAACAGAGGGATCCCTAATGGAGCTTTTGAGTAGTAATGACTGGTTGCTGACATGAAGCTTCATCCAACACCAACTAAGTGGCAAAGTTGCCAACACCCTCCCCATAGTTCTACTTCGATAAAATGGAGGACACATATGATGACAAAGATGAAAATGAAAATTGCATAATGAATGAGGAGGAGTATAAGATGGTAGAGGAGGAGGTGTTTGGAGAGGGAGGGTAGGATGAGGAGGGGAAAGGTAGGAGGTGGTTGGAGAAGGAAGAGGGGTTGTTAAGGAAGGAGGAGGGAGGAAGAGTGAAAGTAAGAAGGAGGAAAGGAGAAATAAGATATATCTACCCTCAATTTCTTATCTAAATACCGTTAAGCACTCAAGTTAACGTCTGTTTGAGTTGGATGGTTGGCAATTAACTTGAGGGGAATAAGTGACAATGATGCAAGAAGTTAGGAGTGCAATTAATATTCTTAAAAAAAGGGAGAGGCATAACTGATATTGTAATATCTCAAGAAGGCACAACTGATAAAAATAAAAAAATATACATGTTATTTAGTTTCTACTTTTTTCTTCGAGACTAGTAACATGGGAGAGTGGAGAGAGAACGAGAAAGAGAGAAAGCGATAGAGAAAGAAATCGAGAGAGAGAGAGAGAGAGAGAGATCATGATATATAGAGGGATGAAGTCATGCAAGATGATTTCTAGTTTTATAATCCAACTTGGGATTAACGAGAGATGGAGATAAATCAAGGTGGGTATTAATTGTTTTTGCAAAAAATATGGGGAGTAGGGGTAGATGCATTTCCTTGCATTCGAGTATGTTCTAAATAAATGCAAATGATATTAATGTTACTATTTAATAATTTAATATTTGTATTCATTTAAATAACTACCAATAATGTGAATCATATTCACATATTTTGACAAGATCAGTTTATCAAAGGTGGTAACAAATATTATCTTGATATTTATTATCACTTTGTATGTATTCTAATCCAATTAAGATTTGCGTACAACACCCGCAGATACTTCGAAATTATGATAGGGAGACTACATAGATCATTTTCATAACTTGATAAATAAATTTATGTTTAATACCAAGGTTTAAATTTTAAACCACTATAAGATTCTAGTCGGATACTTTTTGAACCATTTCATCATCTCGAAACACTTTCAAAATAACTTCCAAAATTTTGAATCTAGAAATTAGTTATATAAACATAAAATTAATCAAATTAATTCTCATTCATTAGCTTCAAAGCAGAATCTATAAAATCCACCCTGTTTATACATTCCCTCAAAATGGAAGTGCCACGGTATATAATCTATTATGATCGCATCAATCTAGAGTATTACCTATACTCAAGCATCCTACATATCAAAGGACTTTGAAAACTCAAGTTCAAGCTCATGTTTGATTTTCTACTTCAAGGGAATCAATCATTCTACGACAATATCAATCATATGCTCTCTAAAAGTATATATTAATATTCTTGAAATCTTATCTTGTTTCATAAATAAGACAACCATCGATTGAATTATGTGTCATTCCAGTATCTCATGAGTGAGATCCATCTTGTGGTTTAGAAAGTATGAACTTGTATGATTAGAGATCATATCTCTCATATTTTCTTATAGGCATAGCATCTCACCGATATATAGACCTTGTTAGGCCATCAACCTATTGGTATACAAAATGTACATATTGGGATTTATATACGTATGTGTCCCGACCAAAGGATGTGTGCATGTTCATGATAAATACAAACAATTCTTTAGTATCTCAATCCCATCAAATAAAATACATAACTTTACTCATCTGACACCTCCGAATATCTAATCCTATGAAGAGGACATGCATCGTGGGTCTTGGCTATATGTTAGTCTTTCAAGAAGATCACCATCTCTTCTCAGACAGTTGATCCTTCTTGAATATTATGTAACAATTCCAATTATATCCTCGATCTATGTCTTCATATTTACAACACTGCAACAGATCTAACTCTTTAAATCAACAATAGCAGAATATCAAGATGGCCATGGTACATTACCCTAATTGTATTAAGGGATCTTGTAAGTGCAAACACTCCTTAATTCATATAAAGGAATGATATAATTTACAATAACTTTTATTGCATAATGACTTGCCATGGGTTCACATGTCTAACAACCTCTCACTAGCCCTCAAAATCATTCATGGACTACTTTTAAACCCACACTCATGGGCTAGTCATTTCACTATTTAATCAAAGGGTTAGGTCAGTTGATTAGTCATTTTATCACTAGATACTATACCAGGTTATATTACATAATTGCATATCTTGTGGAAACAATAACTACGTTTAATATAGGTGTTGCATCTTATGTCGTCAATATTTGAATTTGATGAAACAACGACAACGTCCTGCTTCTTGCTACTTAGATCATAACACCACCTTTAAACATGAAACTAACAAGTGTAAGATTTTTATTAACCTTATTGGATGGGAAATTCTAAGAATATGTATAGATCTAGAGACCAATATCTCAATAGATTAAGACATAGTCATGAGTCTCTCTTAGGTATATGAAGATAAAACTTGGAGATCACAATCTATATAGACTTATATCCTCGAAGATGTTGATTATTTCAGTCAAGTGTTTTATCTCCATAATAGGATTGGTAATGATTTACCACTCCCACTGCAAGAAGGATGTATGGTCTTATATACATCATGGCATCAGGCTTCCTATACTCATACTTAAGGGCATCCAGTCATTGCCTTCCCAACTCCTCAACACATTGAGGTGCCACCCTTTTAGATAGGTCATTAACATTTATTAATGTAAAGAAGCCTTTCTTGCAATTATCCATATGCACTCTTTCCAATATACATCCTTATTGTGATAGTCTCAATACCATTTATTCTCTATTTCAAAACAACTTTAGATCGAAGAATAATATATACCTTTGAGATCTTTCATCTCAAGGATTTAGAATAATGACATTTTATACACTACATATCATTCTTATATCATTCAGGATGATTAGGATGTCGTTTATATAAATACGATGAATATAACGATGCTCCCACTAATCTTTACATGGTTCATCAGGATCTCAAATGAAATCATAGCTCTTTATGGTTTCATTGAATTTGATATTTGATGGATAACAATTCATCTACATTTATTCTTCCATTTTATATTTAAATCCTTAGCAGCTCTACAAAGCCGTCGACCATTCCGAGTCTGAGATGCGTAAGATAAAGAGTTCGGTTCAATCTCAGACTATTTCACTGAAATAGAGGGGTGAGGGATGAAAGCGGGAATTCTCAGAGAGCTATACGCTCTTGCTTCCTTCCTGCCCTCTTCTTCCCCGCCTTCTTCTACAACTCTTTCTAGTCTTCTGGTCATCTATAGCTTTCCCCTCCCTTCTTTCCTGAGTCTTCTTCGAATATATCAAAAAGCTCATCGACATCACTCTTGTCAAAGACCTTTCTGAGGCTCTACTCCTTCACTCTCAACTCAACAGTTGTTGTCTGAAACACTATAATAATCTATCAAACCTGATTCTGGCACTGCTTCATTAACATCTTCCTTCGCCAGTTCATATCTCTTTTCTGCCCACAGAAGTCAAATGTTGGAATCAGTGTGGCTTGTCTTTTTACCTGACTAAGCTTGCGCCTATTCAAAACAGAGGATACGATCAGAAGCGAAATACGTGGAGGTCAAAAAAGGGCCGAAAGACAGACTAGAAAAGGAGGGACCGGGGCTGCGAAGCGGCTTATCGGAATTGGCCAAGGTAAGCAATTAGCTGAGAGAGATGATCATGGCTTACCACATGCTTTTTTGCCCTTGGAGTAGGGGCGGGGCATCTATGAATGAATCCTTTGGCTTTCCCGGAAGGTAGTACTAACTATATATCAGGGGCTCACACGGGGACAATATAGAGAGGTTTTTATGAGAGCAATCAACCAACTCCCTTAGCCTTAGTCCTAGTCCGCTGAAATATCTATTTTTTTGGTGGTACAAGATAGTTCTATAAGTCCTGGTATGCTACTTACGCTCCTTCTCCAGAAGATGAAAAATAGCATTAGTCATCTATTTGTAATTAAGATAGAATTACTCGTATTTAAATTTAAAATAAAAGAAAATTAAATTAAGAAATAAATATACTAAATGACGCTGAACCTTGAGACCAAGTCAATATCGACTTGGTCGACAAGGAATAAATTCGGGGGAGATAAGGGCCAAGTACTATATATAAAACCATAATCCCATGCTCTGTAAATAGCCATTTTTACTCTATTTTATTCTTTTATACACACACCTTAAATAATAAAGTTATAAATTGGAAACTTTTGCACTAAAATACATAGAAAATTATAGAAATAGTTGTCAATAAAAATAATGCACATTACAATGGGGACACCCATATGAAAAAGCCGCAAATCAAACTTCACAAATCGATATCTTCTCCATATGAACTCAAATTAAACCAAACTCACCTCCATTGTATTTCAAATTAAATTATCTATCTAAGTAAGTTTCATTAAACAATGGAGTTAGGATATAAAAACTGGCTTTCTGGCGTACTATTATACTGTAAATGCGTATATTATATTCATATATTTTATTCTTCATATGGTTACTTTTCTTATATTTTTAGATAATTGTAAATATTATTCAAAACATATTTCAAACATAAACTCAAAACAAAACCTTTAAACAGACATTGAAATAAATAATACATTATATTATATATGTATACTATACTTATAATAAACATACATGTATTTATTTATGTTTGTAAATAAAATTATTAAAATAAAAAAATATTAATTATATATAAATATATAAAATATGTAGATATGACAATAAATATCAAGAATACAAAATGGAATACATAGAATATATGTATTTATACATAAAAATATACATGTAAAATCAACACCTAATCAATTAAGTTGTAAAAATAAATAAAAATCACATAAAATAGTTTGAAAAATAAGAAATAACTTTAATATTTTGAATTTTCAATAATAAATTAATTTATTATTTATTATTGAATCAATAAAGAATGCAATCCCTATTTTGTTCTGATTTGGTCCACGTGGACCAATCAGGAGCCTAGGAAAGTTGACCCGTAGATCAATTGTCCCACCCTCACCTCTGACCCTTGTCATACTTAAGAGATGCCCTTCTCCATTTTTCTGTTCTTCCTCCATGCCCCCTTCTTCCAAGCACCAATCGCCGTTGCTCTTCAAGCCATTTCCACCTAAAATTCACATGCCACACTGTCTATAAATAAAATTGAATTTTCCCCTTTTGACTTTCATCCCTCTTCTTCTAATGTAACCCTAAAAGGAACCCCCTGAGATCAAGTTGTTAGTGATAGCTTGAGCTTCATAGCCTTGTCAGTCAGGATAAGGTGCAGAAGAGGTCAATCCAGTCGTTCGCTGGAATTTCTCAAATAAAGGTTTTCATCTACTCTAGGCAACAATGTTGAGTTGTTAAGTTAGGTTATTTAAATTGAAGGTTAGATGTAAGATCCGTTTGTTTAATTTTCAGTCATTTAGTATTTAATCCTCATATCGTAGTTTACTAGAGCTCTAGGCTCTGACCACTTGTTCATTGTGAAATCCTCAGTATTAGACTCAACTAATCATCCCTTCAGCTTCCTCATCATATTCTCCACCCGAACCACCCATTTTCTAAACCTAATCTTACTCTGATGGTGGATTTGAATGGCCATATGTTATCCATCATCAGAGGTCCCATCCCCCTTTCATCCCTTGCATATTTTTGTACAATAAGTGGTCGAGTCGAGTCGTCATTGATCCTCAGAACTTTGGGTGCAGGTTAGAACTTTGTATAGGCTTCATAGACGTGGATTGCGTGCAGGAATATCAACTCCATGTCTTCGGAGCAGGAAGACCCCTCTAGGAATCCTTCGAAGAGGCCTAGACCTGTTGAAGACCACCGGTTAGGGGATTGGATTTGTTGGTATGAGATGTACACGAGTGGAAACATTGGTCCTTGTGTAGGGAGGGAAGTGCACACCAACCTGTCCAATAGGCATGAGGTCTAAAGACATGAGAGTGTGGGTTGCAATAGTGCTTCAAAAGAGGGATAGTGTTCTGGCTCTAGAGGAAAAACTCCTTATGTTAATGTTATTGTATATAGTATAAAAAATTCCAAAAAAGTGGATAGGCCTGATTGAAAATAAAGTGCTTGTTGTAATGTACATACTTGTATATTTAATAAGCCAGCTTGAGCTTCAAAGTCATACACTTGGGAGCCTACAACTGAATGACTTGACTACAGTGGTCATGCGCCCTGGATAGTAGCGACATTGGCGATTGTCCATTCTTCTCTTCACCCCTCCCCTTGAGTTGGATGCACTTGAGCATAGAAGGGAATACCCCACTCCTAGAGGAAAGATTTACTATATTGGGGAAGCATTGGGTTGTCATGCTGGACAAGTCAGTTCTTTTATCATTTTAGTTGGGGAGAGCTACTATTGCTTACATTGTATAAGTCATCTTCATAGTTTTAAGGGTTTGTGTATGATGTAGACATGTTCTGATATTGCTAGTGAGGTGGTTTGAACCGAGTTCTGTAACTCTCAAAGGCTGTTGTGTTTTAAATCAGGTTTCCGACTAGGATCCACACACATTCTCACACCAAGATCTGAGATGAGCTCCAAACTTTGATTTTGTGAAGATAAATTTGAGAATTAAAATCAATCCAATTTCTTTCTTTTCTTTTCTTTATTTTTATTTTCACTTATTGCATAAGCGTTTGCTAGGGACTAGCAAAGGTACGTAAAGGGAGGTGATGAATATCCATTTCATCACCTTTATTCTATTATTTTGGCCTTAAAAACCCAAGCCAATGCATGTATATAACATTATTTTGTTTAGCTTAACATTCATTATTTGATCCATTTATTGTATGTATATATTATTTTTAATGTCAAAATTATAGAATAAAAGAATAAAAGAAAAAGAATAAAGTATCAAAAGTATTTTATGACCCTAAGCCCCAAGACCATGTCAAGAATTGATTTGGTTGACAATGAATAAAATAGGGGGAGATAAGGGCCAATAAATCAATAAAAACCTTATTCTTATTCATCAATAAAGCAATTTTGGGGCCCATTTTATTCTTTTTTATTTATTCATTAAATAAATAAATATTGTACATGAAAGTTGTAGATAAAAATGTAGAAAAAATTTAAAATTAAGTTTGCCTAAATATAATATATACTGTACATTTTATACTCGAAATAAAAAGCCAAAATCCAACTTGCCAGACCCATATCTCTGCAATAAAAACTCAAAATTCATAAAAATCACCTCTAATAGTATATGATTTTTCATAATCTATTTAATGGAGGCTGTTTCATTTTTTTGGAGTTAATCCATACAATATAGTCGAATAAAATATTCATTTTATTCATTCTTTATTATTTTTACAATTTTATATTTTTATAATTTTGTAATTATTATTTATAATATATGTACATATTTTGAATAGAATAAAATCATATATAAAACAAAAAATAATATAAGTCTATATAAATACATAGATGAAATACCTATAATTATACCTATATATTTAGTAGCTCTATTTATTTAAGGGCATAATAGATAAGAAATATACGATAAAAATATATTTATGCATATAAAATTAATTCATAAATATATATAATTAGAAAATAAAATAATAAAATAATAAAATAAAAATAAAAATAGCCAAAACATAGATGAATATATATACCTATAAATATACCTTAAAATAAACTTGTAATAAATAAAACCCCAAAAAATAACATTTAAAATACAACATAAAATAGTAAACATGTTTTATCTTATAAACAAAAATTAATAAAAATATTTACTATTTTTTATTAATTATTTTCTAACAAATTGCATGTTTTGTTGCAACTTGGGCTAACATGGCCCAATCGCATCACATCATTTGTTAACCTCATCAACTGCCTCTCAAGCGTTCTGACTTGTCAGTAGTGTCTTTTCCATGCCTTTCCGCCATTTCCCTCCTTGACCCTTCGATCATTTCTGCCGAATCTTCACAACACGATCAACAACCATCATCTATGATTCTCGCTGACTCCATAGATCCATTGCACATAACTTGAATTCGTCCCAAACCCTAGGTCAATTAGGGTACCCCACTATGTTCATAAAAAAGAACCTTCATCCTCCTTGCATTCTTTGGTCATTTTTCCAAGCCCTAAAACCCCCGCCCTTGGTCAAGAATATACGCCGGTGACAGGGGGAGATCTCCTGAGGTGTTGGCACGATTGAAGGAGGAGGAGGTGCACCCAGAATGGTCCTCTGGCCGCCCTGATCCTTTTCCTCACGGGGGAAGGTATAAGACTGTGCCTTTATGATTTCAAGGTAGATTTAATTCTTGCCATACATTTTATGCATTTGATTTCACGTTTTATCAATGATTTACATTATATTAGCTTAGTTACCTCCCCGGAGCTCTCGAGCTTCGACCATGTTCTTGCAGTAACCATGCTTGTTTCGACTCCCACGCCCACCTCCACTCCATCCCAACACTTTCTCCATATCCCAGACTCATTTGACTAACTAGAACCCATGTGGTTCTACGAATCGAGGTCTCCCGCCATTGCTTCGTAGGAGACCTGACCACCATCGTCCATTTCACCCTGATCCTCCACAAAATAAAAGCCAAGATCGTCGCCCTTACCTCATCAATGTTTTTACCCTTTTTACAGGACTTGAAGGGGGATTTTGAGCCCCATTTTGCTTGAGAGAACCCTCTAGGTTCTCTCTCCCTCTAGAGCACTTCCACCCAGGAGCTCTTCGAGGTGTCCAACAGGTATGCGGTACGTGCAGGAGCATGTAGAACCAAAGATCATTGATGAGACCGCAGGGGGAGCGAGAACCAGCCAATCGAAGTTTTCCTAGTGAGTTGCTCTTCCCTATTCTTCAAGGAGAGAAACAACCATTGGATCAACTCTCTCTCTCCCAATTCTGATAGTGGTCGTTCATCCATCGCCAACTTCGTCTGTTTGATGGAAGTCCATATGCAATCCTAACCATGGATCGACGAGCGTCATCAAGCCATCTCGTACTGCCATGTGTATTAGTAAAACACTGCGCGCGGTCCGATGGAGCACACTTGGAGATTAACTTCATATCTAACCCCCACATTTTTGTATTTATTTATTAGTCTTTTGAATATTTTTATACCACAAATAAATTTGGACATTTTGTATAAAGGACCTTGTATGTATTTCATATTGCCTTTTGGTTCTATCCAGCTCAATTAACGTGACGTTCCACATGAGCTAGGAAAATTGCATGTATACCCCTAGCAATTTTTTGTATTTATGTTTAGTCCAAAAATTGAATATTAGTTTTACATTTTTAGCACATTTGCATATGAACACCTAACTTTATTTTTAATTGCAAATATGCTGATGCTACTACATGTATTTTTTGTGCTTTTGTATTTATTAAATATAACATTTGTGCTAAAAAATTACGCAAAGAAAGGTTTATATACCTACTAGCATGTATTTTCATGCTTTATTTTTGCATTTTAAGCATGTTAGCTACTTATTAAAAAAACAAATGAGCACGTTTTTATCCCTATTCGACTTAGAAAATACTAAAAAATAAAAAAAAACATTTTCCAAAATTCCAAAAAAAACATATGTTGTTTATTTTAGTATTTTATAACTCGAGACCAAAAACCCCTAAAAATAGAAATAGAAAAAGCATAAAAATTAAAATCTCCCAAATCCAACAAAAATATTAAGAATAACCAAAAATTCAAAAAATAAGTATTTTTGTCTATGAATTTTTTTTTATTATTATCTATCTATTGAAATTGATTTGTAGGATTTTGGAATTTATTTGCTATTACTAATCTACAAATCAATTCGGGCAACATATTTATTCTCTAATTTGGTATATTTTTATTTTGAAAATATACAAAAATATGTAAAATTTGCAAAAAATCACAAAAACATTAGAAAAAAATATAAAATCTAAAGAAATTTTTTTCTATGTTTTAATTATATTTATTAGTATTTATAATTATTATACCTTGTATTTTATATATTGCCATATATATTAACTATATTATATAATGTATAGAAAAATTTATCAAAATCGGAAAATATAAAAAGAAAATTAAAAATGTAAAATTAAAAACAATAAAAAACATAAATATTAAAATCAAAAAATATATATAAAATTAAAAACCCACATAAAAACAATAATTAGACAAGAGAACATAACAAGTTATTGAGCATCATTGGTCAATCTACCGTTTGCTCACTGTGTTCGATCTCTACATGCTTGCTTGCTATACACTTTAGGATTATGGAGTATACTAACTTGTGCTTCGCATAATAATTCATTGTTTATCATATGTTGTGGGTACTTGTTGATTAACGAGGGAATTCCTTACAGGTCGCCTCAGCGACACTCCATCCTCGTACTTTGTGAGGATCATTTTTAAACCTTCTTGGATGAACCTAGTTATCAGTGAGACTCTTGATCTTCTGGATATGTATGGTTAGCTTAGGCAAACACAAAGGAACATCCAAGGGTCTTATTGAGGGTGAAATGTTATGGATTGAAGTCGAGCAAGGACCTCTAGTGGAAGGCAACAGAAAGAGATGACATCTCTTGATCTATAAAGGATCGGGAAGAGTGGGATGCGTCAGGACGTAGAGCATATGGAGGGGAACGGGTGAGGGTGTTTGGTAGATTGGAGCACAAATGGAACACAATAAAGACTACAAGGGATGCATCATGATGTAGAGCATATGGAGGGGAACGAGATGAGGGTGTTTGGTAGGTTGGAGCACAAATGGATCACGACAAAGACTATAACCGAAGCTAAGCTTCGGAGAAATAAGATATAGGGATTTAACAAAGTAAAAACAGAAATAGATGAAACAAAATGCTAACCTAAGCTAACCTACATTGTAGGAATGAAAAGAAAGAAAAAACCAGATCTCTACTGTAGGGTGAGGGAGCCGGTCGGAACTCTATCGTGGATGGTCGACGATGCTCAGTCACCACCTTCAGACATCCACCTCCATGCCAAATAACTTGGCTTGCTTCCTGTTGTCACCAGAGAACTCAGACACAAAGAGATCATGGGATTTTGATGTTGAAGAGGGATCAAAATTTAGTTGAAGGTAGAGGTGGGTATTTGTACAAGCGAGACTTTGACCATCGATAGATTCACTACAAGGCTCTATTTATCACAGAGTCGATGCAACATGAAAGAGCAAAGATGGAGAAGGAAGATTGTTGAAGGAATCAAACCAAAATAATGCAAGGGTCAATGACAAAAATTCGAGGAAAGAGGGGTAATGATGAGGTATGATGAGCCTAGGGCATCAAGGGCTCAGTTGACTGGCGAGTCAATTGAGGATGAGCCCTAATTAGGCTACGCCAACCACTACATGATAAACTAAAAACAAAGTTCAATACTAAATAAAAATAAAATAATAAATCATTTATTTAATTTTTGTTTAAAACATGAAATATATTTATTTTTTATATAGTATTTTAATATGATTTTATTTATTTTTACAAGTTCATTTATTATGAGTTACTTTTTACAAGTGTATATAGGTATATTTACCTATATAGTATGTATTTTATTTTTTTATTTTTTATTTTTATTATTTTATATACATAATTTATATAATATTCAGATGTACTTAAATATATTTTTATTGTATATTTTTTAAGTTATATGTACACAAATAAATAGGTATGTATAATACATAGGTATATTTATGTGTAATTCATCTGCATGCTTTAATTCAATTATTTATTTTATGGTATTTAGTGGTTTTATTTTCTTTGAATGATGTGCATATATTGAAAATAATATTCACAAAATTATAAAAATATGAAAATATGAAAACATACAGGATAAATAGAATAATTGATTTATTCAGGTAGATTGCATAATAGGGGCCCAACACCTAACGTTTGCATCTTAACTCCAAATTGAATGAAACCATCATTAGATATATTATTAAATTTTGAAACAATTAAAGGTGACTTTGTTCAATTTTGATAAAATATGGAAAAGATACAGTTTTGGGACGCTTTTATTTTGACTTTTTATTTTGAGCGTATACAACACACTATGCATTATTTTTATATGTAATAAATTTTCTATTTTTTTTTACAAATTTTTATCTACAAGTTTCACTTACAAAGTTTATTAATTTGAGGTATAAATAATAAAGAATAAAATAGGATCCAACTTGAATTATTGGAGACTGAAAAATTATGTTTTTATTGTATTTTAGCCCTTATCTCCCCGTACTTTATTCCCTGTCGACCCAATAATCATGATGCCTAGATCTCTGGGTTTAGGGTCATTCAATACCTATGGTTTTTCAATTACTTTTATTTTATTGTTTATTTAAATACACTATTTTATACAAATGTTTACAATGTAAATAATGAAGGTTATTTTGTACAAAATAATGTTGTATATATGCATTTAGCTAGGGTTTTAAAATCTAAAATGAAAGAATAAAGGTGATGAAATGGAGATTCGTAGCTACCCTATAGTTGCATTTGCTATTACCTAGCAAACACTTATACATATAAGTGTAGAAAAGAAAATGAATAGAAAAAAGGAAGAACTGGGAATGATTTTTGACTCTTAAAGTTGTCTTATCAAAAACAAAGTTTGGAGCTCAGTTAAGATGTGGATTTTTTGTTTGTTCGAAATCACATTAAGGTTAGGAAATGTGACAATACGACCATTAGGTTCCATAATCCTACCATCCAATTCTCTCCATCGTCAGGTCAGAGCCGTTCTCCCAGTCACATGCTCTTGCTACATTGAAATTACAGATCCTTGTGTGTGAATTTTTTATTTCTTCTCAGACAATCTGCTGAACTATAAAAGAGTACGCTATCCTGGTATACCGTCCTTGTGGAGATAGATATTCTCTTCTAAGGTTAGGTGCTAGTATTTACAACTTAAAATATGGAGAAGCTAGAAGAATGGGAAAATAACTTGGAATGGACCAGTGTAATCTCCATTCCCTTGTGAAGCACGGTCAGTGTAACTGAGTCTTGATCATGAAGTAGGCTTATCTAAAGCTCATATATCAAGTGGAGTTTTTGGGGTAGGTTTCTTCTTTGGATGTTTCTTTGATTTTGCATCGCTTTGCATTCTTGTTTGCTCCATGATGGATATAACATCTTTCGTCCGCCCATTTTTTGGGGTCTTAGAAAAAAGTTTCACCAGTAGTCTGTTCCTCATTCAAAGCATTTTCTCAATCCATCTCCAGTATTTAGATATCTGGGCTACTAGAAGAAGTGAACTAGAGTATGAGTTTCAACAATCCCCAACAATGGTTCCTGATCCACCCTTAACAAAGAGTCCTAGCATGGTCTCGACTTAGACTCCAAGATTTTTCAACAATCCATCAGAATTGAGTTAAGTGTTAAGTGCAATCTAATCAAGCCTCTATCTCAAGAGTGTTACAGATGAAATGAAGAGTTCTAGTAAGACACAATGAATCGATTCATGAACATAGTCTTATGGAATCTAAATAATTAAGTCAGGCGACATGAAGTATCCCAATTCCAGACCAAAATGGGTTCTTCGGAAATTAAGTGTATTAAAGTCTATACCAAGTTCCAATCTTCCGAATTTAATTCAAACTTGTCCAAATATCTTGATCATTCCATAAAATTCAAATGCTATGTGCAATGCAAGAGTAAATCTTTTTGTGGACATTTTTTGTTTGGTACTTTTTATGGATTTTTGGAAAAAGTTTTGTATTTTTTATGCAGGCTTTTGGAAAGATTTTGTAAATGTTATCTGATTTTGGATTTTGCAAATTTTAATGAATTTTCGAATAAATGTCAGTAAAGTGAATGCATACAACTATGCACATAGGAGTGCATCTATATTTACAAGGGTAAGGGGGTATTTTATATAGGGAATTTACATGTTGTGAGTTAGTGATATTTTTAAAGATTTTTAGATACAAAAATTATACAATTTTATTTTTATTATTATTTACATAATCTTTTCAAAAACATTTGAAAAGTATTTTACAATCATTTAGAAAACTTATTTTTGGAAATAATTTTGAAATCATTTTTACAAGCATGTACAAAAGTTGAAAATCATTTTGTAAAAAGTTTCTAAACTGTCTATATAGATTTTTAGAAGTATTTTTGTAACCAATTTTCAAATCAATTGTAAACTGATTTTCAATCAGTTTATTTACACAAATAAAATAAATTTTTACAAACAAAAGTATTTTTCAAAGATTTGAAAACATCCTAGAAAAGTTTTCCAAATAGTTCTCAAGATATTTTTTAAAATAATTTTTAACCATTTTCAAATCATTTTGCAAAACATTTTTAATACGATTTATTACTTGTATTTACAAAGAATTTTGTATATTTTATTGGTTAGCCATATTATTGAAAATATGAAAGTATGAGCTATGTCTAAAGTATATACATCTTATATATGATCCCACTATACTTAGCTTGAACTATATCCTCATAGATCGGAGCGAAAAAAGAAGATCTAGCTCATACTAAGTATAGAAAAGTCGATACTAAAATGACTAAAGAATCAAAGAATTAGAAGTTGACAGCCCCGTTATACTTAGGATGGAATAATCCTAAGTATAGCAAACTGTACACGAGGTAGGGAAGGTCAAGGGTGGGAATGCATAAAATCATGGGGCCAACCTGTCTCCCCCTATACTTAAGTTAAAATATGTAAGTATAGACAAAATATCAAGAGTTGAGGAGATAGGTGAGGGATCAATAAATGAACAACTCAGGGTGTTCACCCCTACTATACTTAGGACAAAGTATGTCCTAAGTGTTTCAGTTATGAAAGAGGTGAACACCTTTTGAAAGAATTAGAATATAGAAAAGTAAAAGGAGAAAAGAAAAGGAGAAAACATATATTATTTTTGTGATCTTCTGCTTAAATGTCTGATCCTTTGGACTCTCAGAGCTCATCTTGAAACACGACTTCAATGTCATACTCTAAATACAACTTCAGTAATTGTCTGTATACTATGAATACTTGTGTGTCATGTGACAATTCTGATATTAAGAGACTTCGATTGTCACACATAGTCTTCACAATAAATGGCCCATTCCATTTGCTTTGTAGTTTCCCCAGAAAAATTTTCAACTTCGCATTGAACAATCACATGTTCTATCCAAGTTCAAAAGTCTTTCTGTGGATGTGTTTATCATGCCATTTCTTGACTTCCTCTTTATACATCAAGTTGTTGTCATATATGTAGTCTCTAAATCCAATCAAGCAATTTAGATGGACTTTTCAGTTCTTACCATCTGCATGGAATCCAAGTTGCACATATTCAATGCCCAAAGTGATTTATGAATTAACTCCATAGGCATGTGGCATGGTTTTCCATAAACAAGGTGGTAGGGAGACATGCCAAGAGGAATCTTGTACACATTTATGTAGGCCCAAGGAACTAAATCAAGCAACTATGACCATTTCTTCCTATTTGATCATACAAGTTTCTACAATATCATCTTGATCACCCTATTGGAACATTTAGCCATGCCATTGGATTAAGGGTGGTATGACGCTACAACATGATATGCTCAATGCCACATTCTTTGGTCAACATCTTAACCTCTTTGTTACTGAAGTGTCTCCCCCATCGGATATGGGATCTTGGGAATCTTGAAGCACAAGATGATGTTGTCCTTCATAAAATGACATATTGTGCAACTGTTTGCGGTTTGAGCGGGGATTGCCTCCACACATCTGCTAACCTAATCGATGGCTAGTAAGATGTATTTAAACCCTTAACTATTAGTAAGTGCGACCATAAAATCAATGCCGAAGAGTAAAAAATTTCGGATATCTGAATGAAATTCAGAGGCATTGTGTATCGCATATTGATGTTTCTGTCCATTCTCTGATACTCAATACATTTCTTTACATCATCCGCTACATCCTTGAATAAAGTTGTCCTAAAGGCCGCATTGGAGTACTTTCACTACCGTCCTCTTTCCAGAATGGTGTCCACCATCCTCAAGTTTATTATAGTGGTCTAAGACACCTTTGATTTTCTCTTGAGGTATGCACCTACTCCATATGCAATATGCAACCTCTCTGAATAGAAGTGGATCCTCCAGCTGCTAAAAGTGAATGTCAGCAAAGAATTTGTCAACTTTGATCTTTGTCCAATTTGACAGAGTCTTCTTGTAAAGATAGTTGACTTGTCTACGTACTAAGGGAGAGAGTCTACAGACAAGATTGACTCATCTAGAAAGGTCTTTGTAATCGAAATGGAGTTCTGCTCAAGAGTCTTTGCTTTAATAATTATAGAAAGATGACATGCCACTACAATTTTGATGCCTAGTTTATTACGAATTTCCAATTCAAATTCTTGGAGTAGAAGAATCAAATGAATCGGATGAGTCTTGGCATCTTTCTTGCTTTCTAGATATTTGTTGTCAGAATGGTCAGTGTAGATTATTACCTTGGACCTGAGAAGATGCAATCTGAACTTCTCCAGGGCAAACACTATGGATAGTAGCTCTTTCTCTGTCACTTTTTAATTCTCCTGTCTTCATAATGTTATGCTAATATAATGAATTGTAAATGATAGACCATATCATTATTGTACTAATGCAATACTAATTGCAAAATCTGATGCATTTATCATGACCCCAAAGGGTAGATACCAATAAGGCGGCTGGAGGATAAGTCATGTGTGATTAGATCCTTCAAGAGATTGAAGGATTGGAGGACATGGTAATTACCACAAAATTCATCTCCTTGCTAAGTAGCCCAGTCAACAGTCAGGCAATCTTGCGGAAGTTCTTAATTAATTGGCGATAAAATCCAACATGCCCCAAAAAAGAACGGACTTGCTTGAGAGTTGTAGGCGGCTCAAGTTTTGAAATAACATCCATCTTGGCTAGGTCAACCTCCATGCCACTCTTGGAGATGTGTGACCTAATACAATTCCCTCAGTCATCATGAAGTGATTCTTTTCCCATGAAAGTACAAGATTTACCTCATAATATCTTTTTAGCAATTGATCTAAATTTCCAAAGCATTTTTTGGATTTATCACTATTGATTGAGGAAGTCATCCATGAAAATTCGAGAAAACAACACACCATATGGGCAAATACTATTAATATGCATATTTGGAATGTTTTGGGTGCATTGCACAATCCAAAGGGCATTTGGCGGAAAGAGTATGTTCCAAATGGATAGATGAAGGTTGTCTTCTCCTGATCTTCTAGAGCGATCGAGACTTGATTATACTAGGAGTAGCCCTCCAAGAAGCAAAAATATTCCTTCGCAGCCATTCTTTCGACTACCTGGTTGATGGGGGGTAGTGGAAAGTGGTCCTTCTTGGTTGTAAGATTCAAGCATCTGTAGTCCTCACAGACACACCATGATGTCACCACTCGGGTTGGAATCTCCTCCCCTTTATTACTGATGCCAATGGTGATCTCGTATTTCTTGGGAACTGTGTGTAGGGAACTCATCCATTTGCTGTCGAAGATGGGATAGATAAATCTCGCATCATATCATTTCGAGATTTGTTTCATGACCACCTCCTGCAGGTTTGGATTCATCTTCTCTGAAATTCCTGAGAGGATTTGCTATCCCCTTCTAGATAAATGTGATGTAAACAGAGTGAATGATTTATCACGTGGAGTTCTGTAATATTTCAACCTATTTCCTTGTGGTTTCTTTCAACAACCTCAAGAAGAAGAGATTCTTGTTCTTTGGTCATAAGAGAATTGATGATGTCCGAATGTATGTCTGCTCACCCACAAGGAAGGCATACTTCATGTTGGAGGGAAGAGGCTTGAGCTATAGGGAAGAAGGAGTCAGCTTGGTGGTGACTTCGGAAACTGAGACATGTGTTTTCTCTTTCGTCTGTTGACTATCTACCACTAAACATTCTGACTCAAAAAATAAGACATCACACAAATCTATAATACATTCATCATTCTTACTTGAGGATGGATTTTAAAACAATTCAAAATATTTGTTAGCAAAGATCTTATTATTGAAGAAATCAGTGAATTCGACAGTGCTTTCTAAGCTTTTTTTAGGGACAAGGAATGCTTATGTCTCCATATTGTCTAGGAATAAATCAGAGTCTCTGTCTAAGCAAGAAAATCATAGTCATCTTGGCCATTTGGTTCAAGCACTCTTGACACAGATGCCAATTCTGTTGGTTTTGGTTAAGGGTCCATCTCAATCAGAAATTTGTCGCTGCTAGAGTGGAATGTAGTCTCTCAAGTGCTACAATCTACCACTACTTCAACAATTCAAAGGAATGACCAATCGAGAATGATCGAAGTATGGAGTAGAGGTGAGGAACTGTCCATATCAAGGATAATGAAATTTTATTAGAATTGCATCCCTTGGAATGTGACAATGACTTCTTCCAACATACACCTGGGTCGCTTAATGGATCAATCCGCAAATTGCAAAATCATCTTTGTGGGCTTTAGCGGTCCTACTCCAAATTCCTTTATCAAGGAAGAAGGTAAAAAATCGATCGATGATCCACTATCAAGTAGTGTGTGCTCGAAATCCTAATTTAAAATCTAGCATCACATTAGTGGTGCTCCCTTGTCTTTCTGTTTGCTCGGGAGATTGCTGATGGCATTAACAGTTGCCATGGTCAGAACATGCATCTCTGGTTTTCTCTGTCTCTTTCTTTTGTTCGGACACTTGGTTGTACATGTCTCTTTAAGTCCTCTTTTCACAACTGACATGTACTCCATGGCTTTTAACAATGGCATTTTAGAGAAAGATTTTGCAATTTACTCACAATATCAAGATCAGACAAAGAAATTTTTAATTTTTTACTATTTTTTGTTTAGTAGCTTGAGGAAAAAGAATATTTACATTCGAAGAAATTAACCGTCGTAATTTTGTTCGTATCACGATGCACATGTACAAGGCAAAAATGTGAAAAATCATCTACATCTTGTGGACCAAAAAATGGTGCAGTCTTGGTTCCTTTGATTGGTGTTGAATCGATTGCGACGGTTGGCTTCTCCATTACTTGCATGACTTCACCTTGACTGTTGCTGCCTTTGTATTTTGAATTCCCTTCATTTTTTGAATTTTTGGTGTAGGTGGTTGCATCATCAAAAAATTGTCTGGCCCCATTCGACTGCATCAGTTGAAGATTTACCATCATACGCTTTTTATTTTCCCAATTCTTCATAAAATTGTAGTTTGGAGCTCTGTCAGACCTTTGGATTATTTAGTGTGGCGGAACCTTATTGACTACTTTCACTGATGAGTCCATTCCTATTCACCATGACTTAGATGAGACTGATAAGGTCGAATTTGATTTGATTGCTTTTATAAAGGAATTTGGGACTTTTGATAAATATGATGATCCAGTAGAGGCTCGCCAGGCTGGAATTGATCTTACTTTTTCGAATAATGATTTCAAGCCTTTCTACTTTGATATTTGCAAGACTTCCCAGGCTAGACATGACCACACTACTTCCACTGACCGATTTGTTCTTGCATACTCTGAGATTGTTGAGGAAACATTCTTCGTCGATCATGATCACTTTATGTCTAATGATGACCCCGATATTGACCTACAGCTTGTTAGATCCATTCCTCAACAATCTCGCAAGAAGGTCTGCTTTCAACCTTCTTGACTTTGTACATCCACTCCTCATGTATATCCTTTCGTTTCATTCTCTCTTCTCCCGTTTTATTATTCACGCCTATTCTGTGTGTATATATGCTGTACTTAGGATGTGCTTTATCCTAAGTATAGGGCGGTGAATGATTTGTGTTTTTCATATTTGTCATGTTCATCACTCCTGTTGTTGCTTATACTTAGGGATACTCTACCCTAAGTATATGGGAGTGATGTTGTTCGTATCTTTTTTTGTTCTTCCATTGAGTTTGTACATTCTCTTCATCAGTTTTCCATTTTGTACAGTATACTATACTTATGAATACTTGATCCTAAGTATAGGGGGGATCGCCGACTTTTATTCTTTTTGTCTTTTCTTTGAGTCGTTTTAGCATAGGAGTCTTTTCACTTTTCTATACTTAGCACGAGTTATGTCTTCCTTTGCCGATCTCTGATCAGTATAAGGACATAGTTCGATCTAAGTGTAGGGGGTGTCGTATATAATGTATATATACTTTAGACATAACTCGTACTTTTAATATGATTATTTTAGGGATATGTATATATATTAGTAAAAGCCACATATGTATATAGACTTTGGTCACCTTTTACAAAAAAACAAAATAATAAAAACAACAAACAACAAAAAAATAAAAAAATCTTCTTGTAAATACTCGTATATATTTTACTAACACTTTTTCACTTAAAAAATCCCAAAAAAATTACAAAACAAAAAGTCTATAAAAATTTACATAATTGAAAAAATCTTTCTTTTCACATGTGCATTTTTTTTAAAATCCATAAAAAGTTCAAAATTAGAAAATTATTTCAAAAAAGTTTGTTCTTTTCACATGTGCATCAGTTTTCCAAAAATCAAAAATTCAAAATTAGAAAATTGTTTCAAAAAAATCGCTTTCTTTTCTTTGCATTGTACATATTTTCTTGCATTTGCATGTGCATTTTTCAGGATAGTATTGACACGTAAACTAAGTCTAGAATAAAATTGAAGAATGGAACTTAGTTGGACCTTAATTTACTTAATTTCAGAGGAACCTTATAGGAACTAGAGTTAAGACTTTTTAGCATCTAATGACTTAATTCTTTGAGTCCATAAGACTATGTTCACATGTCGTCTTGAGTAGTCTAAGAAGAATATTTAACAACACATGCATGATTCTTTCAGGCTGTAGTTTATCTTGGACAAGCATTCTATACGTAGCTCTTTATGGAGGAGGTAGTGAGGAGGCAGAATCTTTTGGCTTGGGGTAGCATACAATGGTAGTACATCTAGGAGGAACCTCTCGTCTTCCTCTAGGAAGGGAAGTGTTTCTCAACCTGGTCCAGCGATGTTGAGGTCTAATGACAGGATGTTGTGGGGTTGCAATAATGCGTCAAAAGAGGGATAGTCTACTGGCTCAAGAGGAAAAACTCCTTATGTGCATGTTGCTCCTTGTATATATTTTCAAAAAAGAGAGGAAAAATGCAGAATCTCCAAAAGTGAATACGCCCGATTGAAAAGTAAAATGCTTGTCCATATACAAGGATAATATATATAATAAGAGTTTCAAAGTCGAATTTTTGTAAGTTTGCAGCGGATTACTTGGCTACAGTGGCCATGCATCCAAGGATAGGTAGCTACAGTGGTATTTGTCCATTCTTTTTTCAGTCCCGTCTTCTTGATCTAGTTGTACTTGAACTTAGAAGGAAATATACCCGCTCCTCGAGGAAAGAGTTGCTAGACCGGGGAATTAGAGTTACCTTATTGAGGGAGGATGTTTCTTTGCTACTTTTGAGATGGGGAGCTATATTTCACTTATACTATACAAGTAAAGATTCATAGTCATAAGAATTTATGTATGTAGCCTTGTTCTAACCTGACTTTTGAGGCGACCTGAATAGGATTCTTGTGGAACTTGAAGGCTGTTAGGTTTTAAATCCGTTTCGAAGATCCCATGAGGAATGGTTGAAAGGGACAACTATGTTGTGTCAATGTTCGTTGGAAGAAAAAACCTAGGAGTTTCACTCCTGACTATCCCTATAGCGTGTAGTGCTTCAGTGCTGTCTTGATAGAGGAAGAGTTTTGCTCTGAAAAGAGTCAATTTCCATCATAACTCTTTATGATAGTTCTATCTCAGAATTCTTGTGTATTTCCAACATTTAGAAACAAACAATGAGTGTATTCCACTATCTAGGTCATAGAGACATTCTCCAAGACTAAGGGCTCTCCCACTGAGAATATGAAGTCCATCTATCCAACAGAGATTGCTGCAACAATTACATCAATATCCATGTAGATGACTACTAAACCTTCAGATCAAATTTCTAATCTTCTAATATATATGCAACCAATTGTAAATGTCATTAGAAGATTGGGATACAATTGTCAGACTTTATCTTATGAAATAAGAAAGTCAGAGTCAATGACTATGTAGATTATTATGATGCTGTATCTGAGTCCTTCACTAAGGATTTTAGACAGATTTGATAGTCATACTATCAACACATCAACTTATTGCAGTATTGGCATTCATCCAACTCTTTGGATGTCATATGGAAGTCACAGAAGTACAATCAACTCTTTGACTTTACTTCTCACATGGGTCCAACCCATGCTTCCACTGTGCTCTCTTCATCTATAAACAACCATTGCCCAAGAGAAAGAATCTCTTATGTTGAATTCAAAAGAATTCAATGTAAGAGCATTTCAACATTTATACATTTATACATGCTTCATTAAATTCATACAATATGAATATCATGAAGCTTCATGAATGACAAGAGTATAGATAGTAGAATGATGACACTCATCATATCTACATACATCTCAACTCTTAGAGACTTAGGTTCAGGTAGGTATTCAAACATTTTGAATACATCATCTCTTTCGAGCTACCATTCTGCACAATGCAGAGAACCATGTCATTCATGATTAAATGTCTAGAGAACATATGTATGCCAAAATATCTTCTTTTATTTTATAAGGATTATTTAACAATTACGATCACCATCGACATGTGACTTCTAAAGTACACTCGATGAAAGATCAAGAACATAGAGACATACAAACCCTAAGGTGATGTCTTATTGTCTTATTTAATTGTCATTCCTCATTATATTGAGGAAACTTGCACATTGCAACCACATACATTATGTGTTCAATTGAAAGTACAATATCTAGATCATGAGTCCAATCCAAGATATTTTACTGGTTGTTACTGAGTATAACATTGAGTGGGTTTAATGAAGTATTATCTGAAATGAGAAATTTGCATAAGTGTATATATATTATATATACATATTTTACTTTGATGTAGGAATTTTTATATCAAAGTTGTCTTGCCTTGTCAACACTGAAAGTTCATTCCTTTAATCACTTTCAATGTAAAAGATATTCTTACCATTATATCTCTAGCAAGATCTGGGATCCCCTTTCCTATCTTTGTCGCATCCCAATAATATGAGAACTTACGACTCCGATAAAAAGAAGCGGGAACTCATTCCGCCTTGCAAGTCCAACTTGCATTCCCAATTCGGTCTTTAACACCCGGGCCCACCACCCCTAAGATGATGTTGACCCGTTGCTAATTGAACCAACCGTCAACATGATTAGAACTCGCTATGCGCAATCCAATATCGCCCCAATAATATGAGGACTTGATATTGGGGTCACTACGCATACGACCTTACTCTTTCGAGAAGCAAAGAGCCCGATCCAGATGCGCTTGCATATAGGATATGTCACTTCGCACAGGCGTCTCCTACATACAATCCCTGGCGACGGAACCCTTCGCCTTGACAGGAGACCATGGATGTCACTTATGTGATCCTCCACCTCATATTCAAATTGTAATTAATCATCGTGAATCATATTCACATAATTAATTCTGCCAAGGAAAATACATATCTATTCATAATAGAGTATTTATTGGATATAATTAATTTAATCACATTAAATTAATCACCAATCCATCATCAATCAACAAACATGTCTTTTTACTTGAATAGTAGGTATATTCTCAAACTACGTATTATTCGAATTTTAATAATTAGAAAAATACACATTAACTTTCTCCGGCATTATACAGTCCCTACCCGCTGTCATGGCCAGTACCGACGAGAGTGGGATGGACCACATACGTTGCAACCTGCGACCCCAATGCTCTCCGACTAGGCACCATATCCACCTCGGGAAAGGATAATACCAGATAGATCATCATGTACTTTGAGATGCTCATCGATTTTTCAACCAAAAAATAACATATAATATACATCAAAATATTTTTGATTATATTATAAGGAGATTTGCTAGACAAATCCCCAATTCTATTCAAGCAAGAGGGTTTTTCATGTAAAAGTTGTCCTACAACTATTGTAGGATAAACTATGGTTTTCATGAAATCAATGTTTGTTGATGAACCAATGATCAAGATCTAATATCTCATCATTATGGTTTAGGAAAATGTCATTCAATGAAATAATTATCTCTTTATATATTTCACAAATATTTATCACTAATTATTCCAAAAAATTAACAATTAATTTTCATGATAATTGAATGACTTATCACAAGGTTCAAGATAAAAAAATGTTAAATTCCAGCAGTGACCCCCAATCACTAAAATTAACTTATCTTGATCAATTTAAATACAATAAATGCAAACTCAGTTTCCAAAGATTGCCTATTTGATTTATTAAAGAACCCAAGTGATAATTGATGCATTTCGAGGTGGATTAAAACTGTAATTATCTCATTAATCACGTTTAAATCCGCAGTTCCCGCAACAGTGAATATAGTCATATTCAAAAAATCATATCTTGAGCAAATGAAGTCCCAATTTCACAAACTCAAATCCTATGGTTTCCTTAATTAATGGGGAACAAAATCCAATTGAAAATTTCGTTGTTAAACATTTCAAACAGTACAGAAAAATTCAATTAGACAGAGGTGCGAAAATTGAAATGCAGTAAAAATTTCGCAACCCTTTCAAGAACCAAATCGTCTAAGGTCTATGGATCATATCCAAACCCTTATTCAACCTGGCTCTGATACCACTTGAAGTATATTGAGAATCCTTAAGTGCATCACAGAAGCGTGTTGATCGCATCGTATGCAATCGGAGCAACTAGTCGCACTAGTTACTAGATGCGGCGGAAATTAAAAATTTTAAATCTAAAGATGAAACCACATGATCACGAGAACACTTCTCGGATCATTTCATCAAACCACCAAGTATAAGGAATACCTCTTGAAGCGTGGTGGTGATCGCGAGATCTCAAAGTAGAGATCCTCCTGTCTTAAGTCCGATCCACGAAGAACGCACTTGCGGGCGCGATGATGAGTCACGTTCCTTCCCGCAATCCTCGATGAGGATCCAAGCGATGGCTCCCCCGATTTCGTCAATCGAAATTCGTCGTCTTCCTTTAGAGTAAGAAACTCCAAAGAAGAAGGAGATCGTCGAGTCGTCGAAGAAGAAGCCGAGAGTCTCTCCTTTCTCAACACAATATGGACGGCCATCTTTTGGAAGAGAGAAAGAGAGAGGGCGAGAATATGAGAGAGAGAGAGAGTTATAGCCTTGTACAACTCTTAATGATGTACCATGGAAGGCTAGCCTAGCCCTCCTTTTATATTAGTTTAGGATCCATTGGATCTCAATCCATGGACTCATAGATCCAACGGCTAGGCTTGGTCTATGTAAGATCAATGGCTATGATTGTTGTTGGTTAAAAACCAACAACATTAATTTAAATTAAAATATGTTGCAACATTATCAACATAATTTAATTTAACTAATTAAGAGATAATGTGATAACAAAAAAGGGAGTCAACCAACCACCCTTGATTATAGGGGGCGTCCCCTATGAATAATTCATAGGTGACGCCACCTATGAATTTGGTGGTTATTTTGCCTCCTTTTTATTTTATCTTATTATTCTTTAATTAATTTTGTAATAACAATTATCACAAAATTATTCACCAAATTAATTCCAAATTAATTTGTGAATATTTTAATCATGCCATTGAACATTATGTGAATCATACTCACAACCCAAACTAATTTGTAAATTGCATTTCCAATTGATTAACAAATGTGAATCCAATTCACACTATTAATTAACAAATGCTATTTACATAAATTCTCTCTATTATATATATTATAAATCATATTTATAATACACATATATCATGGATAGTATTATCCACATTCTCTAATCCTTGATAATTAAATCCTATTTAATTATCTTGGATAATAATATGAATCATATTCATATTATGCTTGATCATTAAATCTCATTTAATCATCAAGTTTTTTTTCTTGGATAATAATATGAATCATATTCATATTATGCTTGATATTAAATCTCATTTAATCATCAAGTCCTTCTTGCTTGGATATGCATTTCATCAAATGAATTATTCTTGAACCCTTTCAAGAATAATGTGCTTTCTCTGCGGATACTTGGAGATAAGTACAGGGCGTTTGTATTATTCCATGTATAGTGGCTTGGATATTGAGATCTTATCTCAAATCCAGATCGAACGAACCTCCCATAGATGCTTGATTAAATCAAGACCGCAAATCTAATCTTCTCATTGCATCTGAATCTCATTCAGACCAATGTCCAACATTTGGACTAAGATCAGATTGCTTCTCTACTGAAAGGAGTCACTAAAATCCAGACCTGTTTCATCACTCCCTCGGAATGGAAGCGTCATGGATATACAATCATTTATGATCACATCACCCTCAGGTATTCCCAATACCTGTACATCCGGCATACTGGAAGACCCATGGTCAACCCGAAGATCAAGATCTATTTTACACTGTCTTCTTCAGGGTTTGATCACTAAGTTTCTCATTTGATCATTGGGATTTGGTATCGATCATATACTTTCCAAAAGCATATATCATACCTAGGTCTTGATCATATACTTTCCAAAAGTATATATCAAACTTACAAATTCAGTCAAGCTTCCAAAGCGAGACGATCGTGCACGGAATTTGATTCTTCCCAATATCTCATGAGTGAGCTCATGTCTTCCGGTTCAGTAATGAACCTGTATGATCCCTTTGAAAGATCGTATTACTCATATGCCCTTATATGCACACCAGCGCGCCGGTGTATAGACCTTGGTTAGGTCATCAACCTATTGGTCTGCCAAATGTACATACTCAGACATATAGCAATACATCTGTCTCCGGTCAGAGGATGCGTGCCTATGCTGTGACAGCATTCAACATAGGATTTAGGTTATCTCGATCTCGTTAAGTCAACCCATTGACCTAACTAATCTGACACCTCCGAATCTCTATTCCTATGCAGAGGACCTGCATCAAGAGGTCGGTCAGATATCAGCCTATGTGAGAAAGGATTGCCATCTCCTACTCAGGCCGGAGATCATCTCTTAACAATCATTTGACGGTGCTTGATGAGTCCTCAATCTAACCCTTTAGATATTCATCCAAGCACCAACCTCTATGATTCAATAATTGAATCAACAGTTGTATGGTCATTAAGATAGCCATGGTACATAACCATAATTGTACAGCGGGACCTATTATGCAAATTATTTATTCTTCATTTCAGATCAGGGAATGATATGTGCAATAACATTTATTACATAATGGCTTGCTGTGGGTCACATGTCCAACAGGACCCTCGGGTATTCTTTTGATTCTTTCTATCCCTGTTTTGCTGCCTATACTTAGGGATCTTTCACCCTAAGTATGGGGGGGGGGGGGTAGAACCTGTACATCCTTCACTCGGATTTCCCTTTATGTACAGAGTGCTATACTTAGGTTTACTTGATCCTAAGTATAGGGGGAAACACCGAGTTCCCTTCATTCTATTCTTTGATTCATCTTTGTATATAGCCATTCCTTTTCACTTCCCTATACTAAGCACGAGTTATGTCTTCTTCATCGCTCTTGATTACTCTGAGGACATCGTTTGAGCTAAGTATAAGGGTGTGTGTATATATTTCATATATACTTTAGCCATAACTCGTAGTTTGTGTGAGTGTGTGAATAAATAAAAATGGCTAAAAACCCATAAAAATTAATATTTTCCCTTGTATATAAAATTCATCTTGCACATACCTATTTATTTATACAAATTATTTTTGTAAAAATGTTTGTAAAAACTTTTTGTGTAAATAGTGTGTAAATATTTTCATATCAAAATCTATGTATATAAGTACAAAAGTTTTGTAAAATGTTTTGAAAACAAAAAGTTTGCAAAAACCTTGTGTAAATGTTTGTAAATATTTTGCAAAACTTCGCATCCATGCATACATTCATGTTTTCAAATATTTTTCAAAAATTTTGCATGATTGTAAACATTTGTAAATAGCATCTTTATAAATATTTGTATGGTTTTTCCTGAATTATAGTTGACATTTAAACTAGCCTGGAATTAAATTGGAAAATGGAGCTTGATTAAGATCTTAATCCACCTAATAATAAGAGGAACCTTATAGGACTTAGGGCTAACGCTTTTCAGGTCCTTGGTGACTTAATTCTTTGAGTCCACTAGGCTATGAGTGCATGTCATCTTGATGAGCCTAAGTAGAGCACTTAACAACACACGCATGACTCTCAGGGACAATGGCTTTACTTGCACCAGCACCTTACACATAGCTCTCCACGGATGAGGTAGTGAGGAGGCAGTTTCTTTTGGCTTGGGGTAGCATATGAGGGTAGTACTTCTAGGCGGAACCTCTCTTCTTCTTCTAGTGAAGGAAGTGCGTCTCAACTTGGTCTGGTGGTTATTAAGTCTAAAGACAGAAGCCGTGGGTTGCAATAAAGCTTCAAAAGAGGGATAGTCTACTGGCTCAAGAGGAAAAACTCCTTGTATATATGCTGCACCATGTAGATATGTTGTACAGATGCACATGAAAAAAATGTGCAAAAAGAAAAGAACTCCAAAAAAGTGGTGGGTCGGATTGAAAATTTAATAATCCCACCGGAGTGTATATAGTGCAAATAAAGCAAAAGCTTATGGTATACATGTTCCATCTCATGAAGCTTGCAGCGGGAGACTCAGCTACACTAGTTAGAGCTCCCAAGGATACATGGCTACACTGGCCATGGTCCATTCTTCTTCTTCCCCTCTTCTTGAGCCGGTTGCACTTGAACTTAGAAGGGAATACCCCGCTTCTCGAGGAAAGAGTTGCTAGACCGAGGCATTAGAGTTACCAAGTTGGGGGAGGTTGTTTCTTTGTTACTTCTGAGGTGGGGAGCTACATATCACTTACACCGTACAAGGAAAGGTTCATGGTCATTAGAGTTTGTGTATGCAGACTTGTTCTGATCTGGTTTATTGAGGAGTCTTGTCCATAGATTGGTGGAACTTGGAGGCTGTTAGGTTTTAAGCTTAAGTCCAAATAAGGTTCCGACACATTAATAATCCAAAGATCTGATCGAGCTCCATATTTCAATTTAATGAAGGAAAGTTTAATAATCAGCATTGATCCATGCATTTTCTCCTCTTTTTCTTTTTCTTTCTCTTTCTCATTGCTTTTTCAAATAAGTGTTTGCTAAGGGACTAGCAAAGTTAAAGTATAGGGGGGTGATGAATACCCATTCATCACTCTTTATTCTTTTATTTTAGCTACAAAACCTATGCAAAACACATGTATATTCCTGTAAATAATAATAATTGTCAAAAAGACTGCATCATGTAAATATGCATTTTTAGCATGTTTTTGTGCATAAATAAAATAATAAAGAAATAAAAGAAAAAGAGGGAGATATTTAGAATAAATATTGAGCGACCTAATCCCAAGGGAGGGCTCAGCATGGGCCTGACCGCATAAAAACCTAAGTAGAGAGAGATAAGGAAGCTCACATGTGTACATATACCTATAAATAAATAAAAATTATTTTCTTCTTATTCAAAATAAAAATGGATGTGTATTTACTTGTATATATTTGTAAATATTAAATTAAAATAAAAATGAGAAAAACAAAACAAAATTAAAAATAAATAAAAGTCCCTTGACTATTGTATATATGCCATGTACATAAAACCACAAACCTCTTTATTTTCCCCCTATAATTAAATAAATAAAAATCAAATAAAAATATGTACATACTCCACAGTCCTAAGTGTAAATAAATAAAATAAAAATTATAAAAATAAAAATAAAACAAAAAGAAATAAAATAAAAACGAAGGGCAACCTTGTATATATACCATACATGGATATAAATAAAACTATTTATTTCACCCATGTACATAATTAATAAAAATAAAATAAAAATACCATATTATTCCAAAATTTAACCTATAAATAAATAAAATATAAAATTGGAATAATCTGCACAAAAATAAATACTTAAAAATCAAAAATGAAAAATATATAAGTATATACATGTATATAATAATAATATTTTTGTAAATACCTAAATTATATTTCAAAAAAATAAATAAAAATCACAAAAAATAGTTTAAAAATAAATAAACATTTTTCGTGTTTTAACTTTTCCCAAATTCGACCATTTACTATTTATTATTCAATTTCCAAATATTTAATACGTGGCCGCATCCCATTGGTCCACGGGGATTGTTGACCCCGGTCAACTCCCCCGCGGACCTTCTTCCCCCGCGGATCCAGCGCCGGACCCGATTTCTCCATATTCTCTTCGCTCGATCCGACCACTAAAATCCTAAACCCCAGGTCCTATTCCTTCCTTGCAGATCCGAGATCCACGCCCGGAGGTTTGCATCGGAGTCCGTGCTCCGAATTCCTCGCCCGACCCTCATCTAGCCGGACCCCTAGCCGTATTTAACCCCAGCTCCGCCGCACCATTCCTCTCATCTTTGGCTCTGCCTTCCCATCTCAGGATCTCCAGTACCTTCCCTAGAGTGACTGCTAGCCGCGGGTCGTGTTGTAGTGAGGAGGAGGTGTCCCAGCCACTGATCCGGCAGCCTATCGCCGCCGTGCGCCGCCCAGGAGCAGCGCTCGAGCCTCGCGCCTCGACGTCCCCCGAGGCGAAGACCAGGAGCTCCAGGAGCTCTTCCACAATCGAATCCACCCATTAAGTAAGCCTAGTTCTTTCTATTTGTCTCGAATTTCCATTTACGCCCAAATCCATCGTTCATCGTCTTCCATCGATTCAGATCACTCCGTCCACCTATCTCATCGATTGACCCGACCATCATCTCTGCCTCACTCCTCTGCACGTTCTACACCCATTCATCCAACCCAGTTCACCACGGAACTGGGAGTCGATCTCCTTCGCCGTCGCATCACCGAAGATCCTTCGCCCCGACGTGTCGACCACCCACCTCGCCTCTAACCGGGTCGAGGCACTTTGCCCTCGACCCAGCAAGCTTCCTGTGTCCTTTTCCATGTCAGAAGGGCCTCATCTGGAGGTCTTCACGTTCAGCACAGGAGCCCCAGGTTCGCCTTCGTCGCCGAACCTCCTCGGAGCCTCTCGGCGTCATCAGAGGAGCTCGTCAACTGTGGAGCGTCACGGCGGACCTGTTCCGCATTGTAGCAGCAGCAGAGGAGGCCCACCGCGCGAGTATCGGGCCGGCGAACTTCGCCGGCCACCTATTCTTGGAAGACCTTCCAGATCCGTCAGATCCTTCTCGCCGCTCCAATTGTGATCCACAACGTCCATTTGAGGAGCAGCCGACACCGTTGACCTATTTGGGGAGTTGATCAGGACCGTCCGTTGCAGAGGAGAGGTGCCATTAATCCACGACCGTCAGATCCTCCATGTGGCGAGCCCTCCACCGTCCGATCATCGCCGAGGTCCTTCGTTGAGGAGAAGCGCCCTGCAACCGTTGGATACACCACGTGGTGCACCCTCAGCCCTCGGATCATAAGTGGGGTAATTTCACTTAGGCCCCCTCCTGTTTTGCATTTTTGTTTTAGTCCTGTAAATATTTTCCGTAGTTATTTTAGTTTGGTAAAATTGCATATAGGACCTTGTCGTTTATTTTAATTGCATTTCTACCCCTATATATGTTGGACACGTGCATCGTCACGTGATATTTTGGTGATTTTGCAATATCTGGGCTGTAGTTTTTACGTGTTATGGAATGAAATATCTTTCTAGTTAATCACACTTATGCCCCTGTGCATGGTTTAAATTGACATGTGTTGAACACTGTTGGGCTTTTTACAACTTAGCCCCTGGACTTTTAGCACCTGTTGCTAATAGGTCCGGGGACTTAAGTTTCTTGACATTTGGGTCCCTCAGTGCCAGCCCACGTGCCGCGCACGTGGGGAACTTGGAGAAATTGCACGAGGATCCCCAGAGTTCTGAGTTTGTTATCTTTCCAGCCCTAAGAGTTATTTTTATTGCAACTAGGTCCCTGTGCATTATTTGTGTGTTTTTTATTTTAATAAAATAGCAAAATTCATCCAAATTGAGTGAAAATTAGATACGTGGCTCCTGCCACTGTGTAAAATTTTCACCAATTTTTAGATACATTTTTGAGCCGTTTTAGTATTTTTAAAAATTCAAAAACAACCCTTTTTGCCTCCTTTTAGATTGAAAATTCATAAAAAATATTAAAACCCTTTTAAAAATTATAAAAAAAATTAAGTTTTGTGTGTTTTTGATTTTCTATGCATTTTTGGTCATTTTTGGATATATAAAAAGCTTAAAAATTGATAAACCTTGATAAATTTATAAAAATTCTAAAAAATACTAGAAAATTCCAAAAACAATAAACCCTTTTTCGGAATTTTCCTTATTACTTCTACTTTTCATGAAAAATACCTCCAGGCTATTTTAGGATCATTTTATATTTTAATTTGGTCCTCCAAGCCTGGCTGGACAGTAGCATTGTTTTTTTCCTTCTTTCATTTTTAGAAAATTCCCTAAAAATTATAAAATTATCAAAAATTCACCAAAAACAATAAAAAATATAAAAAACATAAAATATTTTTGTTTGAATTTTTGGAGCTTTTGAGAGTAGTTAAATAAATTGTTATTTGTGCTTGTTTTCACCTTTTTATTATTTTTCTTCATAACTAGAAATCCAAAAAAATATAAAAATATTAGAAATCCACCAAAAAAATATTTGTTTATATTTTCTTCATTTTTTGACTACTTCGTAGGCCGCAAGGCCAACTCGTGCTCCCTGAGTCCGACCCTGGGAGCTATACCAGGTCAATCCCATAGCTAGGACCGCTATTTGGTTTTCTCGTGTTTCTATCTTTATTTGGTTGTCCGATTTTTTTTCTTGTTGAGCTCTGAGTCCCGAGTGACTGAGGTCACAACGACCGTAGTGACACCTTTACCTTAGTCGTTCTGACGGCTCATCACATCTTCTTTGTAATCACAATATAGTTCTGCTGAGCGGCTTCCAAAGTCTGGTAGCGTAGTGTATGACAAATGTTAATCCATACCTCCTTTTTCCTAGCACAACCCCTTTGGAAAAATCGGAAGCATCCGTCATGATATCAAATGGGAGAGACCAATCAGATGGCTGAAGGACATGAGCCTCGACAACAAGTCCTTGGAGAGTCTCAAATGGTGCTAGACACTTATCATCTACAATGAACTCGGTGTCTTTCGCCAACAGATTAGTGAGCGATCGGGCAATACGATAGAAATCATAAATGAATCTTCGGTAGACACTGACATGCTCCAGAAAAGACAGTAACTGTTGTAAATTGGACGATGGATTGAGTTTCGTGATGATATCCACCTTTGCCGGATCGACCTCCATGCTCCTGTTGGAGATGATATGACAAAGGACTGTCCCCTAAGTTATCATGAAATGACTCTTCTCCCAAGATAATACAAGTTTGACCTCTATGCAACGCTGAAGTACCCAGTCTAAGCAATCAAGGCATGCATCGAACCCATCTCCATAGACGAAAATATATCCATGAAGACCACTAAACAGTCACCCATCATGTTTGAGAAGATGGAAAGCATGCACCTTTGGAATGTAGCTGGTGCATTACATAAACAAAGGGCATCAATCTAAAGGTATACGTCCCAAACGGAAAGGTGAATGTCATTTTCTCCTGATCTTTGGGAGCTATGCCCACCTGATTGTATCCCGAGTACCCGTCAAGGAAATAGTAATGACTCTTCCCAACTAGCCTCTCAATAATATGATGAATAAATGGTAGTGGGAAATGATCCTTCTTGGTGGCATGATTTAATCATTTGTAGTCCACATAGACCCTACAAGAAGTGGTACCCAGGTACCTATCTCCTCTCCAGACTCGTTCAAAACTGTGGTGATACCATCTTCTTGGGTGCCACATGCAATGGACTAACACACTTGGATTCAGAGATGGGGTATATAAAATCATCTCTCCCCTACTTCGATATTTCCTTAATGACTATATCTCGAAGATTCAGGTTCAGTTGTCGTTGGAACTCATACAATGGCTTGGCGTCCTACTCAAGATAGATATGGTGGTAGCACAGGGCCGGACTTGTCCCCTAGAGATCAACTATACTCCATCTAATCACCTTGCTATTTGTTTCAAGAACCTCCATCAAACAAGATTCTTGATCTCTAGTCAAATCGGCTGAGATAATGACTGGGAACATGTCTAGCTCACCCGCAAGGAAACTATACTTCATATTATGTGGCAAGGTCTTCGATTATGGACAAGTGGGAGGTGGCAAATCTAGCTTCTGGAATGTCTGAGTGAAGGCTATCAGATCTACATGTGATAACTCTCGCTGCACCTGTGAATCTGACGAAGATGGCCCTGCTGGTGTATCTGTCATTTGAACCGTCTCGCTCTCCGCCCTAGCTGTCATCTATGTAGGAATCAGACATGGTAAATAATCATCAAAGTCATCACAATCAATGTTTGAGTCTGAGGGATCTGAATCTGAGGAACATGAAATATAATTTGCTTCACTATCCTGACCACGATCATCAACCTCAAATGTATACGATGCCATGAGTGTGCTCTCTGAACTCTCATCTGCCAAAATCTATAAGTCTGTAGTGTCTGAAGGCATGACAAGAGCTCGTGAAATTGGGTCTGTCCAAACTACTTCATCATCGGTGATCACAAAGTCACACTTCTGGTGGACATCTCGCTCTGCATCTGTCATCTGCTCCGAATCACTCAACTGCTCGGAGCACGCTGAGTCTCTCACTCTGGTCTCGTCGATCGTCTCTATTTGTACAATTTCACCCTCGACGTGAAAGTATATCTTCCTTCTATCATGATCGGACACTATCTTGGATGTGGCCAAGAATATGCATCCTATAATGATGGGAGTATTGGTCACAGACTCAGAGATTTCCATGTCCAATACAACAAAGTCCACGGAGAATTTCAAGCCTTGAATTGTGAAGATCACATCCTTCAATAACCCCTTCAGCCTCTTGATAGATTTATCAGTAAACTGAAGGACTGTCTTGCTTTGTCGAAGAGGGACAAACTCGAATCGGTCGAGTAAGGCAGCTGGAAGAAGGTTAATTAAAGAACTGCTATCTAATAGGGTACGATCAAACTGCTGCTCTTGGATATGGGTTCTGACATATGGGGCTCCTGCATCAAGTCTCTTGGCTGGCAGTCGGTTCTGAATGGCAAAGCAAGTGGCACAAGTAAGCACATGGATCTCTGCATTGTGGTTCCTCCTCGTCCTACGGATAGTGGTCTTCTCTCTCATGTTCTTCTATAAGAGAGGGATGTGCTCTAGTGCCTCTTGTAGAGTCATTTGTATCTGGAATCGATCAATCATCTACTGACTGAAATCTAATTTGTGTCTCTTTTTTGTATTTTCATTTTTAGTCCCCTTTCCTAAGAAAAGTGCTTGAGGGAAGGGGATAGAGGGACCCTCTCTAGAGAGAAGAAGGTCAAGAATAGGTTCTTGAGAATGTAGTAGACTAGAATCCATACCAAGATCACCATGCAACACAAATGGACTCACATGGGATACATAAACCTTTTGTTTATTCATATTTTTGTTCTTTCCTATTTTTCCATATTTTTATTTTTCTGTCATGAGATACAAAATGAGGTAACACAACTAAAGGTAAAATGGTGGCATCAGTACCACCCATGACATTTGTCTTTGCATCATCAACACTGCACTCTAGACAAGCATCTAGTGTAATGGTGGCATCAACACCACCTACAACTTGAATCTCAAAGGCCTCAGTACCGTTGGTTGGATCAACATCCTTGGTGGCTTCAACACCACCACCACCACCATCATCATGATCAGCATCAGCACCACTCCTAAGTGTCACAAAATCAGCATCAAATACATAGGAAGAAATATCACCCAAAGTATCACTAGGAGTTGTAGTCTCTGTAAACTGTACCTGCTCAGATTTCCTCTTCAGATTGTTTGGGTTGGGTTCAATCTGAGCGGGTATGGCGACCATGCCCTTGATAATCTCCCTCATTTTCTACCAGAACTCGTCCATCTCTCGCCGGAAGGATGCCTACTGGTCAGAAAGTATGCAGACGAGGTCGTGAAGGGCTGGGTTCTCATAAATAGGTGCATGAGAAACAGACATGCTGCCTCGTTGGAAATGAGGATGAGATTGTTGTTGCTGCTAGTAATGAGGATGAGGATGGGAATAATGTTTAGGCTATTGTGGCTGCCTCCACTACTGTCCCTGAGGATAGGGACGAGGATCGTGCTGCTGGTATTGCTGTTGGGAGTGATTGGGCTACTACTGCTGGTTGCTCTATTCGACCTGAGCTGGAGGTTGCTGCTAGGATGAGGTGCCTTCGGTGGACCATCTGAATCCGGGATGATCGTGATGAATCCTGGGATGAGGTTGATACTTGGAGTACTAGCTCCCGTTGACTTCCATCAATGGCTCCTGCTTAAGGTGTGGAGGGGGAAGAGCTACCAAGGGCTGGTCCGACTGGTAGACCACCATTTGAGTGTCTGGAGATGGTTGTTGTTGCTGAAAATGCTGGAGCTGCTATTGAATTGGCTCTTCCTGGATGTGGTGAACCTGGCAGTATCAGGTAGATGGCTAGATAGAGTTTCTCACTGGATCAGCTCGTGACCTGAGACGGGTTGAGAAACCGTCTGTGCCTCCTGGAGACACATGATCTGGGTCTTTAGGTCACTCAATGTCTGTGCCAACTGATCAATCTGGTTCATGCCCAGTCACTACTTCTTCTCTATAATATTTATACGGTCCAACTTCTCATTGATGATGCCGACTTGGCTGCTGCTGATGAAGTAGAAGGACCACAATCGACACATGCGATTCGCTGATATGAAATAGCCTGTGGGAGGGGCTTCCCTCGAGTTAGACCCTGGTCTAGGACATCATTGTATAGTTCTCGACCATCTCCTCATAGATGGCCCAGACTTGGTCCTCGTCCCTAGAAAAATAGGACCCTCCACACGAGGCATTTACTATACCCTACAACTCCGGTGTCAGCCCGCAAAAGAAGCTTTGAACAAGGTTGGGCTTGGATATCTCATGATGTGGACATCGGTCAATGAGCTCTATGAATCGATCTCAAGCCTTATAAAACTACTCATTTGGGGTCGTGGTAAAATTATTGATCATTGCTCGTGCTGCGTTGGTCCAACTGAGTGGATAGTACTGGGTCAAGTACTCGGTCTGAAGCTTCTCCTAGTAGGTGACATACTTCCCCAAACGTTTCAACTAGTAGGCTATTCTATCAACTAGGGAAAAGGGGAAGGCAATCATCTTGATCGTGTCCTCACCCACATATCTGTCATGGACAATGCTGCAAATCATCTTGAATTCCTGCAGATGGAGGTACAGCTCCTCGGTGGCTAGACCATGAAACTTGGGAGGAAGCTGGATGGTATGGGGTGAAGCTCGAAGTCTCCCATGATCTCCAGTAGCTGGATCCATCTATGGGTGAGGTTACACCAGGGTTGTGCAACTGCCTCATCGTGCTTGGTGTCCTGGCTAGATCTTGTGGCTCCTTGGGTCGTCCATCTTTGCCCTCCTAGCGTGGATCTCTCCACCGGCTGGTCTCTGTGGCTCTGCTCTGCCGGCTCACATCTGCGTCAACTCTAGTCTGACCTCTGCCATGAAGGCTCCCTAGTCCCTGATCTATCTCTGCATGATCTTCAGGGAGGCTAACAACATATTGTTGATGGCGGCCTGATCCAAAACATACGAAGAAGTCTGCGGTTGCTCATCTGTGTGGTTCTCGTTGCTGGCCATCTCTCGAGAATCTGCTAAGGCAAAAGACCCTAACTTAGGTGCCGTTAAGTGAACAAATAATTGTGCTGACCTCTGCTCTAGCACCTCAGGAATGGTAGAAGGGTGGTCAAAGAGGAATAGCGTGGTAGTGAACACAGGTTCAGAGAGCGATCATGGGCTCTCCGAAGATTCCCTAGCTGAATGGAGAGGAGTGCTCAAAAGCAGTGCTACCAGAGGTAGCCTAAGGGACCTGACCTCCTTCCCATCACCATGATATGGAGATTTATGAGGATTATATCTGGAATGCAAACAAGACGAGAAATCAAACCCTAAGTTCACCTACTCAACATGAGCTGATGATCGTGAAAGACCAGTCGTTAATCTCTGCTAAGGAAGTCTCGGACTGATTACCGGCTACCTGGTGAAATCCTCACTGGAGAACAACCAACCACAAGACTAATAGTATGAAAAGATACCGGACGTGGCTCAACCTAGTATATAGGTCACTCTCTCGCAGCAGATAAATCAACCAATGAGGGGGTGACTCTCCCCAAAACAAGGATTTTAAGTGAAGAGTGTTTTAGGGTCAAGTTTGCATTAGCAGTCCCAATTTTATTTGGTTATCTCTTTTTTAGGTATTTTTCTGGAATAAGACAATGCCTAACGAATTTTCTGATTTCCTTGGTTATTTTGAGTCCAATAAAACAGGGAGAGGAATTCGAAAAAGCCAATGCGTTATCAAACACAATGATGCATGTAGAGATAGAAATGCGTACCTGACTCCAGCACTCTACATGCAGGGTGATTCATGCATAAAAGTAAAGACAAGAAATAAACTATCTATATGATGCATGAGTAAATCGATCATAGATAAGAAAGTTCTATTATGTAAAGCACAATAGTTAGCTAATCAAATAGAAGATCGGAGTCTGATCTTGGGAGTCACTTAGTGCCCTCCATAACATGTCCTGCTAGCACTGTTTATGACTCTCACAATGCATGGTCTAGTATCCAAGCAAGCTAACTTTTTCAATTTTATTTTTAGCTAAGTCCAATTACGATCTATAGGAACAGATAAGCCATTAGGTATGGGGCCTTAGCTAATTATGTCAAATCAAGCAGAAGTCCTAAGTCTAGGGGCTAAATCCTCAGGAATCAAATAGGAAAAAAGTGAGAAAACAAAACCACAAAAAACTGCAGTGTGGTCCCCCGAGTACACCAGTACTCGGCGAAACAAACCCCGAAGTCTAAGTGTCCAACAGAGAGTCTCAAAGTTCACAATTATTACAAAAATAAAAGTTTTTGTAAGAAATAAATATCTATCTAATATAACTAAATCCTCCCACTCTCTGCTCCTCCTCAAGTACATGTTCCTCCAACAGAAAGCCAAAGCATCCCTCGAGCGGTTCCTCTCACAAAAAGTGAAATAGAAAAGATGTCAGAAACTGTTATAACAGATAGATAATAAGAATAACAAAAACTGAAATAAGACTACTAAGCTATGCTCCCTAACAACGGTGCCATTTTGATGAGTGGCCAACCAACTAGGGTTAAGTAGCAATATAAAATAGAGGTGTTTGTGACCCCAATCAATCAGTCGGGCTCAATAGAGAAAACAAAACCACTAAAGGAAATCAAGCAATGAGATATCAGCGGTTCGCTATTTTTATTTACCTAATATAGCCACCAGGGTCGAACACAAGAAGCACGATTAAAGAACTAAGTAGTCAAATTTCGAAGACAAAATATTTTTTTATGGTTTTTAATTTATCAAAATTTTAGTTTTTTGAATAAAAACAAGCAAGCACAAACACTTAAAGCACACACGACTTCTTTTTGGAATTTTTAAATAGATAAAAATGCTCAGAAAATCAAACTAAAAATATTTTTTGGTTTTTAAAGTGTTTTAGGTAATTTTTCTATGTTTTTCAAATATTTTTATGATTTTATAAAAATCAAACAAAGCTCAAAACTCAAAACAGTGCACAACCATGACCAAATTGCAAGTTAAAAATAATTACAATGCCTTAAGTCCTTATTAGCAATTCTATGATAATATAGGGATAACAAGTTACAAACATGGATTGGAAATGATATTTTTGGAATTTTCTTCGATTTTAGATTTTTCTAATTTTTAGGTTGTTTTGAGATTTTCAGGGTTTTATAATAAATTTTCAAAAAATGAAAACTAAAGGTAAAACATACAACCAGGAAAAACCATGAATTTTTATAAAATTTTTAAAGGGGTTTTCAAATGTTTATAAACTTTATAAGGCAAATAGGGACTTTTTTGGTGGTTTTTGATTTTTTAAAAATAAAAAATGCAATTAAATGAATCCAAGAAAATCACAATAAAAACTACATACTAGCAGAAGCTAATAGTAATTTTTAGGCAATTTTTAGAATTAATTTAATTATTAATTCCAATAAAAGATATGCAATTAATCACAATTCATAAACACCAAAACACAATTACTTTAAGTTTCTGGATAAAAGGATAACACAATATAAAAGCTCAGGGTCTAATATGCAAAAAGGCCAGCAAATTCATGCACATGTTAAATATTCCACACACATGGGTATACTTGTAATTTTTGAGAACATAACATTCATTTACTAACAATTGAAAAGTTCAAGGCAGAACATGCAAATAACCCAAACAACAGGTGAGGATGTACATCAATCGGACTTAGGAGGACTAAAATGCAAATATCCAAAAGTGTGAGGGCAAGACTACAAATGATTTAACTACAACTTTTATTTAATGGACTAAAGCTAAATAGAGAAACATGCAAGGACAAGAAGGAAATATAGCCTCGATAAGGATACGTGGCGTACGCTAGAGATGCTTCTGACGTACGACTTTGATCTGACGCCCAGGTGGATGTGACGGCTGCAGGGAATGCCGAGGACGTGTGGGGAAGATGCATCAGAGGTTTTGATCTAATGACCCAGAGGGTGCCAGTGTCTGGAAGCTCAGATCAGATCTGGCAGGAGGACACTCATCCAAGGGCAGAGAAAGGGTCTACAAGAACAAGACCTCGATGAACTTCAACCGAGCATTAGAGGGGATCCGACGCTCCAATGAAGGATCAGAGAGTCCCGACTGCATCGTGAAGCTATTCCGCATCAAATGGGCTGCTTGGATGGAGGGAGCGACGATAGATGTGCATGACGGTGAAGGGGATCCTGGAGCATCTCAACGTGAGCAGTTGGGGATCCAAAGTGGGCTCCTAGCATGTGGTTGTGCCTGCAAAAGGTAGAGGGGACTATGGGCGATACTCCGATCCAGGTTATTGCATCGGAAAGTAAGAGAAGCGGTGTGGTTGGTGTTTGACCTCCGACGAAGGCGAGAAAAGGAGATCGGGAGCCTAATCTCACCTGATGATGGAGTCTTAGATGATCAGGTTACACAGGAAGGAGTGGGGTGAGTCGAGGGGATGATCTAAACATATTTAAGTGGATGTCGATGCTCCAGACCCGGTGGTTGGAGCAAAGAAGACGCGACGAAGCTGGATTGGAAGATGGGACCGAACATGGAAATGTGGAAGAAAAGATAGATACCTAAAGGATCAGATGCTCCCCTAGGATTCAGGCGAAGGTGGGCTCGAGGTCTTGGCCTCAACCGAGGTGCGGCTGGCTAGGAGATTGCTCGCGGTGGTTCTCCAGCCACGAAGTGATCTTCGAGCCTCTAGGAACCTCCGGCAAATCCTAAGCAACTCCTCCAAAGGATTTCACTACGACGAAGGTGGTTCAGGGTCTGTGAAGGTGTGAGGGACGAGCTAGGGTGCTGGAGGTGAGGGAGGAGATTATTTAGAGGCTGCACGAGGGCCCTAGAAGATCAGAGTGTATCATAGAACTCTAGGCAGATCCGGCTGTGCCTAGGGATCCGTGAGGATCATGGAAGTCGGGGCTACAATTGGACGCAGGAATCGAGTTAATTGAAGATCCAGGTTGGGCGCCAAAAAGTGGAGAAAACACTCCAGTGAGGTACGTGCGATTAGACCTGGTCGGGAAGAGACCCTTGATTGGGATCAACGGTCTGATTTGGACTAATAAAAAATATGATTTACAAAATTCAAAGAAAATATGATTAAAAATAGTAAATAAATTTAAATAAAAAATGTATAAAATAAAAAATGTTATTATTTATTAAAATATTTTCTATGATTTTTATTTTTTTGTGGAAAATAAAATAATGTATACAGTATATAGTATTATATACATGTATAATATACCTATGTATTCTCTACAAGTACTTTTATTTTATTATTTTTACAAAAATACTTTTATTTTATATTTTATTTATTTATAACATAATTTTAGGAATATAATATAATTTTTATTTTATTTTTATAAATTACTTAAAGGTATAAAATAAATATTGAATGTAGTATATATATATGTATCTTGTACAAAGGTGTGATAATTTATTATTTTATTTTATTTTCTTATTTTTATTTTATTTTCGTGTTATTTTTAAGGCTATATACATGGGTGTAAAATAATAATATAATTTTATTTTATCAAAAATAAATAGATAAACATTATGTACATGTATAGGTGATATGTACAATACATAGTGAACCCTTATCTCTCTCTACTTATTTTATTTTGCGATCAAGTCAATACTTGGCCTTCTCTCATGGTTTTGTCACTATGTATTTATTCTAAATACATCATTTTTTCTTCTTTTCTCTTTATTCTTTTATTTTACAAAAATACATACTAATTATGCATTATTAATAAAGACATGAAGAAAGCTAAGTTATTATATTTATATGTATTAACATGTGTTTGTGTTGAAAAAGAACTAAAATAAAAGAATAAAGAATGAGAATCATAGATTCATCATCCCACCATCCTAAATTGATGCTGACCCATCGTTAATTGAAGCAACCGTCAACAGGAATAGCACTCGCTATGCGTAATCCAATATCGTCCCGATAATATGAGGACTCGATATTGGGGTCACTACCCATACGACCTTACTCTTTCAAGAAGCAAAGAACCCGATCCAGATGCGCTTGTATGCAAGAGCTCTCACTTCGGACATGCATCTCCTACATACAATCCCTGATGACGGAACCCTTTGCCTTGACGAGAGACCATGGATGTCACTTATGTGATCCTACATATCATGTTCAAATTCTAACTAATTATTGTGAATCGTATTCACACAATTAATTCTTCCACGGTAATAAATTGTATATTCACAATAGAGAGTTTAGTTTTTATTAGATCTAATTGATTTACTCATATTAAATCAATTATTAATCCAATCAATCAACCAACAAATAATTTTTAATTGTTACTTGAAGGATGGTATAATCTCAAAATACGTATTATTCAAATTTTAATAATTGGAAAAATACACCATGATCCCTTCAAACATTATACCTTCTATACATGCGGTCATGGCCAATACTGACGGGAGTGGGACAGATCGCTTACGGAGCAACCTACTACCCCAATGCTCCCGACTAGACACCATATCCGCCATGTTAGGATATTGCCAATTGATCACTTTGTACTTGAGATGATAATTGGTTTTAAATCGAAGTTATAACATATAATAATAATAACAACCATTTTGATTTATATTATAAGGAAATTTGCTAAACAAATTCTCAATTCTATTCAAGCAACTTTGTTTGTTGGAAGGAAGATCATGTAACCAATTGTGATCTAGATCATAGCTACTCAATTTTGATTAAGCAATGCCATTTAAAGAAATAATCATTATCCTATATTTCATAAATATTCATAAATAATTATTTCAGGAAATAAAACCATTTAATTTCAATAATTTATTAAATGACAATCACAAGAGTCTTGATTAGGAAAGTAATTTCCAACAATGACCCTCACTTACTAAAATTAGCATATCTCAATCAATGTAAATCCAAATCATGCAAAATAAGTTTTCAAAGTTTTCTAATTTGATTTACACTGGAACTCAAGTGATTTTTACACATTTCTATGTGTTTCATAATAGTAATTAATTCTTTAATTACGTTTAGATTTTCCATCCCCGAAATAGTGGATACATGTTCACTAAAATGATCATAACTTGAGCAAAAGAATCCCAAATCGTGAAAAATCAAATCCCACGATTTCCTTATTTAATGGGGAGCATAATCCAAGTGAAAAATTTTCACAAACTCTAACGAGCCTGAGTCGTCCTCGGTTTATGGATCGTATACTAAACCTCAAACCTAGCTCTGCTACCACATGAATGATATGGGAAGATCCTTAAGCGCATCATGAAAGCATGAGGATTGCATCGTATGCGATCGGGAGTGACTAGTCGCACTAGTCACTCAAGGCAGCAGGATTTAAAATTTTTTATTCCGATGAAACCACATGATCCAAGAACACTTTCGGATTGTTTCATATAAACCACAAACAAGTGTTAGTGTTACTTCTTCAAGCATGGCTGCGACCGAGTCTCTAAATGAGATCTCTATCTCAAGTACGATCCGACGGAGGAGACACTGACGATTCTCCATTTCCTGACCTCTATTCTATCATTTTGGCCATAAAACCCCTAGTAAATGCATATAAAAACCTCTAATTTAGGCAAATTAACATTCATTCATTATTGTGTAAATACCATATAAATACTGTTTTTAATGCCAAAATTATAAAATAAAGAAAAGAAAAGAATAAAATATCAAAGATATTTTTTTGACCCTAAATCCCACGACCTAGGCATCTCAATGACTAGGTCGACAAGGAATAAAGTAGCGGGAGATAAGGGTCCAAAATATAAAGAAATCCCTTTTTATTATTCATTCTTTATTCATTTTTGGGATCTATTTTATTTTTTACTCTTTATACCACAAATAAAGAAACTTTGAATATAAAAGTTATAGAAAAAAAATATAGAAAAATACAAAATTCATTTCATATAAAAATAATATATATATATATAGAATAAAAGTCATTCTCTAAACAAAATTCCAAAATTCCATCTTCTCGGACCCATAACTCCCAAATAAAAACTCAAAATATATCCAAATCACCTTTAATTATATATAATTTCAATAAGCTATTTAATGTGGGTAGTCAATTTTTTGTAGTTAAGATGTGAAAGTTAGGTTTAGACCCCTATTGTATTATATACCCAATTAAAATAAACATTTTATTTATTCTTTATTATTTTTATAAGTTTTATATTTTTTTATAATTTTGCAAAAATTATTTATATATATATGTACATATTAAAATTAGAACACAACAATCAAGAAAATATTAAAATAAAATAAAATATTAAAAAACATAGATGAATATATAGTAACTATGCGTATGTATTTAATTTGCATATTTAATTATATGTATATAGTATATCATAAAATAATAATAAAAATATGTTTATATATAAAAATAAGTTATGATTTTATAAAATAAAAAATAAAATAAAAAAATAAAAAATATGAAATAAAAAATAAAGACAAAAAACACAGATAAATATACTTATATAGTAACCCTAAAAAGTAACTTGTAATTATATACCTCTAAAAAATAAATAAAAATCATAACAAAGTACTTATAAAATAATAAATTTTTTTTATTTTATAACCTAAAAATAATTAAAAATGTATTATTTTTATCGAATTTCTAATTCTTTTCAGGCTGCTTTTTCCTGGTTGGTTCACGTGGACCAACCAGGTGGCGGGGAGGGTTGACTCCGGTCAACTCCTCTGACCTGTCCTGTAGCCTGTGTTAGAACATTGTTTGACCTCTATTTTCTACACGTTGATCATTTCACAAATAAGCTTTGATTCCTTCTAAGAATTTTGGCCTCAATCTTGGAGTATTCACACATGTGTGATTTTTTGGGACGAGGACCACTACAATAGCTGTCATCCCTCATCCTTCCCATCTACTCCACCACACTGTACAAAATACCCCCCTTCTTCTCCATTTTTTGAACCCCATTTGACCAAATTTATCCCCTCCCTTTCGGAGCCTCAGATGGAGGAAGGTGACAGCTTCCTCCCCTACCCTTTTGTGGTGGAATTAAGCCGGTTGAGGGTTTGTTCCACCATCTCTGACCATCGGTCGTCGAGGTCTTGCTTCCTGGCCTAAGTCGGCGAGGTACACCTTTTGTTTCAGTATGTTAGCTTAGACATAGCCTTAGGATTCATTTAGTGCTTTTTATTTCGCATTTTAGTAGTTTAATCCATTCCTTCGAATTTCACCAGAGCCGTGCTTCGATGAACTCTCCGTCGCTCTACTCCCACAGTTTCTGACCATCCCTCGACCCACTGACCACCTCGATACTCAGCCTTTCACCTTCTCCATCTTCCCACGCCACCAGATCAACCTGAACCCTTGCGGTTCTGCGATTCGAGGTTCTTCTCCTCCGCACGCTGCACTCGTCCACCCTCACCCATTTCCCCTCGATTGACCATCAAATCAAATCCCAAGACCCTCTTTTAGTGTGTGCTAACATCTCTCGGAGATCCTAGAAGCTTTATACCCTGCGAAGGGTTAATTTTTATGCAATTACAGGTACCTAGAGAGCTAGTTCTTTCCCGAGCCCATTGGGCATCAACGAAGCTCTAGGACCTCGAGTGGAGGGATCATTCGAGGAAGGGAGGCTTGGACAACATTTTGTGCCTCCTATGAGTATCTCAGATGGTCGGAAGCTCGTGCCACGATAGATCAAAGCTCGACGACAGGGAAGTTCTTCCATATTCTTCTGAACACCCTCCTAACCATACAATCATTTGCAGTAGCCCAGTTCCCGCCAGAGCTGTTGGATAACTCCCGCTCTAGAGCGTCAGATCTGTAGGAAAATTTAATCCTAGTCGTGCATCGCTCGAACCTTCATCGGGCTCCCCCGTTGTGACACATGGAGAAGTGAAAAGGGAGAGTTGTTCGATCATTCCTCTATGAGGGGTATTTTGCACTATTTCCCCTTATTTTTTGTATTTAAATATTAGTATAGAAACATTCCTCAACCGTTTAAAGTATTTTGTAATATTTGCAAAAATGCCACCCGTTTGGTAATTGTACTTTGGTCCTCCGCCAGCTCACCTCACGTGGCCATTCACGTAAGGTGTGCATTTTGCATGGAGGCCCTACGGATTTTGAAATTTGTTTTATGCCCATAAAATTGAACACTTGTATATTTTTGTAAAATTTGCAGATTGGCCCATGACCTTAATTTTATTTACAAAAATACCTTTATTAGTATTGTAATTTCTCTTTGTTATCTGTATTTATTTAAATAATTATCTCCCCCTAAAAATCCCAACAAAATAGGCTATAGTGTATGTTTCATCGAAGTTTCACGGTGTATTTTTAGATTCCATTTTTAGACACTTATTTATTTATTAAAAATAAAAAAATGGCCTATTTATTTCCTGTTAGCAATAGAAAATACCAAAAAAATGAAAAATCATTTTGAAAAATTCCAACATAATACTTGTGTCTTTATTTAGTTATTTTGTAACTCCAAAAAATAAAAAACCTAAAAATGAAAAAGTAAACTCTTAAAAAGATCCAAAAACCTTCATAAAAATATTTAAAAACATTAAAAAATCCAAATATATTATTTTCTATCTCTAAATTTTGTATATATTATTATTATATTAAAATTTGTTTGAAGAATTTTGGACCTATTTTGATATTTTCCTCTTCATTTCAATTTTAGGTATTCAATTAATCCTTTATCTAGGGTATTTTTCACTTTAAAATATATAAAAATTAGCAAAAAGTTTATGAAAAATCACAAAATAGGAAAAAGTTATTTAAAACCAAAAAAATATTTTATTTCCTTTGTTAGTATTCATATTAGTATTTATAGCTATATTTGCTTATATTGTATACATACTTTACATATAGCTATATTGTATATTTTAAAAGAAAAAGAAATATAAAAATATAAAAAACCAAAAAAGAAAATATAAAAACAGAAATTTGAAAACTAAATACAAAAATATAAAAAAAATAAAAATAAAAAAATAAAAAACCCCAAAAAAGAAATATAGATAGAGACTTCACAATCATCTTTTGTGCTTCATAGCCCAATCTATCTAGTTTGCTCCCTATGTTCGACATTCTACACTTCTTGCACTATACACACATTTGTAGAGTTAAATAAATTAAATTTCAAATCCACATTTTTATTGCATTGCTTGATATTTAATTGTGGGTTAATTATTGATTAATTAGGATTTCTCGTGGGTCGCCACAATGACTGTGTCTCTGCCATGTGTGGGACATATTTAGACCGGCGAAAAATTCTGATTATTAGATGGTTGCGAGCGAGTTGATGAAACACGTACTTCTATCAATCCATGTTGATGATCCAAGCGATGGATCTACTGATCTCGTCACACGAGATCCAACATCTTCTTCATGAGCAAGGCACACCAAAGGAAACAAAGATTCATGTGCAAACAATCCAACAACATAACGTCGATGCTGTGGCGATGGCGACTCTCTCTAGGTCTCCATGGTGGACGACCACAATAAGAGAGCGAGGGTTGGCATGTAGAGAGAGAGACTACATGGATGTTGTAATTGTTGTCACTTGAAGAGCAAGGGGAGACTCCTGTATATAGTATTTTGGGAGTCCATGGATCACAATCCACAGACTACACAAAATCAATGGATGAGATTGATTTGTATTTTTTTCAGTGGCCAAGATTTTGTCGTAAAACACAGTAACAATTAGTTTAATTTATATTAAATAGATATTGATAAATCAATATAATTTAATTCCAAATTAAATCAATAAAGCTTGGAGGTAATGGAAACCAAGATTGCCTCCTTCCATTAAGATGGGGGGGGGGATGGCCACACTTTCCTAATGGGATTGGTGGTCGTCCACCCTCCTTAGTAGGAAGGTGCAATCTTCATGTAATCTCATGAGATTACATTATTCCATGGAAATCTCCAATATTACAACAACACTTGTAAATTATTCTACAGAAATAATTTATAATTATTTTGTGAATATTGCAATCATACCATTGGAAAATTGTGAATCACATTCACAACCCAAAATAAAATGTGATTTAGATTTTCAATTAATTATTCAATGTGAATCCAATTCATGTCAATAATCAATCAAAAAATATAGATCGTAATATGCTCTCTTTAATACATTATAAATCACATTTATAATAGATATGAATAATTTGGATAGTTCTATCCACATTATTCGTATCCATGATAATTAAATCACATTTAATCATCTTGGATCTCTATTCTCATGTGCCCAAATAATATGAATCACATTCACATTATTCACATCTTTAATAATTAAATCAAAATAATTCTCCATATAGTATGAATCAAATTCACATTATTCATGATACTTAAATCACATTTAATTATAATTTTCTCAATGCTCGAAAACATATATCAACAATGAAATTATCGTCGAACTCTTTCAAGGATAATGCGCTTTCTCTGTGGATACTTGGAGATAAGTATAGGGCGATTGTATTGTTCCACGGATAGTGATTAGGATATTAAGGTCACATCTCAAATACAGATCTTGAAGACCTCTCATAGATGCTTGATTAAATCAACACCACAAATCTAATCTTCTCATTGCATCTGAATCATATTCAGATCAATGTCCAACATTTGGACCAAGATCAGATTACTTCTCTACTTACAGGAGTCACTAAAATCCAGACCTGTTTCATCACTCCCTAGGAATAGAAGCATCATGATTATACAATCGTTTATGATCACATCATCCTCAAGTATTCCCAATACATGTATATCATGCATACTGGAAGACCCAGAATAAACCGGAAGTATTAGATCAATTTTACACCGTCTACTTCATGGTTTTATCATCAAGTTTCTCATTTGTTCATTGGGAGTCTGTATCGATCGTATACTTTCCAAAAGTATATATCAAACCTACAAATTCAATCAAGCTTCCGAAGAGAGACGACCATGCACGAAATTTGATTTTTCCCAATATCTCATGAGTGAGCTCATGTCTTCTAGTTCAGTAAACGAACCTGTACGATCCCTTTGAGAGAATGTATTACTCATATGCCCTTACATGCACACCAGAGCATTGGTGTATAGACCTTGATTAGGTCATCAACCTATTGGTCTGCCAAATGTACATACTTAGACATTTAATAACACATCTGTCTCAAGTCAGAGGGTGCGTGCTTATATAGTGACAACATACAATTGACCTAACTAATCTAAAACCTCCAAATCTCTATTCCTATACAGATAACATGCATCAAGAGGTCACTTAGATATCTTCCTTTAGAGAAAGGATTGCCATCTCCTTCTCAATATGGAAATCCTATCTTAATAATCATTTGATGGTGCTCGATGAGACCTCAATCTAACTCTTTATATATTCCTCCAAGCACCAACCTCTATGATTCAACAATTGAATCAACAATTGTACGATCATTAATATGTCCATGGTACATAACCCTAACTGTACTAAGAGACCTATTCTGCAAATTAATTATTCTTCTTTTCATATCAGGAATGATTTTTGCAATAACATTTGTTGCATAATGGCTTGCCGTGGGCTAGTATGTCCAACATATACTATATATAGAGTATTATATTTTTAATATATAAAAATATAATTAAAATTCAGAAAATAAAGTATTTTGTGATTTATATTTTTTCTCTATTTTAGTAATTTTTTATAGATTTTTTTTTCTAATTTTTGGGTATTTTTAAAGTGATAAATAGTAAATTAGTACACAGATTAAATACTTGAGATTGTTTTAGTTTTAATAAATATAAAAAGATCCAAAACAACTTCATTATATATATATATATAATGAAGAATATTCACAAACAAAAAGATATACATTTGGATTTTTATTTAATTTTTACTTATTTTCATAAGATTTTCAGGGTTTTGTATTTTTTAGGTTTTAGGTTTTGTATTTTTAGTGATTTTTGGATATATGGCAGTGGATATAACAATATAGATAGTATACTTTTGGGAATTTTTAGGAAATATTTTTTTTATTTTTTATGTATTTTAATATTTAGACATGGAATAAAAATTTCTTTTTAGATCTTTAAAAAATTGGAAAAGTAGCTAAAATGCCAAATAAAAATAGGGCATATATAAACACAATATCATGCTCTTACAATACTTTTCCTACATATTTAGAGAAAAAAAATTATAATGAACAAAATAAAAGAAAATTAAATGTCACAGGAACATGAACCTATTTGTAATTTTTAGAAACATATTTCTTTTTATAAAATGTCTTAAATTACAAGGGCATAGATACAATTTGTAGTGCCTCATGGTCTTACACGTGAGGTGAAAGGACTTAAATATAATTGCAACAAACTTAGGGTCCAAATTGTAATTTTTACAATTTATTTTACATTACCATAATGTTTATATGGCTAATATTGGAATACAAAAAACGATAGGGGTTTAGTGTAGTATTCCCTAGGAGCGGAACGTGGTAGGCACATGAGATCTGATCCAGCAACAGACTAGACTCCACGTGTCATCATTTATGATCTATTGGCCCTTAAAAACACGTACCGTTTCGATTTAAATGGAGGGTCCAAATTAGATATGGGACCCCATATTGATCCGACGACTCTGACAATGTCACGAGGAACATGGAAGAACACCTTCCCCATCTTCAATCCTTTATTTCTCATGCCTCCACCGTGCTCCAGCCTTGTTGACGGGCTCAGCCACCTCTTGGGAGGCTCCCATGGCTGAATGTATCTTCAAGAAGGTCCTTGTCACATCAGAGGAGTCCTGGTGTTCATTTGGGCTCGAGAGACTTGAGCACTCTATTCTTCCACAAATACCACTCCTATGTGCCTCTTCTGAGCTCCCTTCCTGCACAAAAGGTTGGGAAGGATCGAGAGATACCTCCTCAACCCTTGGATTGAAGCTGGTAGCTCAAAATGAAGGTGAAATGGTGAATCTTTGACGAGGTGGAAGATCTAAAACTCCATTCTTCGATTCAGAAAGAATCAGATTGATTATGATGGGGGGTTTGAATGTATAGGCAAAGCCCAAGATAATGCAATGATTAGAAGGGGTTGGAACGTGCGAGTCATGGCGCAACATTAGTGGCTGAAGTATTGCTCTGTCGAACTACAATTAAGCTAGATTATGCTAAAATGATAGTAAAAACATAAAATAAAATGAGAGAATAAAATGCTGGAATGAAAACCTATCTAGAAAAGAAGGGGAATACAACTAATACCTAGCTGGATGGCATCAGAGAAAACTTTGATGAGGGTGGATCATGCTACTCCTGCTACGTTGATCCACGTCGACACCCTTGAGAGCTTGTTGAGTCAACAAGAAGATCAATGTCGAGGGTTTGGGGTTACAGGGGTGAAGAACAGATCAAAAACTCAAAAGAAGAAGAAGGTGCTTATTTATAAACATGATGGGGGGGGGGGAGAGATGGAAGAGGGATTATATGTAGACCAGAGGGAGTTGGTGGAGTCTAAAAGCATGGCGTGGTAGAGGGTGATGGGGTGAAGAAGAATTGTGAAGAGTCCAAGGAGGTCAGATGCATGGAGATGGTGTGAAAAATCGAGTAAGAGAGGGTTTCCATGAGGTATGGGTTGCACTCACTTAAGGATGGGGTGTTTACCCAGAGGTCAACATTCCCCGTACCTGATTGGCCCACGCGGGTGCACAAAATACAAAACTAAAATACAAAATGAAAGAAAATAGAATATAAAATAATAAATGGTTTTATTAAATAAAACTTACAAAACAACTTTTTCTTATTTTCATGTTATTTTATGGGTATTTTTATTATTTCTACAACCTTATTTGCAGGTTCATAAAAAACCTTATTTGCAGGATGTTAATTTTTAAAGTATATGCATAGGTATATTTACCTGTATTTTAGGTATTTTATTTTTATTTTATATTTACTTTTTATCATCATACATACATATTTTATATATTTATAGTATAATTAAATACATATTTACATATTTTTAGTTCATTTTTTGATTTAATATACATGTATGAACAATTATATGTAAATGCATTATATGTATAGTGGACATATATATTTTAATGAATTATTATTTCAAACGTATTTTAATTGTTTTATTTTATATTTAAATTTTAAATATATTTTAAATAATATTTACAATTATTTAAAAATATAAGAGGAGTAAATATATGAATAAAATATATAGAATACAATGGGACCCCAAAAAATCAGCTTTTGCATCTTAACATTAATTTTAATGAAAATACCTTCATTCAATAGAAAATTTAATTTAAAATACAATGGATGTTATTTTGCTAAATTTTGAATTTATATGGAGAAGATATTAATTTGCAAACTTCGGTTTATGAATTTTTCATATGTGCCTTCCGGTTGCACAATGTAGCATTTTTAAAATTATTTTTGTAACTTTTTATGTATTTTTATATACAAGTTTCATGTAGATCATTTTATTATTTGAGGTGTATAAAATGAAGAATAAAATAGAGTAAAAATGTCTTATTTGAAGAGTAAAAATTAGGATTTCTATATATAGTATAGACCCTTATCTCTCCATACTTTATTCCTTGTCGGACTTGGTATCGGGGTTCATGGTTACTCAGTATCTTTGGTGCTTCATTTATTTTTATTTTATTTTTATTTATCCTTCTATTTTTGATTTAAATACATGTAATTAATTATGATTTACAGATGACTAAATAATGTTATTTTGTATAAGTTATATGTATTTACATGTGTTTTCTAGAGATTTAAAGATAAAATGGAAGGATAAAGGTAGATAAATAGATATTCATCACCCTCATATATTTAACCTTTGCTAATCCCTAGCAACTAGTTATAACAAGAATAAGAGATATAAAAAAGAAAATAAAGAAAAGGAAAAATAAAGAAAATAGAATGATTATGATTTTTAAAGTTATCTTTACAAAATCAAACTTTGGAGCTCAGTTGAGACCTTTAGATTGTTTATGTGTTTGGAATCTTATTGGGAATAGGATCTAAAATTTAACAACCATCTAGTTCCACAAGTCTCTATTCAGGTCACCTCAATAGCCAGGATAAAATAAATCTGTTCATATGCAAACCCTTATATGAGTCTTACTTTTACATTGTAATTGGATGTACCTCTTCTCCTCAGAAATAGTAAGGAACAGTCTCCCTTAACAAGATAATCCTAATTCCTCAATCTAGCTACTCTTTCTGCAAGGACCAGGGTATTCCCTTCTAAGTTCAAGTGCAACCGGCTCAAGTAGAGGGAGTAGAGAGAAGAATGGATTGTGACTAGTGTAGTCACATATAATATCGATCTTGGCCAGTGTTGCCAAGTCTCCTGCTATAGGAAAACTTGAAATATTTAACTTTTAAGTATAATGCCTTGCTTATTTCATACATACTCCAATGGGATTTGATTCTTCATTGACTTTTCCTCGTCTATTCTTTTTTTTGGCGTTTTTGATTTTGCATTTTTTGGCACTACATGCAGCAACATTTACATAAGGAATTTTCCTCTTGATATAGTGAACTATCCATCTTTTGAAGTTTTATTGCAACCCACAATGTCCCGCCTTTAGACATCCGTGCCACTAGACCTGGTTGGGGGGCACTAACCACCTCTTGTGGATAACATGTGTTTTCACACGTGTGCTTCCTCAAGCTAAAGAATCTTACCCTCATAACCTCCTCAGAGTTGAGTTAAGTGCGGAGTGTGGTGTTCAAGTTAGGTCATTATCAGTAAGATTCGCACACGCATGTAGAAATACTCCACTTAGGCTAACCAATATGACATGTGAACATAGTCTTATGGACTCAATGAATTAAACCTCATTGACCTGAAAAGTCCTATTTTTAATTCCTATAAGGTTCCCGTGAATTTAAGTGGATTAAGATCCTCCAATATTTATATTTTATTTGGACTTGTCCATTGTCATAATCATTCCTGCAAAACACTTATGCAATGTAAGGAAAATATTTTTGTGCAAGCATTTTCTGATTTTGAACCTTTTATGAGATTTTGAAAAAGTTTTACAAATTTTTAACAAAAATTTTTAAAAAGTTTTCCAAAATTTTTAAGATTTTTGAAATTTGCAAACTTTTATGGGATTTTTGAAAAACAAAAGAGTTAGTGAATTCAAATGGATTTTAAAAATAATTTTATATAAGATATATAGGTTTTATATAAATTCTTATGGGATTTTATACACCATGTACATGTTTTATTTGAAGAATGTTTCGAGGATACTATCTACAAGGTTTGCAAAATAATTTGAAAACATTTTTGCAAACATTGTCAAACCTTTTCAAAATTTATTTTACAAATAATTATTTAAAGAATTTTTCAAAAATATTTTTTTAGAAAATTTATACAAACTTTGTACAAACATTTACAAAGAGCTTATTTTCCGAATGGTTTGAAAATATTTTAAAAAGATTTTCAAGATTTTCAGAAGATATTCAAAACATTTTTCAATGATTTTTGAAATCATTTTGCAAACTAGTTTTAAACCAATTTTACAAAGTTTTTTTTCAAAATTTTTATACATATTTAATTATTCTTTATAGTTGATTTATTTGTATATCCTTACCTGATATAATATATCAGCCATATTATTGAAAATACGAATGTACTAGTCATGACTAATGTATATACATATGTAGGACCCCTATAGTTAGCTCGAACTATGTCCTCATTGGGATCAAAGAGCAATAAAGGAATACATAACTCGTGCCAAGTAAAGAAAAGTCTATACTACAATGACGGAAAATATAAGAATGAGAAGTTGATTGTCCCCCCATACTTAGGATTAACTAATCTTCAGTATATAAGAATATACAATAATATGGATGGTCGAGGGACAGAATTCACACAAATCAATGATTCGGCTGGTCTTCCCCTATACTTAGGGTAAAATACCCAAAAGTATAAAAAGAATTATTGACAATTCAGAAGAAAATCATGAGAATAATAAAGAACACTCAAATGCACTCATCCCCGACAACAACCCCATTTGATGAATCGAAAGTCAACCTTGCGACTTAACAAACTAAGTCACCAATCGTTGTGGCAATCAACTATAATTTAATCAATAATTAACCAATAGAAATGATAAAGAAATTAATGTGAAGCGAGTCAAAATTTATTATTACTCCATAATAAATGTGTATAGGGTAAGTATGGTGGAGTGTCGAACATAGGGAATAAAACGGTGTAGAATGAAAAATTAAGAATTAAGCATTTCTAATTATTTAAAATTTCTAGTTTATTTTCTTTTTTGTATTTTTTCACTTTTTATATTTTTTGTGGGGTTTTAATGTTATATTATATTTATGGATTTTTAATTATTTTATATATTTTTTTATTTTTAAAATTTATTTTTATATTTTCTTTTTTATTTTATAAATTTGAAATTTCTTTTTGATCTATAAAGTAAGTATATAATGATATATAATAATTTTGATATTATAGCTAATATAAGTAATATATAAGGTGTATATTACATATAGGGCATAAAATTTTTAAATATATTAAAACATACTCAAAATTCAAAAAATAAAGTATTTTTTTGTGATTTCATATTTTTTTCTCATTTTTTGGCAATTTTTATAATTTTTTCTAATTTTAGGTATTTTTAAAGTGATAAATGTAGTAAAATTGTTTTAGGATTAATAAATATAAATAAGTATAAACTAACCTAAACATATTTTTTAATATATAATATATAATAAAGAAGAGTCAAGGACAAAAAGATATAATTTTAAAATTTTCTTTACTTTTACTTAATTTTCCTAAGATTTTCAGGGTTTATAATTTTTAGGTTTCATGTTTTATATTTTTAGTGATTTTTGGATATACGGTAGTAGATATAACAATATCTATAATATAGTTTTGGGAATTTTTAAAGATTGTTTTTCTAATTTTTGGTTTTTAATATTTAGAAATGTAATAAGAGATTATTTTTGGATTTTTAATAAATAGGATGATGATGAATATCCATTTCATTACCTTAACGTTATCATTTTAGCCTTAAAACCCCTAGCTAATACATGCAAAGCGGCCTAATTTGTACAAACTAACTTTCATTCTTTGTTGTATAAATACTATATAAAATGATGTTCTTAATGCTAAAATTATATAATAAAGAAAAAAAGAAAAAATAATAAAATACCAAAGGTATTCTTTGACCCTAAGCCCCCAGACCTTGGCATCTTGATGACTGAGTCGACGAGGAATAAAGTAGGGAGAGACAAGGGCCACAAATCACTTAAAATTCCCATTCATTTATTCATCTTTGGGACCTATTGTTTTTTCTAATTTTTATTTCTCAAATAAAGAAACTTTGCACATAAAATTTGTAGACAATAATATAAATAAAAACACAAAATTAATTTCGTACAAAAATAATATATAGTGTACTTTTTATACTCTAAATAAAATCCCAAAACCCAAACTTCACAGACTCATATCTCCCAAATAAAAACTCAAAATCCATCAAAATCATCTTTAATTGTATATATCTTTTAATAAGATATTTAATGAAGGTGTTTCATATTTTTTGGAGTTAAGGTGTGAAAGTTAGGTTTTGGACCCGTAATGTACAATATACCCGAATAAAATATTCATTTTATTTATTCTTTCTTATTTTATAATGTTATATTTGTATAATTCTATAAATATTATTTATAACATATGTACATATTAAAACTATAATAAAACAATAACTAAAACACTAAAATAAAATGCAAACATACATAGATGAGATACATATACTTATACATGTATTTATCATATTCTTATTTATTCAAGTGTAAATATTATATTAAGAAAATATAAATAAAATATATTTATTTATATAAAAATAAGTTGTAAATATATAAAATAGAAAATAAAATAATAAAAAATAAATACAAAATAAAAATAAAAGAATGAAAACACAAGTAAATATACCTATAATTAAAACCCTAAAAATGAACTTGTAATAAAATACCTTGAAAAAATAAATAGAAATCATAATAAAATAATGTAGAAAATAATAATATTTTATTTTATAACTTTAATTTAATAAAATTGTTTATTGTTTATTATTTAATTTAAAAATAATTTTAGGGCAAATTTCTGGTTGGTTCACATGGACCAACTAGATCACCCTGCGAGTTGACTTCGGTCAACTCCTCTGACCTGCACCTAGCCCTGTCAGACCTGACAGAATACCTCTCTTATCAATTTTCTATCCTGATACGTCACTCGAGGAGATTTTTACCATTTATAGGATTTCTTCCTTGTACATCCAAAACCCACGCTAAGCCTTCTCCTAGGGCAGAATAACTTTGATTCACCTATGATCTCGCCCCGAAGCTCACTCCTTCACCACTAGTACAAAGACCCCCTTCTCCTCTATTTTTCGATTTGGTTATATTTTCCCTTATTTTACCCCCCGGAGTGTGTTAGGGTCGAGCCCCTTGTGACAGGAGGAGCTCCCCGCTCTTCACAGAGAGGAAAGAGCAAGCAGGAGGCAGCTCCCGCCCTCTCTGATGAAGTCACCGTCGAGGTGCCCAACTCATGGCTTTCGGCCATGTGAGTGAGTAATCTGTAGCTTCTTAGTTAACGGTAGTTATTATGTCTTAGCTAATACATTTTGTTTCTTAATTTACTTTCTATATTAAATTAGATTTAGCTTACTCATCACCGGAGCTGTAGAGCTCCAGCCACTCTTCATTCCATTGTTCCTCATGTTTTCCAACCCTCAACACACTCATCTCATTTCCCATCATTTCTTCTATGCTCCACTCTCTTCCGCTCACCAAGATCATCGTTGGATCTGGAGTTCAATGCCCTCAATCCACCACTCACTTGAGGTGCCTCCCCCATGCACCACCATCCACCTATTTCACTCCTAAGAGGGTCAAGGCTTTTTCCCTCAACACCTTCATCTTCCTGTGTAGGTTAGAAGGTCAAAAGACAACTGGAAGAGATTTTGAACCCTCATTGGAGGTACCTAGAACTCTCTCTCATCCCTGATGTTGTGGGAGAACTCCAGTGGTCCTTGACGCCATTTGAGTTGCCATCAGATAGAGGATACAACCAGGAAGCATATGAGACATTTTGGATCTATAGAGGATGCTGGAGGAAGGTGATATTGCCGGTAGAACTTCGTCTCGATGGTATTTCTTCCTGGTTCGTTCACTTGCCTCCTCCGTAGTTGGCCCCCATTCTTCATGTGCTACATTCACCGTCCGATCCAACAAGATTCCGTCATTGGATCTTCACGTGAGATCTAATCCAAGCCATCGACTGCGAACCATCATCGCAAGCGGTGGGTGCGACACACTCAGTTGTCAGTCCGCATCACGTTTTGGGTATTTTGTATATTCCACACAAGCACTTTTTGTATTTAATATTTATTCTAGAAACATTCCTCTTTACGTACATATTTGTAATTTTTGGATAAAAACCCTCGAACTTTGGATATTTGCAATTGAGTCTAGTCCACATCACCTCACGTGTCGTCCCATGTGAGGTGCATTTTTGGTTAATTTGCATTATTGCCCTCCTGACTTTTTGGTATTTCATATTTATTTCAGAAACTTTAAATGGCACTTATATATATTGTGGATAAATTTAAACTTAACCCTCATACTTTTTGATAATTACATTTATACCCTTGCCAGGCATGAATCATTTTGTTTAGAAAATTTGCGCTTTTAGCCCTTGAATTTTTCTTTAGGGTTATTATTTGGTACCAAAACTTTTCTTTAATCGTAAATACGACCTAGAAGACCCAGCTAGGTTGCATTTTCTTTTTGTAGTTTTTATTTTATTAAAAACAATTCCTTTGATCTAAAAATTTGTAGCAAATTAGGATAAATACCTTATATTATTATCTATCACGCATATTTTTATCAAGTTACTTTATTGTATATTTATATTTATTAAACATAAAAAATAGAGCAAATACTCCTTATTTGACTTATAAAATCCTGAAAAATATAAAAAGTTTTTGAAAAATTCCCCAAAAAATATTATGTTTATTTAAGTATTTTTAGCCTTCATACAAAAAATCACTAAAAATAGATAAAGAAAACTCTTAAAAATGAGAAAATCCTAAAAACCTTTATAAAAAATCTAAAAAAATCTTAAAACCCAAAATAGTGTTTTCTATTTTATAATTTTCTTGGTATTATTATTTATAAAATAAACTTTATTTGGAAAATTATGGTATTATTTGCTGATTTTAATTTCCATTTCAATTTCAACCTATTATTTAATCTCTCATTTGGGATGTTTTTGACTTTAAAATCCTTAAAAAATAGTAAAAATTCTTAAAAATGACAAAAATTGCAATAAAAAATTTTAAAACACGAAAACATTTTAATTAACGTATTTTAGCCATTTTTACGGTATTTGTAATTACATTACATATATTGTATAATAAAATCATATATATCATATATTATTTATTTAAAAGAAAAACAAATTAGATATCAGAAAACTATAAAAAGAAAAATAAAAATTTGAAAATAAAGTAAATAAAAAAATATAAAAACAAAACATTAAAAAATATAAAATTTAAAACCCACAAAGGAATAATACAAATAGATAAGAAGAATCACACAATCACATTTCTTACATCTCATTGCCCGATCTATCCATTTTACTCCCTGTGTTTGGCCTCTACACATACTTACACCTGTACACACATTTGTTGTAGAGTTATAACAAATTTTAACTGCACACTTTTATCTCATTGCTTGATTTATCTATGGGTTAATTGTTGATTAATTGGGGTTCGTGATTGGTTGCTTCAACGACAGTGTATTTCTCGCCCAGTTTAGACTACTCTAGACCCTTGCAAAATCTTGATTATCAAATGGCGTTGTTGTCGGGGAGCTACTGTGCATAGATTGATTTTTGATAGTTATGTATTCGTTAAAGTTTACTATTCATTTCTTTTTATTTATTTGATATTATATTGTTGTATTGTCTAACCCCTCTCCTTGTTCGAATTTGTTGCGAGGAATGTGGATCGAGGGAGGAGCTCTACTAGGAGCGCCTACGCACCCACGTGAAGCAACGGTGTCTGTCGGACTTGGCATCAAACGACTTAGAGGAATTTTGAAAATAAAATTTTATGTATTTATGTATTTATTTTATTTGTAATTCAAAGTGAGGGAGAGACTGTTAATTTGTATATTTAGGACTCTCAGGACACTCCATGCTTTACGAGGTCCACTATCGGAGGGATTGTTTCCTTGGGGGCCTCGTCATTTTTATCGCATTTTTACCTCCATTATTTGTATTTATTTCACAATTTCTTTTTATTTGTTTTGCGTGATTGTGCCCTAGCATTAGGATTTCCTGATGATAGTATTAGGTCCAAATACTTAATTGTCATTGCATGTGCCTATAGTCTATGTTTGGATCTATTCAAATTTTAATTGCTTCTCATTTAGACTTGGAATCAAGCACCGGGAGGGACTCTATACAATGCTTGCAAGACCATTGTGGTGGCACCGAAGAATTCCCCAAGATCGGACTTTTGGGTTCTATATCTGAGCAGTAGCATTTGTTCTTCATGATAATAGCAATTTCTGACTTAGGGTGATTTCATCAGCTTGCATTTGCATATAGATAAGTTTCAATTTTGCTTAGCATCCTGCATGTAGAGAGATGGAGGCAAGGTGAGGATTTATGCTTTAGCATTCATCATCGATTTGTTGTTTGCATTACTTTTCTGCCTCTCATCCTTTGATTTTGACTACCTAAGTGCTAAAAAGAATTGACTCCTCATTAGGCTCGTGCATTTTTATTAGAAATACAAAAGATGATAATCAATAAAATTAGGGATGCTAATATTACTCAACCCTAAAATACATCAAAAAGAAAAATCATTGTCTTACGGAGAGTAACGCCCTCAATGTATCCTTTTTTGCTCATGTAAAGACTAAGGTTAGTGCCCCTATCCCAGGACTCCTAAGCGTTTGTACAATTTTTGTGATTCTCACCTAACTCTAAACATACAAGATAAAAAACTAAAATTTTACAATCTTCACTGAGTTGACTAGGTGAATTAAGGGGTTTGTTGTGTATGTTTGTGAGTATTCTCGATCGTGTCTGTCCATTTGTGCCTTGTTATCGCATCTATTGACTTGTCATTTCCCTTTTGTTTCAGAGATGGGAGACTGGAGTTATTTTTATTGGGATTTGGCGGATCCTTCTTCCTCTCCAATTGCTTCACCCCATTTTTCTAGGAGTACCCTACTCCTGACTTTTCTTATTATGTATATGTACCCAACCAGAGTTTCATGCCTCAGACTTTTACCCACCACTATCACTCTCACATTTTCCTCCACCTCATCCACCCGAAACTGATCTATTGGAGTCACGTCCTATGTTGTCCACACTTGAGACCTTGACACATATAATGGATCATATCAATTCGAGGATTGATGACCTCACTAGCCTAAATAAGATCCATATTAATGATTCACCCTCTGGATTTATTGATTCATTTGAGGACAAGCATGAGAGCTTGCAATCACCCAAAAACAAAAGTGAGAAAATTTTAAAAATACAAAAAGATTTTAGGAGACACCTTGTTGATTCAGATTGTGAGGAGAGGGCCTACCTTGCAGATCATTTGTCCACACACTCGCTTATCCCCTGTCCCACCTTTGACCTCGAGGATGACAATGTACAGACTGCTCTTCGCCATCCTAATGTACATGATGATTCCGATCTCCTCCCTTGTACGTAAGAGGTCCAAAAATTCAAAACTTGTTGACTGAACCTGAAGTGTTTGTCACTATTCATGAGATCATTGATGCTCCATTTCACGAAACCATGACCCATTTCTCTGCTTCTGAACCTAAGAAGAGAAAGAGAAGGATCATATATGAGCGTCATATCTTGAGCGTGGCCATTGCCACGCCATTACCCACCACCCTTCTTCTAGGAAAGGGAACACTACCACAACTCTTGTTAGCTGCACCATATCTGACCATTCATGTGATAACACTCTCCTTGACGGTGGCACATCGATAATATAATACCCTTCTCATTGATACAATTTATTGATCTTGGGACTCTCAAGAAAACTAGATGATTCTTTAATTTGTTAATGGATCAATAAAGAGGCTGAAGTGTATTCTTAGGAATGTCAACATTCTAATTCATGGTATGATCTTCACTACGAACTTTGTTGTATTGCCCATGGAGACCTCCACCCCTTTGGAGTTCTCCCCAATCATCCTGGGATGGAATTTCCTCGCCTCTGGGAGGGCCGTTATTGGTTATGGATATGGAGAGATTCGTTTCTGTTTTGATGTCAGGAGTGATGTGTTGATCACCATACTGATGAATCTGTGATTCATTACTCTAAAGGTTGAAAATAGAGCTTTGTTCCCAAGTAATCAGCTGTATATTTCTATCTGTATTGTGTAATTAACATTCATGCATGTGTAAATAATATCTGCATTTTAGCATTCATATATGCATTAAATAAGGAGCCAAATTCACTTGTAAACATTTACCTGCATATTATCTAGAAACACTTGTTTGTATATATTTTATACTAACTCCAGATTCAATAAAATTGACTCTATAGTGTATATATTACTAACGCTAATAAAGGAAAATTATCAAAAAAATACTAACTTCTAAAATTGTTCAATGAAACCCAAATCCAAGTTTGAAACTATGAACCTTAAAATGCGCATATCTCTCTCATATAATGTCCGCTTTAGGTGTACTCAATTTTAAAGTAATATACATTCAAATACCTTAAAAAAGACCAATTTCATGAAAACCAAAGATTGTATGCGAAGCTTGGGTTTTAGGCCCCTATTGTATATTGTATATATTGACTAAAATGCCCTTCACTTTATCTTTTTATTTTCTTAATTATTGAAAATCCAAAAAAAAAGATCAAGTTGTAAATAATCCTTTCATATTTTATCTAACTTTATTTTGACTTTTTCTCTTATTTAAAAATGACTAAAAAATTACAAAAGCTAAAATACGGTATTTTATACCTATAAGATACCACCCAAAAGTATTTTTGTATATATGACTTCCTTTGATTTTCAACCCTTCACAAAAGTTGTAGATCTCATTGAGACGACAACTTTCGTGTTGACTACGTTTTGATTTAACCACTTTTGTTATTTCTTTTTGATTTTTTTTACATTTAGTTTTTGAATTTTCTGGGAGCGACACGTGGCAGCTTTGGAGCCGCCACATGTCACACTATTTTCTTTATTATTTTATTAATTTCGTATTTTATTAATAATTTTATTAATATTTTTAATTAATTATTTATATTTATTACTTATTTATTTATTTATTTATTTTTCCTTTATTATTTTTAATAGCCTACTTATTTTATTATTTTATTTTCCCTCCTTTTACTTCTTCTCCCTCTACTTGCTCCCTACTCCAAGTCATCTACTTCCCATTTCATCCACTTTGTCCACTTTCTTTCTATCTCCCTCCTCCTCCTTTTTATTCCCTTCCCCTCCATCATTTTTCCTCATCCGCCATTCTACGAGTGAGAGAGGTTCTAGACTCGTCGAAGCCTCGGGGTGATAGCTCCTTCTTCGACGTCGAGCGACAACGAGCCGAAGGTGAGATCCGGTGGTCTGCACCACCATCATGAGTTTCACAATGCTCGTTGAGCTTCGAAGCACACCCTGTCTCCTTGAAGCAACGACTGGAGTCTAGCATAACTACTCCATAAAATTTGACGAATCACATGTAAGTTATCCTCACTTGATCTCCATTTTTTTCTAACAACTTTTTTTATCTTGTTGTTCATGACAAAAATATTTTCATAATTACCACATCGAAATCACAATCACAAACATCATTGCATTTTCATCACCACATTATTATTTTTCCACTAAATAAAATAACCAATCATCATCATCACCACCCTTTCATTTCATCTCTACATTTTCCCCATTTTTTTTAAAACTACAAAAAATGTTACAAAAAATTAAAAAAAGGGAAACCAGCTCCAGCCACCGTTGCATCGTGCCTCTACCTTCAGAACATGTGTCGTCGGCCGCCCGCCTTCAACTACCTCATGACCATGCGACGCAGCCCACAACCACCGCCACAACCAACTGTCGACACCCCTTACCGTCAACCCAACACACCACGACCGTCCTATAGCGGCCACCCTCCTCCCTGGCCATGGCCCGCCCTGCTACCCCTTCTCCCTCCAACAACTCCTTGCCTCGCGGCATTGCGTTCACCAACACTCACGACTCAGTTGACGTATCGGATGCCCAACCGCCACCGCCGCCTCGACGCATGAATGACAATAGACCTGTACGCACCGCCTCCATCGCCCACACGCAACGTCTGTAACCGTGCGCCCTCTAGCCTTCGCCCTGGCAGCCGACGCTTCGTGCCCCGTCGCAGGTTGTTTCCCACTCCCTCCTCGTGTTCTACTTGTGCGGCGGCCTGCCACCGACCAGGGTGGGCTCCGCTCTCTTCCCTCGCTCCGCCAAGCCACCCATCCGTGGCCGATCGCACCACCACGTGCTGCTTCTCGTGGCCTACCTGCACCCACCTCCTTTAGATCGTGCCCTAGCAGGTGGGTTTCAGAATGTCTATTATTATTTTAATATTTTCTATATTTTTTGTGAAATTTGTTTTTTATCCTGCATATTTCTTTAATCGCAAACGTACCCCTACGTACATTTATAGTTTATTTAGTTTTATTTCTATAATTACAAAGACATCCCTGCGTTTGCATGATAATTTGGACATCTTTTTTGCATCATTTATTTTAATCAAAATTTGCATGTTGTCGAGCAATTAATTCTTTAATAATTTGGATATTTAGTTGCATTTTTGTAAGTAGTGAGTAATTAAATAAAATTGTTTTGGTTAAAACTCATATATTTTAACTATTACGTGATCTGTAATTCATATTTAATTGAATATTGCTCTAAAAATTGTGAAAAAAGTGGACGATGCCTTTAGTTGTGTTTTTTATATATTGTCCAAATTTCATCTAAGTTGGAGTTATTTTTCATAAAATAAATTTTTGAGTGATTTCTATAATTCATTGTTAATTAAATCCACAAGTATCATTTTCGTGAAATTTCAAGTCTCATGTGTTTCTCATTTAAATATCTATTTGATGTAAGTCGTTCTCTATATAATTTGATTTTTTGGATTTATTAAAAATAAAATACCAACAATCACTCTGTTTTCATTAAAAAATTCATGAAAAATCATAAAGTGTCAGAAGATTCCAAAAAAATAGTGTAGCTTCAATTCATCATGTTTAAGTTTCAGCAACATTTTCATAAGTTTTGCATTCTGTTTGCACGAAAAATTAATAAAAACCTTAAAAGAGTTTGTATTTTTCATTTGTGCATCTTAAATCCAAAAATTTTTAAAAATACATTTTGCATTCATCATTTGGTTAGGTTTATAGGATAAATGTAACTTAGCTAATGGATTTATTTCACATTAAAATTAAATTTGGCTAAGTTGCGTATTTTCTTAATAATCTAATTCATCCGCATTTGTGCATGTGCATTTTTATCGCATAAAAAAAATAAAAATATCTGCATGGAAAACCTTGAGCTTATTTCTCTAATCTAATCCGAAGTTGTTCCTTTGCCTCCTTGAGTCGACCCTAGGGCTTGTCCAAGTTAGAAAAACATCAAACCGCACATTATTTAATTAATTGATTCATCTATCTATGCAATTAATTTTTGATCGATCCTGATTGCCTGACTACAACAATAACGACATTTATATTAATTAAAAAGGGTTATTTTCATATACGTTAAATGGCGTCGTTTCCAGGAAGGAAAATGACTTAGGATCATTTTAGAAAATTAGATTTACGTTTTCCATTCATTCGGGTAGTTTGACCCCCGAGCCACCTTATAATTATCCATTTTCTCTTTGAATTATTTTTCTAATCATTTCTTTATATATTTTTATATCTCTCTTTGTAATAAATTTTATCTTTTTGTGCGAGGTCCCAACGGACTTGGAATGGCTTTCTTGAAGTCGATGCATCTCGAAGAGCATAGGAGGCTGACGATTCGTGGATCGAGTCGGCTGTTGAGATGCCAAAGAGATCTTTAAAGAGAGATTTTAACATGTAATAATTTCATATTTAAAGAGGTTCCCATTTGGATTCTCGCATGTGTAACTGAATAAAAAGGAGATTCTTTGTGTTGTGTGGTTGCTTGACGTAGGATAGAACTTGCACTCGCGGCTCTTAGAGCTTCCTAGGACTGTTCGTGCTCGTAAAATTTAGGACGACACTTTACCATTAAAAGATGTACTTAAATTGCAGAACTTCACCAAATTCCAATTTTTTCTTCACTCGCTAAATAGAGCTGCTTGTCTAGGAGCGTTTTTTCATCGATTACATTCATTTAGTGTAAAAATTTCAATTCGATGTTGCATCCCGCATTGTAGAGAACCGGAGGCACTGTAAGTCTTCTTACTCAAGCATTCATCATCGCTTTCTCGATTGCATCGGCTTTTTCTGATTACCTCTTTCAGTTTTTCTAACCTAGGATAACAGAATTAGGACTGGACGGTAGACGTGACTGCTTGTGTGAACTAATTATAGTGACAATTAGTCTTTAAAATCAGGGCTAATAATTGAACTGGACCAAAAAATTGACTAAAATTAACCTTTGTTTGTGGGAGAGTGACCCCGACCTTGATTTCAGGCTGAGTGAGGGTACAGTATGTGTGTGCACACCCTAAGGCATAGCCAAAATCCCCACCTTCCTTATCACGTACCCCAATCCTATCAAATATCACAGGCTGAATTCTTATAGGTTCAACTGATCAGCGCCAAGTAGCCTCCGCATGTTTTGTCAGGTAGATAGGGGTGAAGCTGCGGTGCACCACGAAAAGTTGCTAGTAACCCTTCGGGGTGAAGTTAAAAGTCTTGTCAGCATCTGCCTACTTCATTTGGTAGAAAGGGGCAGCTCCTTGAACTTCTCAGCTAGGGATAGGAGCGAATAAAGGAAGGGCGTTGGTATCTTAGGCGACAGGTTAAACAGGGGAGACGCATCCGGCTTTGAGCCAACTTCCCTTTAGGTGACATAATCCTTGCTATTTGTTTAAAAAATAACACTTAAAATCAACCAGATTAATCGGACCCCGCTTTGGGTCCTTCACCATGTTGAGTGTGAACTCGAGGTTTGCTCTTGCGTTTGTCTTTGTATTTGTCAGTGTGTGTTATCCTGTGTAATTGCACATTTTCTACCTTGATCTGCTTACATTTATATTTCCTCCCCAGGATGTCGGGATATTGGTCCCCATAACCTGAAACCTCTGGTCATTCCTCTTCGACCATATACCGTTCATCTTCCTCTTCTCCTTCTTTCATGTATCCTATGTCATCTATGAGAAACCCTTACCGATGGTCGGTTCCACCTCGACCCGATTATGAAGTCAGAACTTTGACTAACTTCTCCACTTCTTCATATTTCTCACCTATTCCATATTCTAACGCTCCCGATCCACTTCCATCTTGGGCTGATTGTCCTTATTCTCGAGAGCTTGCTGAAATGAATGAACCATACGAAGAGCAAGCCACTGCTGAGACAGATGATGGGTAGAATTACTTGGTTGATAGAACATACCGAATGGAGAGGCATGCACCTAGTGATTTGCCTAACTTGATTGACCCTAGTAATAAAGCCTACATTGACCAACCTTCATATCACACATTCGAAGATCCTATACATTCACAGGATTGGATTCACAGATTCAATTTAGGAACTCCCTCTTTATTGACTCCATCATATGAGGCTCCGACCAATATCTGCCATTCAGATGGTCCATACTAGACCCAACATTACATGCCAGAGTCTAGGTATGTTGAATAGGAGACCCCAATATCTCAACAGTATCCTCCAATTGAGCAGAACTCTCCCATGATTTGTCATGAGAATTTTATGGAGGATGACATCTCTAGAATTATTGAGAAAAATGAATCATTTGGTAACAAGTTGAGAGATGTCATGGAAATATTGCACTCAATTTCTACTAGACTGGGTATGAAAGTGGAAAAGGAAGTAAGTAGATTTGATGATGAAAATCGAGCGAGCATTAGGGAACCCATACATTTTGCACAACTGGAGTCTATTCTTCCTTCCTCTTATACTAACCATTTACCCTCAAATCCAGAGTATGACCATTCGTCCATAAAAGACACCAAAAATATCGAAAATCTAAAAAAGACCACAAAAATAGAAAATGGAAATGACCTAAAAAATTGGATCCTGCTAAAAGGGAAGCACTGGATGAAGAATTGATTTTTAACCTTCCCTTAATAAAGTACATAGATCACTTCACTGACCTCAAACGATTTGTAAGGACTAAATTGATGCCTAAGAGGTCAGGCAATAAAAGGACAAGGACTGAAAGAACATAGTGTCTGTGTCCACCTCCTTGGTGATGGGGAGAAAGACCAAGAGCCGTAGAGTGAAGCAGTTGCCCTGAGTTGAATGTGAAATCAAAGACAGTATCTTTACCCATGCAATAATTGATGATGACTCTCTGATAAATATCATCCCGATCTATGTGTTTGACAAGATCAAACTCAGGCCAATCAGAAAGTCGAGAGAGATCATTCAGCTGGCTGATCGATCCATAAAACGGTCGAGAGAAACCATTTCAGTCATCATTAATTTCCAAGGTTCTCTACTCTAGGTAGACTTCACTGTCATTGATATTGAGCACCGAGGAGAGTTTACCCAGTCTACTATTATTCTCGGGAATCCGTTCTTTCCCTCAGTTGAGGCGACTATAGATTGCGAGACTCGGGAGATCGATTTTTTAGCATTGGGAGTGCTCTGACCTTGCCCATTCTTTGATGCACTTTACTCTAAGGTGACCTGCATATCTGCAGACAATCATTACCATTGAGAGACAGATGAGTCCCATGTCTCTATTACACCTGAGATACCGACTGTTCGAAGTACCACTGGTTTAGAGATTCCCTACACCTTCACTTCACCAACTTCTTGCACTGCCACCGTGACAGCTTCTAAGGTGGACTCACGCCTTGAAGCTATGATTGAGTCATACATGACTTTTGCTGATTGCCTTTACCATTTTGAAGATCCGACACAAGAGCCTAATAATTCCGAGCCAACTGAGATCACTAGTACTATTATGAGAAATCAACTCTTTGACTTTCCTTCTCACATGGGTCCAACCCATGCTTCCATTGTGCTCTCTTCATCTATAAACAATCATTGCTTAATACTAAGGATCTCTTATGTTAAATTCAAAAGAATTCAATGTAAGAGCATTTCAACATTTATACATGCTTCATTAAATTCATACAATATGAATATCATGAAGCTTCATGAATGACTTGAGTATAGATAGTAGAATGATGACACTCATCATATCTACATACATCTCAACTCTTAGAGACTTAGGTTCAGGTAGGTATTCAAACATTTTGAATACATCATCTCTTTCGAGCCACCACTCTGCATAATGCAGAGAACCATGTCATTCATGATTAAATGTCTAGAGCACATACGTATGCCAAAATATCTTCTTTTATTTTATAAGGATTATTCAACAATTACGATCACCATCAACATGTCACTTCCAAAGTACACTCGATGAAAGATCAAGACTATAGAGACATAAAAACCCTAAGGTGATGTCTTATTGTCTTATTTAATTGTCATTCCTCATTATGTTGAGGAAACTTGCACATTGCAATCATATACATTATGTGTCCAATTGCAAGTACAATATCTAGATCATGAGTCCAATCCATGATATTTACTGGTTATCATTGAGTAAAACATTGAGGGGGTTTAATGAAGGATTATTGAAATAAGAAATTGGCATAAGAGTATATATAATATAATATATATTTAGGAAAAAATGGGGCTGCCCCCGCCCCATTTTTCGGCGTTTTTTTTATTTTTTTTTTGAAAAATAAAACCATGTATATTCATCCATATATCCCTCCTACATGCCATTCGAATTTCGTCAGAAACAGAGACTCCTACGGCCTCCATCTCGATGGTATCTATTTAAAAAAATCATGTTACCGTTAAAAAATTACTGTCCGGATGGAGGCCGTAGGAGTCTCTGTTTCTGACGAAATTCGAATGGTATATAGGAGGGATATAGGGATGAATGTAAATGGCGTTATTTTTCAAAAAAAATAAAAAATTTTGCCCAAATAAGGCGGGGGCAGCCATGTTGGCTGCCCCTAGGGGGCAGCCACATATGACCCATATATATATATATATATATATATATATATATACATGTTACTTTGATTTAGGAATTTTTATATCAAAGTTGTCTTGCCTTGTCAACAATGAAAGTTCATTCCCTTAATCACTTTCAATGTAAGAGATATTCTTACCATTATATCTCTAGCAAGATCTGGGATCTCCTTTCCTGTCTTTGTCACATCCCAATAATATGAGAACCTGCGACTCTGATAAAAAGAAGCGGGAACATATTCCGCCTTGCAACTCCAACTTGCATTTCCCAATTCGATCTTTAACACCCGGGCCCACCACCCCTAAGATGATGTTGACCCGTCATTAATTGAACCAACCGTCAACAGGCTTAATACTCGCTATACGCAATCCAATATCGCCCCAATAATATGAGGACCCGATATTGGGGTCACTACGTATACGGCCTTACTCTTTCGAGAAGCAATGCACTCGATCCAAATAAATCATATACAGGATCTGTCACTTCAGACAAGCATCTCCTATATACAATATCTGGCGACGGAATCCTTTGCCTTGAAGGGAGACCATGGATGTCACTTATGTGATCCTCCACCTCATATTCAAATTGTAATAATTAATTGTCGTGAATTATATTCACATAATTAATTCTTCCAAGGGAAATACACATCTATTCATAATAGAGTGTTTATTGGATATAATTAATTTAATCACATTAAATTAATCATCAATCCAATCATCAGTCAACAAACTTGATTATTACTTGAATAGTAGGTATAATCTCAAAGTATGTATTATTCGAATTTTAATAATTAGAAAAATACACTTTGACTTCTCCGGTATTATCGAGTCCCTACCCGCTGTCATGTCCAGTACCGACGAGAGTGGGACGGACCACATACGTCGCAATCCGTGACCCCAATGCTCTCCGACTAGGCACTATATCCACCTCATGAAAGGATAATGCCAGATAGATCATCATGTACTTTGAGATGCTCATCGGTTTTTCAACCGAAATTATACCATATAATATACATCAAAACAATTTTGATTATATTATAAGGATATTTGCTAAACAAATCCCCAATCCTATTCAAGCAAGAGGGTTTTTCATGTAAAAGTTGTCCGACAACTATTATAGGATAAACTAAAGTTTTTAATGAAAACAATGTTTGTTAATGAATTCATATCAACCAATGATCAAGATCAACAATCTTATCATTATGGTTTAAGCAAATGTCATTCAATGAAATAATTATCTCTTTAAATATTTCACAAATATTTATCACTGATTATTTCAGAAAATTAACAATTAATTTCATCATCATATTTGAATGACTTATCACAAGGTTCATGATCAAAAGATGTCAATTTCCAGCAGTGACCCCTAATCACTAAAATTAACTTATCTTGATCAATTTAAATCCAAAAATTGCAAAATCAATTTTCTAAGATTGCCAATTTGATTTATTAAAGAACCCAATGATAATTCATGCATTTAGAGGCGGATCAAAATAGTAATTAACTCATTAATCATGTATAGATACGTAGTTCTCGCAACAGTGAATATATGGTTATTCAAAGGGTCATATCTTGAGCAAATGAAATTCAAATTTTGTAAACTCAGATCCTATGGTTTCCTTATTAAATGAGAAACAAAATCCATCTAAATTTCATGTTTAAAGATTTTAAACAGTACTGAAAATTTCAATTAGACAGAGGTGCAAAAATTGAAATGCGACAAAAATTTCGCGACCCTTTCAAACCCAAGTCGTCCTAGGTCTATGGATCATATCCAAAACCTTATTCGACCTAAGGCTCTGATACCACTTGAAGTATATGGAGAATCCTTAAGCACATCACGGAAGCGTGTTGATCGCATCGTATGCGATCGGGGCGACTAGTCGCACTAGTCGCTAGATGCGGCAGAAATTAAAATTTTTAAATCTAAAGATGAAACCACATGATCACGAGAACACTTCTCGGATCGTTTCATCAAACCACAAAGTATAGGGAATACCTCTTGGAGAATGGTTGTAATCGTGAGATCCCAAACAAGAGATCCTCATGTCTTAAGTCCGATCCATGAAGAACGCACTTGCCGGCGCGATGATGAGTCGCGTTCCTCCCGCAATCCTCGATGAAGATCCAAGCAATGAATCCCCTGATTTTGTCAAACGAAATCCGTCATCTTCCTTTAGAGCAATCAACCCCAAAGAAGAAGGAGATCCCCGAGTCATCGAAGGCGAAGGCGAGAGTCTCTCCTTCTCAACACAAAGTGGACGACCACTTCTAGGAGAAGAGAAAGAGAGAGGGCGAGAATGAGAGAGAGAGAGTAGTAGGCTTCTACAACTCTAAAATCATGTACCCATGAAAGTCTAGGTTAGCCTTCCTTATATACTAGTTTGGGATCCAATGGATCTCAATCCATGGGACACATAGATCCAACGGCCAAGTTGGTCTATGTATTAAATGGCCAAGATTGTTGTTGGTTAAAAAACCAACAACATTAATTTATATTTAATTAAATATATGTTGCAACATTATCAACATAATTTAATTTAACATAAATTAATTATTAATAGATAACAATATAATAAAGGGGAGATAGCAAATTACCTCCTAAAAATGAGGGGGTGTCACCTTTGACTATGTCATTAGTGATGCCACCTCATTTGGTGGTTATTTATCTCCCTTTTATTTTGTATTATTATTTCTCAATGTATTTATAATAATCATTATTATAAATATCCACCAAATTTATTCCAAATTAATTTGTGAATATTTCAGTCATGCCATCGATAAATATGTGAATCATATTCACAACCCAAACTAATTTGTAAATTGCATTTCTAATTAATAAATTAATGTGAATCCATTCCACATTAATAATTAACAAATGCTATTTACAAAAATTCTCTCTCTCTTCAATATATGTTTATTATAAATCATATTTATAATACACAAATATTATGGATAGTATTATCCACATTCTCTAATCCTTGATAATTAAATCCCATTTAATTATCGTGGATAATTATTCTCACAATATGAATCTCATTCATATTATGCTTGATAATTAAATCTCATTTATATATCAAGTCCTTCTTGCTTGGATATGTTGTTCATCAAATGAATTATTCTTGAATCCCTTCACGAATAATGTGCTTTCTCCGCAGATACTTGGAGATAAGGACATGGCAATTGTATTGTTCTACGTATAGTGACTTTGATGTTGAGATCTCATCTCAAATCCAGATCTTACGGACCTCCCACAGATGCTTGATTAAATCAAGACCGCAGATCTAATCTTCTCATTGCATCTGAATCTCATTCAGACCAATGTCCAACACTTGGACCAAGATCAGATTGCTTCTGTACTGAGAGGAGTCACTAAAATCCAGACATGTTTCATCACTCCCTTGGAACGGAAGCGTCATGGTTATATAATTGTTTATGATCACATCACCCTCAGGTATTCCCAATACCTGTACATCATGCATACTGGAAGACCTATGATCAACCCGAAGATCAAGATCAATTTTATATTGTCTTCTTCAGGGTTTTATCAGTAAGTTTCTCATTTGATCATTGGGATTTGGTATCGATCATATACTTTACAAAAGCATATATCATACCTTGGTCTTGATCATATACTTTCCAAAAGTATATATCAAACCTACAAATTCAGTCAAGCTTCCAAAGCGAGACGACCGTGCACGAAATTTGATTCTTCCCAATGTCTCATGAGTGAGCTCATGTCTTCCGGTTCAGTAGTGAACCTGTATGATCCCTTTGAGATATCGTATTGCTCATATGCCCTTATATGCACACCATCTCGCCGGTGTATAGACCTTGGTTAGGCCATCAACCTATCGGTCTGCCAAATATACATACTCAGACATATAGCAATACATCTGTCTCCGGTCAGAGGATGCGTGCTTATGCTGTGATAGCATTCAACATAGGACTAAGGTTATATCGATCTCGTTAAGTCAACCCATTGACCTAACTAATTTGATACCTCCGAATCACTATTCCCATGTAGAGGACTTGCATCAAGAGGTCGGTCAGATATCAGCCTATGTAAGAAAGGATTGCCATCTCCTACTCAGGCTGGAAATCACATCTTAACAATCATTTGACGGTGCTTGATGAGCCCTCAATCTAACTCTTTAGATATTCATCCAAGCACCAGCCTCTATGATTCAATAATTGAATCAACAGCTGTATGATCATTAAGATAGCCATGGTACATAACCCTAATTGTACTAAGGGATCTATTATGCAAATTATTTATTCTTCATTTCAGATCAGGGAATGATATTCGCAATAACTTTTATTGCATAATGGCTCGCCGTGGTCTCGCATGTCCAACATACTCTCCCCAAAACAATGGATGTGATCTTTATGCTTATTTTGAAGGTCGAGTTTGTTTAGCAATCTCGATTTTATTGAGTTTTCATTTTTTGGCATTTTAAAAGAAAGGCATAACGAAGCTTTCGATTTCCTTTTATTCTTAATTCCAAGAAAACAGAGGGAGGAAGATAGAAAAGTAGACGCATGATGAAATTAATGATGCATGCACGAGATAGAACATGTACCTTGCTCTAGCCATCTACATGCAATATGATCTGTGCATAATCAAAAAATAAACTACATATATGATGCGAACTGCTCTAAACAGTAGCTCCTATTACGAGAAGAACAATATGCTAACAATTTAGAAACAAGACCAAGGTCTGGTCTTGGAGGTTGCTCAGTGCACGCCACAACAGATCCTGCTGGTGCTGCATACGACCTTTCACGACGTGCGGTCTCAAATCCAACTAATTAATTGATTGTTTATTTGATTAAGTCCAATTTATTCTATAGGAACATATATTCTATTAAGTTTTTGGACCTAATCACTTGCTGGCTCAAACAAATAAAACAAAAAATCTTGGGCTCACACACAGAAAAATAAAATAAAATAAAGTCCATGAAAACCGCGAAGAAAATCCGATGAGGTCCTCCGAGTGCACTGACACTCGATGAAACATACCCCTGATCAAAATGTCCAACGTCTCTAAGAGTTATTAAAAGTTAAAATGAAATAAAATACAACAAATAAAATATATTCTAAGGTAGTCTCCTACCCCTCCTAAGCTTCTCTCTCCTATTGGTCAGTGTAGAACGTCCGGCCTCCGCCTCGCTTTGGTACATCGACTCTCCTAAGATCGCCTCGCTCACTCCATCGGCCCTCGTAAAAAAGATAAACAAGATACTATGATAGATTAAATCTTGTGAAAAATATAAAAAATAATAAAGAGGAAAAGTAAGAAAGTAAAGAAAATAAGATATAGACAAAAATCCTAACTACCAAGCCATGTTCCCCGGCAACGATGCTATTATAATGATGCGACCTGGCTAACTTGGGTTAAGTTGATTAATTAATGCATCTTTGTCACCCAAATTAACCAAGTCAAAAATTGAGAAATTTATTAAACCACTAAAGAAATCAAGCAGAACAAGCGAAGTGGTATACCTATTATTCTTATCAAGGTATAGCGACTAGGGTTGAACATAAGGAGCATTGTAAAAAACTAGGAAAGTGACTCAAAGAATCGAAGAAATTTTATTTCTTTTTAGTGGCTTTTAATTTTATATTTTTTTAGTTTTTAAAAATAAGGAAATTCAAACTAAGAGTAAAAGGCAAATGAACACCTCTTTTTGTATTTTTCAAATAGTTTAAAAGTACACAGGAAATTCAAGTAAAAATATTTTTGTGTTTTATAAGTTTTATACTATTTTTGTTTATTTTTGAAATTTTTAAAATTTTGGGATTTTGCTTAAAAAAACTAGGATAACAAGCAAACAGTGAACAACCGAGAATATTTTGCAAACGTAAAATATCAAATCAGCTCAAAACATCTGGATTTAATTTTAATAAAAACTAGAGGAAAATATCTACAAACAGGAACTAAAATCACAATTGTTTTTATAGTGTATTTTATATGATTTTTATAAGATTTTTTATATTTTACAAATTTTAGGTTCTTACACAATATTGTTAAACAAAATTTATACAATAGCTAAACTATAAGAGAAAATATACCTTTAGTGTTTTTTTGGAAATTTTTATTTCTTTTTATTTTTATGATTTTTCTAAGTCAAGCAAGGCAATTTTAGGTGTTTATGAATTTTTAATAATAGTAAATGGAATAAATTCTGCCAACTAAAATTACCACAAAAAACCTATGAGTAGGAGCTGCTAGGAACTTTTATAGAGGTTTTAGGGATTAATCAATATTTATCACAACAATTAAAAGAATATAAAATTAAACTAGTGAACAAAGGACCTACTTAAAATTGTTTAAGATTTCCAGGTTCTTTCATTAACATGCAATAAAAACATGAGGGCTTGATTGCAATTAGTCCAGAAAATACATGCTACACATGACAGATCACTCGCAGGGGAATAAATGCAATTCTAATAAAAGTTCTCTTGTTAAAATAACATGTGAAAAACATAGGTAACGTTATGCTAATTTCCTACAAGACACATGAGGACGCACATGACTCAAACTCGACTGGACTGAAATGAAAATAAAACAACTATATGGTCATGAATGCAAATGTTTGCAATTATTTATTACATTTATTAACTGGAGCGAAATAGCATAAAAGGCAAGGGTAAAAAGGAAATATACCCCTATCAGGTGTGCATGGTGCTTGACATCTCTAGCAGCTTTGATGTGCCTCTAAGAAAGATCCGACGGTGCAGAACGTGTTGCATGCATACAGTACGGATGGCCGTTAATGACAAGATCTGACAACTCAAATGGCAGGTGAGCGTGCGTGTCAGATCTACCGCTACTCTGATCGGACGTGCAACTTTTGGGCGTGCATAAGCAGTCGCGATTAAATCTGGGAAGAGAGGCTCCTCATCAGATAGGCGTGAAAGGCTCTGGAAGAACACAAAGAAGGAGCAGCTAGGTGAGATTTGATTTGAATTATATGGTGATCCTTGGATTTTATCAGCTCACTGAAGGGTCCAACACCAAGCTGAAGGTGTTGCGCGTCATCTGGAGTGCTTCGATGGGGCAAATAATGAAAGGATGGGTGATATGGAGGTGTAACACCTGGAGGTGCTCTGTTATGCCTTTTAAGGTCTGAATCGCCTCTTCATACATACCTGGACCTACAGAAGTAGACTATGCTCAAGGGCGATGCCCCGACATGAGTTATTGGAATCTAGAAATCAAAGAAGCATAGTTGGATGAATATTGACATCCGACAAAGGTGATGGATGGATGACAGGGATTGATTTTATTTCGATGAGTGAGGTTCAAGATGATCAGGGTGCGTACGAAGGATGAGGGTGATATGGGGTGTCGATCGAAGCGGCTAGATGGATGAGATGGGGCTCTGACGCGAAGGACGGAGCCGAAATAGGGGTCAACTACTAACGAGCGAAATCAAGGTGAAATGACAAAATGGAAAGGAGAGAGAGTGATACCTGAGATTACTGGGATAATTGATGAATATAAATGGAAGTGGAGGCAGGGTCTTTGCCTCAATTCAACTCAAAGGCAAAAGAGGCTACTCACGGCGGAGCTCTGACCAAGAAGTGAGCTACGTCCAACCCAACTACAATCTCAGCCCCAAGAAGTTCTACCCGAGTCCTATCACTACCATGGAGACGTAGGTGGAGAAAGGGAGACACGAGCAATGAGCTGCTTCGTGAAAGAGGCGAAAGAGACTACTTATAGGTGTCCGAGGGGTGCCAGAAAGATCGGAGAAGAGCGCACAACCTTAGGGAGATCTGAACCTACCTAGGGAACCATAAGGATTATAGATCCAAGTGGTTAAAAGGGCCTGCAATCGAAGGACAAAAGAGGTCAAATCTGGGTGTGAAAATAGGGAGAAGTCAAGTCCGACGAAGCCTACCTAGGTCGGTATGGGAAAAGAGGGGTTGACCCATGTCAACGAACCTGGGTGGACCAATCAGAAAAATAGATTTTCAAAAATCAAAGAATAATGAATAAAAAATAGCAATTGGTCCTAAAATAAACAATTAAAAAATTAAAAAAATGTTTTGTATTTTTCAAGCTATTTTTCTGTGATTTTTATTTTTTAAAAATAATATATACAGTGTATATAACATATAGTATTATGTACAAGTATAATATACATATTATATACATGTATTTTTTATTTTATTATTTTTTACAAAAATACATTTCATTTTATATTATAATTATTTACAAAATAATGTAAGGAATATAAAAACATTTTTATTTGATTTTTAAAAATTAATTATCGGTATTAAACAAATAGGTATTCTGTATAATGTATACATGCTTGGCAATTTCTACAATGAGAAGATGATTTTATTTTTAACTTAATTTATGTTTTGTTATTTTTATTTTAAGTTTACATAATTATGAGAAATATATATAAGTGTAAAAATACAAATTATATACAAATTATTTACAAAAGAAATAAATATAGGTATAGTGTTGTACATTTGTACACAATCTTATTTTGTAATTATTTTTGTTGTTTTTATTTACATTTATATTTACAAATTTTATTAAGGAAATTGAATTATTATTTCGAGATTATTTTATTTAGAAATAAAATAGGTGATATATATATATATATACAAGAAGAATAATGATGAATATGTATAAGAGAATGACTCTATCTCTTGCTACTATATTCTTTGTCAATCATGCCAATATTTGGCCTTCTCTCAGGGTTTGGGTTAGTCTGCATTTATTGCTTCCTTATTTATTTTTTTATTTTTCTTTTTCTTCTTTATTCCTTTATGTTGATCAAAAAGAATGTTAATTACACAATATTGACAAATGCATGCACAATGCTAATTTATTGCATTTGATATATATTTACAGATATTTGCATAGGGACTGTGAATCATGGATTCATCATCCCTATTTTCCCCCTTCTCATTTTCTTCTTTTTCATCTTCATCCTCCTTTATTCAACTCTCTACGAATTCCCCTTCTTCCTCGATTGAACCCAACATTGAATCATCTCCTATTTCCATCAACCGATCTCTCTCTAGCTTCCTTTTCATCTATGTCACATCCCTCCATCTTTGGTCGATTTCGTGGTTGGAGCTCCAAAGATCTACACCCACACATGCCAATTAGCATTCCAATGTTATATTCCCTCTCTGTACTTCACCAATCGATGAGCGCTACAGCTCAAGCCTCCACATTCTGTGCAGGCCTGGTGAATCTCCATTTCATCACCTTTATTCTATCATTTTGGCCTTCAACCCCTAGCGAATGCATGTAAATACCATTACTTTGTACAAATTAATATTCATTCATTGTTACATAAATACTGTATAAAGTACTATTTTAATGCTAAAATTATGGACTAAAGAAAATAAAAGAAAAAGAATAAAATACCAAAGGTATTTTATGATCCTAAACTATGATACCTAGGCATATTTATGGCTAGGTCGACAAGGAATAAAGTAGGGGGGATAATGGACAAAAATCACAATTAAATTCCATTTATTTATTCATTCATCGTATACTCATTTTTTAGACATATTTATTTTCCACTTTTTTTACCTCAAATAAAGAAACATTGTACATAATAGTTGTAGATAATAATATATAGAAAAATACAAAATCTATTTCATACAAAAGTAATATACACTGTACTTTTTATACTGAAAATAAAAATCCAAAATCCCAACTTTCCAGATCCATATCTCTAAAAAACTCAAAATATATCAAAATCATATTTAATTGTATATATTTTTAATAAGCTATTTAATTAAGGTGATTTCATATTTTTTGGAGTTAAGGTGTGAAAGTTGGGTTTTGGACCCCTATTATATAATACACCCAAATAAAATATTCATTTTATTTATTCTTTATTATTTTATTATTTATAATTTTGTAAATATTATTTATAATAGATGTACACATTAAAACTAAAATAAGACGATAAATAAAACTCTAAAATAAAATAAAATACAAAAATACATAGATGAAATACCGATACTTATACCTATACATTTAGTAGATCTATTTATTTTATTGTATATATTATATAAAAATATATAATAAAATTATATTTATGTATAAAAATATGTTATAATACTAAAATAGAATAAGAAAATAAAATAATAAAGTCAAAGTCATAAAATAAAAATAAAAGACCTAAACATAGAAGAATATACCTATAATTAAACCCTAAAAACTAACTTGTAATTAATAATCTTTAAAAGAAAAATAAAAATCATAATAAAATATATTAAAAAATAATAGACATTTCTATTTTATAAATTTATTTTAATTTTAGTAATTAATATTGATTTTTAAATATATTTTAGGTAGGTTTTTTTGGTTGGTCCATGTGGACCAACTAGGAGGCTCTGCTTGTTGACCTCGGTCAACTAGCTAGCCTACACCCGCCATTCTGCCAGACCTCTTTTGACCCTGACTTCATCGAATTCTCCTCACCGATTCTTTCACCTATTCGCCTTGATTCATTCATGACTTTTTTCCTCGATCCACGCTCTTACACACCCACTCATTTAATTGAGGAATGGAGCTCTACTCCACCCATTGTCCCTCAATCTTCCCTCATGCTCATCCAGCCTGTATAAAAACTTCCCATCACCTTCTTCTCCATTTGGTTTGCCTTCCGCCTATTCTTAGCCCCTTGTAGGACTTCCATGGTGTTCTCGCTTGTGACAGGAGTTGAGTGCCATCCTTCGCAGCAAGGAGGGATAACGTAGCTTGCACTTCCCGCCACCTCCGGCAATTTGGCCATCGAGGTCATGATTCCTATCCTCTAGCTAGTCAAGGCTAGCTCTTCTTTAACTCTTTATATAGATGTAGACTTTAGGTTAATTTCTATGCTTTTATTTCGCCTTTTGATTATTGTTTTAGCTTAGTTTAAGTCTTACAACCACGTTAGAGCCATCACACTCTGGCCACCTGTGATTCATCACCATTCCACCTTAGACAACCACCCAATAAAAGCTAGGACTTTTCACCCTCTTCTTGACATGTTGTTGCGTGCCTTTGCAGGTCCTGAACAGTGCATCTGAGCACTGTTGGAGGTCCACATTCAACTCTAGGCCGTGAAGCTCTAAGGCTCTATCGATGATCCCCATATCCGTTTAGGAGCTTCTTCTACTGCAGATCAGCCCCATGAACAGATAGAGCATGCCAGAATCCCAACAAGAGGTCGAAGGGGCGAGATCCAAGCGATTGAAAGAGACCTAAGCTCCAGATCTTCCATGTTCTTCTAGAGGTCTCCTTTACCGTTCAATCAAGATCCGAGTCCCCGATTTGCCAGATGCCATCCGATTGATCCGCTCCTCCACTGTAGATCTCAACAGGCAGCATGCGACCGCTGTCACTGTACCGCCCCTGGTCCAACCCACGCAGCCGTGCGTGCTTGGCCGCACCCCGTTGCCATGCCATCCCCAACCAGTGTCTTCCTGCCATTTGTAGGGTGCCCCCTTGCCAGCCACCATGCGCCTTGCTTGTTAAATCACCACACCTTGCGAGAGTTGGGTTCCAAATTGGAACTCACGTCCTGCGCAGAGAAGAAGAAACCCAACCCTCATATGATTCATTCTTTTTGAAAAAAATACAGAATCTCCCTAAAGGTATATGCAATTAAAGAAGTGCCCTTAAACACAACTTTTTTGTAGAAATTTTATTCTATATTTTGAAAATAGTACATTGTCTTTGAGTACTTATTTGAACCTCCACTTCGCATCATATTTTAATTTTGAAAATTTCATGTTGTTCCTCTATTAATTCTACATCTCATGATTATTTATTCATAATCTAGTGACACTGCATCGATTTTATTAAAAATAAGGAATTAAAAATCAGTAGAATTTTACCCATTTGTGCTCTGAAAATCATATTGAGTATGCTTGCTTCAAAAATTATCAAAAATTTAGATTACGTGTATTTAACTATGCTTTGATGTCTGCCCAAATTTTATTGAAATCGGATGTGTTTTGTTTTTGATATAATTAGTTGACTAAATTTTGTAATAGGTTTTCTAATTAGCTCCACACATAATATTTTTCCACAAACTTAAGTCTCTTGGATTGCATATAAAAATATCTATCTAAGGTTATTTTACTTTGGCATGGTTTTTAATTGTGGAATTATTAGTAATTAATTTCTCAGATTCACTATGTTTCAATAAAAAATCATAACATAATCAACTATTACTAGAAAATATTAAAAATATTAATGTAAGGTCATTTCAACATTTTTGATAAAGAGATCTGAACGCTTATTAAGTGTATGTACTCTTTCGTATATATACCTATTATTTATCTGATTTCCTCATAAAGTAATAGCATATACATTAGTATAAAGTATTAGCATATACATGCAAGGTAGGGGAATAGTAGGGAGTCACCAATTCGTTCCCCTACCCCACATGTATATGCTAATACTCTGAATGTATATGCTATTACTTAATGAGGATTCAGATAAATAGTATGTATTACGAAAGTGGACATACACTTAATAAGTGTTCAAATCTCTCTCTCTCTCTCTATCCAAGTTTCATAATGTTTACATTCGATTTGCTCATAAAATTGCATTAAAACCATATAAAGCATTTATTTTTCATTGTTACATTTTAACCCCTAAAAATTCCAAAAAAATATTTTGCATGCATTATCGAATTAGGTTTATAGAAAAATAACATTTGCGTAATTTGAACTGATTTTGAATTAAAAATTAATTAGGCTAAGTTGCTTATTTCTCTTAATAGCTTAATTCATTCACATTTTGCATTTGCATTTATATCACATAAAAATACCAAAAAATTCCTCTTTAAAGATCGTGCACTAAGTTGGATACTTTCAAACCTAAGTTGTTACCTTGCCTCCTTGAGTCGACCCTAGAGCTAGCCTAGTTTAAAAATACATAAAATCATACTTGCTGATTTATTGATAATTTATTCGTGTGGTTTTTTTATTGATTTTGGTTACCCAATTACAATAATTTGACCAAACTATTAGGGTATTTTTCGGATTGTCACTAAGACGCCTCAACTAAATGAGGTAGTAGAGAGAATGAATATGACCCTAATGGAGAGAGTTAATTGTATCATTTCTGAGGCCAAGTTGCCTAATGCCTTTTGGTGTGAATCTATTTTCACTGCAATTCATGTTGTTAATCTCTCTCCACATGCTCTCTTGGATGGTGATGTTCCTGATGGGGGTTGGCATGACAAGGCTATCTTATGCACCCATTTACATGTATTTGGATGCAAATCATTTGTGCATATACTTAAGCATGAAAGGTCGAACCTGGATGCAAAGACGAAGCAATGAGTTTTCTTGAGATATGTCCAAGATGAGCTTGTCTACAGGTTGTATGATCCTATTGAGAATAAGTTCGTAAGAAGTAGGGATGTAGTCTTCTATGAAGACCAAACCATTGAAGACATCAAGAAAGCTGCAAATGATTCTCTCTCGAGTAGCTACAGACCATATGATGTGGAGCCAATTCCCTTACATAGTGCTCCACGTGTAGTGCCACATGGTGCAACTATGCAGTTGGAAGATGCAGGAGAAGAGGAGGATCTGCCCGAGACCTCTACTCATGACGATGATGCATATGCAGATGATGGTGATGGTCATGTTGACTATGAGTCTTCTTTAGAGGCACTACCGCAACAAAGTCCCACGAGGTAGAGGCTTCCCTATACTAAATATCATGCACATGAATCTGTTGTGGACAAATTGTATGGAACATGAATGCTATGATGAGATTTTGCAAGATGTGAATTTATAAAAGTTGTTAAAAGACATGAAAGAAGATTTGGAATCTCCATGACAACCACACATTCAAGCTCATAAAATTGTCCAAGGTCAAGAGGGCTTTGAGAAACAAGTGAATTTTTAGAGTGAAGCATGAGGAATACTCCACAAACCCAAGATAAAAAGCTAGATTAGTTGTTAAGGGCTTTAACGAGAAGAATGGAGTGGACTTTGAGGAGATATTTTCTCATGTGGTCAAAATGTCCTCTATTAGAGCAGTACTTAGCTTGGAAACTAGTCTTGACTTGGGTGTTGGCAGATGGATGTGAAGACAACTTTCTTCCAAAGTAAGCATGAGGAGTAAATTTACATGTTGCAACTTGATGCTTTGTAGTTAAAGTCAAGGAAGATCACGTTTGCAAGTTAAAGAAAAGTCTTTTGGGCTTGAAGCAAGCGCCCATGCAATGGTGCAAGAAGTTCGAGTCATTTATGGGGGAGAACGATTACTCCAAGACTATTTAAGACCATTGCATCTTCATGAAGATATTCTCAGGTGACGATTTCATCATTTTGTTGATTTAGGTTGATGATATGTTGATTGTTGGCAACAATGATGGGAGAATATCTAGTTTATAGAAGAAGTTGAGAAAGTCCTTTTCAATGAAGGACATGTGATACACATGCCAAATAGTGGGCAAGAAGATCACTCATAATAGCGAGGTAAGAAGACTTTTGCTATCACAAGAGAAGTACATTGATAAGGAACTTCAAAAATTTCTCATGGATAATGGAAGCATGCCACATTGCGACTTGGAACCCATTTGAATTTGAGCTCCAAGCAATGTAGAAAGACAAATGAAGAGAAGAAAGATATGGAGAGGATTTCCTATGCATCAACCACATGTAGTGTAATGTATGCTATGGTTTGTACGTTGCATGATATTGCTCAAGCTGTTGGGTTGTTAGTAGATTGTCTAGAATTCAGGAAACGAATATTGAGAATTAGTCAAGTGGATTTTGAGATACCTCTGAGGTACTAGCAGTTAGTCTCTTTGATTTGGAGCAAAGAAGCCTATTCTATTTGGCTATATACTTCAGACTTGGCATGGCATGTGACATCGAATGGAGAAGGTCCATATCGAGTTACTTGATATCTTTAGAAGGTGGTGCCTTTTTTGGCAATCCAAACTTCAAAAATGTGTGGCTTTATTCACTACAGAGAATGAATTAATTGTACGTACTGAGGCATGAAAGGAGTTATTACGGATAAATAATTTCACACGTAAAAATGGTTTTAGTCAAGATAAATGTGCTTTATTGTGGCAATTTAAGTGACACCCATCTTGGAAAAAAAACTTCACTTTCCATGCAAGATCAAAACATGTTGATGTAAGATATCATTGGATAAGAAATGTTATCGAAGAGAAGTAATTGATTCTTGACAAGATCCACATTGATTATAATGGAGCTGGCATGATGACAAAGACATTGCCATTTGGGAAGTTTGAAGTTTTTCGCTACCTCATTGGATTGGAGCAAATCTCCTCACGTTGAGAAGGGAAGTAAGTAATATCCCCATGGGTAGGAGGGGGAGATTTCTTGGTAGTAGGTAGCACCTACAAGGAGCACTTACTATGAAATCCATCCCATGTGTATTGATGTCATATCATGTGGCTTTGACAATAACAAAAACTATATCAGATAAGGCTATAGGAGAAGACGCTGCAAGAGGTGGTTTGTAGCATTCAATGTTGGTGGAAGCAGGTGATGCACAATAGGTGACCTGCGAGACACTTAGATCATAGCAGGTGGGGTTGAACAAAAGCTGGTGTTGTAGCAGTTCAGGCTGACAGTAGTAGAATCGTAGTAGGTGAGTCATAGAAAGCATAGTAGGTGATTTGCTATGGCATTCCCATCATAGTAGGTGGTAGACTACAAATGCGAAAATTGTTTTTCAACACTTATGAAGGGTCCCACTTGGCTTGGGGGCCACTCCACCCTATTGCTCTCCTTTCTAAAGAGCAGAACCCATAATACGAAGAGAGAGTACAACATAGAGAAAAGCGAGGGCTCCAACTCTTGTGCCCTAACTCTATTCCTAAGCCCGTGCGAGGTGATGAAGAAGCTCTTCGAGCCATTTTCTCTTGCTCTAGTGGTCATCGACTCGTGCAAGAGTTACTGAAATAATTGATATTTAATTCAGGCCATTATAAGTCGTCGACTATAGACGTTGAATTTGAATTCATTTTTGACAGTTTCTTTACCATCAACCACAAATGAAAGACACTATTTAAATTAATAGATATGGGTATTTGTGTCGGCATAACAACCACTAAACTGAAAATCCCAATGTAAAAGCATCATTGACGATTACAGTGACCGTCGAAAATAATATGATCTAGATCCCAGCTCCAAACATTTCACTTCCCTCCTATTGTTGCCCTAATTGCTCCCCCTGCGACATACCCCACCAACGTGCCTCCTCTCCTCTAGCCACCTCCTCCCCCCGCCTCCTCCTCCCCACCTCCTCCGGCTCACCTCCCAATCTTTGATGCCTCCTATTTGCCTCCTCCTCCTCCTCTCTACGACCTCCACTACCTCCTCCTCCCCTCTGCCAACTTTTGTCTCCTCCTCTCCATTCCAAGGATATGCGCCTCGTTTAAGGACAACCATGAGCTCCATCTCCTCCTCTCCAAATTCTCCAAGAGAATGTATAATTTTATACTTTTCTTTTATTTATGTATTTCTAGCCGAACCGGAAAAGTTCTTGTTATGTTGCCTTTACTCATGTATTTTGCCCATGCCAAATTGAATTAACTTGCAGATATGAGATATAAATGTGTTATATACGTATTATATATATTGGGAATGATCGTTTGATAGAAAGCAAATCCTCTCTCAGATCCTTTTGTTTGATTAGTTGTATATATTAGATGGGTAGTGGATATTTATGTCGAAATTAATCTCTCAATCATTGATGCTCTGAAGTTCTCGTGATCGGATATTTGATAATTTTTACTATGGAATGCTTGTTTGAATTGAAAAAAGGGGTTTCTTTAAATTGAAATCATTTTGTTTGTTTGGATGGATGAATTAGATAGGTAATGGGGCTAGAGAGAGGAAAAACGAGTAACATGGTTGGCTTAATATGGCTAAGCTTGTTGATGGAATAAGCAGCAATGACTACGAGAACGCATTGATATTAAATTGAAATTAATTTCTTGCTCTTTGACGTTTTAAATTAATCTTTACGTAATTTGGTTCAAAACCTTTTTGATTAGTTGTTTGAGGTAATGATTACCGTGAGATTGGGAGCTTTTCGAACCCATGGGAAGGTGCCCACATACCTTCCTATGGTGTAGGACGCATGCTGAATAGTTAACTTGATTTGCTTGCTTGAATATCATGTGTGGTGCATCTCTTTATTTAACAGTCAAATTTTCTCGAGTATCTCTGGTTCCCTGCGGACGTAATGGGCGAAGGTCCATCCAATACGAATCTGACCATTTCATGGTGAAATGTCAGAGAGCCGTATCCGAATCTCCAAGCGCACGCTTTGGAGAGGAGTGCTGTCGCGCCACCCTTCGTTGACCTCCGGATCCCATCGTCGTCATCATCATCGTCGTAGTACATACCATATATCAGGCCATGTGCATATATATAGTCCTCAGAATCCAAACAACAACGTATACTTAAAATATAACCAACGAACGCCACTTACCGCTCCTCACGAGCCAACAACGCGTCGTCCACCACCACCTCCGATCCACAATCCCCTCCCCTCCCCTCTTCCGTTCTCCTAGAGAGAGAGAGATCCCAAGTAGACCCGCGATGGGATCGTACGGGGAGTTCAACCAGAAGATCGACTACGTGTTCAAGGTGGTGCTGATCGGGGACTCCGCCGTGGGGAAGTCGCAGCTGCTCGCGAGATTCTCCCGGAACGAGTTCAGCCTCGATTCCAAGGCCACCATCGGCGTCGAGTTCCAGACGAGGACCCTCAACATCGACCACAAGACCGTCAAGGCCCAGATTTGGGACACCGCCGGCCAAGAAAGGTAGGTAGATTTCTCCTCTTCTTCCGTGTAATTTTTTTGTTAGCTTATTCCCACCTTTGATCAGTTGACCGCAAATTTCTATATCGAACGATTTCTGGCTGTAAAATTTGGTGGCAGTTGTTTGAAACAAACCCTAACGCCCAAATGACGTCAATTCTTTATTTCACATTTGCCGCAGTCTTTGCATTTGTTGTGTTATCGACGATTCTTTGCAAGTACTCCGAGACGGGCTTTGATTGAGATTTGTTTATTGTAGCGATTTGGCAAATTACTGATTTTGATGCTTCTTTACAATAACGGCGCCCAAGAATTACGTCCCAGTTTCTGGAATTGTGAAGGAGAAGATATAGAAAGCATTAGAGGGCATTTAAGAAAGAGCAGTAGAAACTTGGATATGTAAAGACAACAGAACGATGCCAACAGTTTATTCAATTGACGATATTTCAATAAACTTGCCAAATTGGGGATTCTGTTTTTGATTCCATCAAATAAAAAACTGTCCCAATTGCTGCCAGTGGGCAATGGGAAGATGTGGAATGCATTTGGCTGAGAGACCGCTCTGATAGCTCCTTCAGTAACCAACATTTCGAAAAGCTAAGAAGATTGCCATTGCCTGGGCAGGCCTTAGAACCAATGATCCGAATAAGAAGATTGCGATTCTTACAGTTGCTTGGATTTTTTTGGCCTAAACACCCTTATTTGCATATTCAATCTCTCAATGAGTAGAATGTGACTGAGTAGAAGAAGAATTTTCATTAATTGTATGTATTTTGGACCTTGTCAATGCTTGTTAAGGGAGGCCGATATATGGAAATTACCAAGCTTTTTTTCATTGGTGATTTACATTTGGCAGGATCCTATTAGTTTTGTGGCCTTCATCTTCTACCACAAATTAGTCTGAGGATCACCATATCTCTATCCTTCCAAGCAATAAGAATATAAGAATTTATTCCTCAGAGCTTTCAGAATGGAAGAATGATAATAGTCAAAAAATAAACAGAAGAGTGCACGGGCACACAATTGCCCATGTTTGTTATTAAATGAGCAAAGTCAAATTCACATGTGTGATGTGATTAATTGGAATTATTCCATGGTCCAAGTTGTCATTCCATGAAATATATATCTTAGGCTCTGATTTAATGTATGGACCTAAAAATTTGCATGTGTGATGAGTCAATTGGAATGATTCTATAGTCAAAATTGTCATTCCATGAGATGGGTTTCTCAGGGTCAGAATTTATATATGGACCCTACCAGAGATTCTGGGGATGAGACGTTGATCCCCATCATTTTGCAAAATGACAGTCATTATGAGAAAGTTAACTATTGTTATGATTCTGCGACTAGCGACAATCAGAGAGAGACCTTATGAATTCTATGTTGTTTGAAGCTTCCATACAAGCCTTTGGAGAAAATGCAATCAGCTTGGGGCTTCCTTACCAACCTTAGATTTACTAGACATCTGCAATTGAGCCTGAACAGGGAATGTAAGTTAAAAAAAGCGAGGAAGAATTGAATTTATAACTTGATACATCTAGATTTTTTACTAATATTTTTCTCAAGGCTGCATGTTAAGTGGTTAACTGTGCAGGCTAATTACTGCCAATGTACAAGTGAAGTCATTTAATGCACAGGCCTGGCCAACTGCAAAGTGTATAATTTCAGCAATATGCCCCACCATTTTCTTTTGTTAAACCGTTTAGTATATGTTGTTTTGTATGGTCACATCACATATAGCCACTCAGCCATCAACCATTATTTAATTGGCAATTAGGCTTATTGATGTTTCTTGAAGGATTGAGCGTGGGAGCTGCTCGGCCAAGCAGCCAATGAAGTTACTGTTCAGAAGAAAAGTTGATCTCTGGCGGTAGATAAGTCTATTTAAAGAGATTGTCTCTGCATATCAAATCACCGTTACTTGTAACCACTATCATGGTAAAATCTCCACAAGAAAACGCTACTAATTACCACCATACTGCAAATAAGTGTTGAATTGGTCTAATATAAATTTGCTCTTTAAGTGGGCAAGTTCCTTGGATACTTTTCATCCAGGAATTGTATTTCTTAATGCTGAGATTAATGAACTGCCTTAGTCCCAGCAATTATTACCTGCAAGAGATATAAAACTGTGTTGCCTGATGCCATTTCTGTCTACTGTACATGGGATCTACTACTCTTATTCATGTGGTGCATATTAGGTATCGTGCGGTGACAAGTGCATACTACAGAGGAGCGGTGGGAGCTATGCTGGTTTATGACATAACCAAGCGCCAGACATTTGATCATGTTGCGAGATGGCTAGAAGAACTGCGTGGCCATGCTGACAAGAACATTGTCATCATGTTAATTGGAAACAAGTGTGACTTGGGCACCCTACGTGTCGTCCCGACTGAGGATGCCAAGGAGTTTGCTCAGCGTGAGAACCTCTTCTTCATGGAGACCTCAGCCCTGGAGTCCACCAATGTAGAGACTGCCTTCTTAAATGCCCTCACGGAGATTTACCGCGTGGTGAGCAAAAAGACTCTTGTTGCGAATGGCGATTCATCAGCTAATGCAAATGCTAACCTCAAGGGGACAAAGATTGTCGTTCCGGGCCAGACGCCTGATCCAAGTGCAAATGCATCCAAATGTTGTTCCTCTTAGGCTCTGTTTGCCTCCCAAAGAAGATTCTTACCCTGTCTTGCAACCTCTCCAGTTCTTAGGATTCATTGTCATGAATTCCATTGTTCAATTGTAAGATCATAGTCACTTTGATAGATAAAAATCTGAAGATTATTTTTACGGTTACACAAAGGAACTGAAAGTTCATTATACAAACGAAATAAGAGATTTTTTCTTGGTTTTTCTTTTTATTACCTTGACCTGTCAGTTGCATGGAGTGTTAAAGATCTTCCCACTTCTCGTGGGTGATTTTCTTATCTTTATGATGTGTACTTAGGCAGCAAAGAAACACAAACAAAAAATGCGAAAAAGAAGAATGTAGATTGTATGGCAGGGGTTTCTTCTTGAAATCCGAATCGGTGGACGTTCTCTTCTTATGTACTATCTGGTGGCCAATGTTTCTCAAGGGATGTCCATGTTATCAGAATCCAACAAAAGAATGTGCTTAACTACAAATAATACACACTGAACTCGGTAAAGACACTGAAGTTATCACTGTTATGGCTGATCATCAGTTCTTAGGTGCATTCCAAACAACCGCTTAGTTACGGTGGTGGAAAAATTTCATAGTATTGAATCTGGCTCAAGAAAACAAGAGCATGTTTCTTATCATTTTAGTGCCTTTTACACTTGTATCCTTCTGAGTTTTTCCAATAATAATTACAACCCTACATTTTATGCAATTTACACTTATGCCTCTATTTTCTTCCAAAATTCACAGTAGGGCCTTTCTATTAGTGTGATACAGGGGCACATGTGTAACAACATAAAGGCACTACTTTGAAATATGTAATCATATAGGAAAAATAGAGCAGGCTGTCGAGTTGTATGTAACTTATATGTTCATCTTCTCAGCCATTGCTTTGTCTTAGGATGGGTGAGTGCAAATGACTATGCCATTGGAATATGTGCAGTTTCAAATTTCAAGACAAATGAGTGGATGCGAGGCGATGAACATATACATTATATGCAGATGAGCTGCATGTTCCCTCTCCTATAAAATATATGAATACAAACATAAGTGCAAAAAAATACGGAGCATAATTGTTATTGGGAAAACTCGGAATTAGACAAATGTATAAATCTCATTATTTTATTCTATTAATCTAGCGAGAATCTAAACAAAGTTCAATAGATGTTGTGGAAAATTGTATAATCAACTTAAGAAAGAAGAGCATGTTCCTTATTCATTTAAATTTTATTTTCACACGTACACACATGTAGGGCTGCTAATTGAACTGAATCATTCGAATTCAATTAGGATTCATTCGATAAAAATAAAAAAAATCGATTGGAAACCAAATGAACTGAATTGGAATTTAACTAGTGAATTCGATTCCAAAATGAATTGAATCTAAATTAATCTGAATTCGTTCGATAAAATTCAATTCAATATTTATATACATATATATTGTTGGACTAGTAAGCCCTTGGCAACCCATTAATGCAACAAAAGTTGTTGTTTTATCATGTCCCTCTGAAATGAAATGTTTGAATGTGAATGCAATTTACTATTAAGGTCCCTTTTACAATTTATGTTATGTACCATGGCCTTATTGAATACCATGCATCTTGGAGGACATGACTGACTTCAAACATGGCAATCTTTCTCTAAAGACCGGTTTCCAACCGAATTCTAGATGTAGATCCTCTACATGGAAATAGTGATTTGGAAGTGTTGGAATAATTAAGTCAAAGAGTTGACTTGATGAGGTCGAGATAAACTAAGACCTAAATCGTAACTGTCACGATCAGGCATGCATCCTTTGACCTGAGACTGATATGCATCTATATGCCTGAATATGCACATTTGACAGACCAATAGGTTGGCGACCTAGCCACTGTCCATATACTGACGTGTTGGTGTGCATATGGTCATATGAGATGAATGATCTCATGTAGTAAAGATACATATTCATAGTTGATGAATCGGGAGACAGAGCTGACTCATGAGATATTTTTGTGTCAAAATGTTCCATGCATGGTTGTCTTATTTATGAAATAAGACACGAATTCAAGATATTAATATACCCAATTATCAAATGAGAAATATGTTGATACATTCCAAAGATAGTCAAACTAGGGCTTGAAAATTGGATTTATCAAAGTATTGTAGTGTGAAGGATGGATGAGTATTTGGAATATTCACGGTTACTTTTGTTGTTGTAATGGATCATCTGCCATGACTCTTCCATACCGAGGGAGTGATGAAATATGATAGATTTTAGCTTCATTTAGCTAGGTGATTTGTGATTTAATTGGATTATTCATTTGAATCCGATTTCCAGTTCTAATTTCATTGTCCAAATGTTGGAAACAGAAATTATTACGGAAATGGAAATATGCAAGCTCCTTTAACTCATTTCTTAGCTCTAAATGGTTTGTACTATGATTATAAATGTTCAAGGAAGGTAGATTCAGCTCACTGACACTTTTCTAGCTCACGAAGACTGTGAATTGAGCTCACTGAGAGTGTAAAGCGTTAAGACTCAAGCTCAACATTTATAGGTGACAAATTTTTTGTAAAAAAATGTATAAACCTTGAAATTGGATACTTATCCGCATTTTAAGTCAATCTACATGGATAGTATGATCTCCCCTACATTATCTCCAAGTATCTTCATTACTATCTCATGAGTCCTAATTGGATTAGGACTCATACATGTTAATGTCAATATTTTAATAATTATGATTATTATATATTATTGATAAGTGACAATTTTGTGCATATAATTCAGAAGCATAACTCATTAATTAATGTGAATAGTGATTCACAATAATTTATATTTATATGTATGTGATTTATATAATTTATGTAAATATGATATACATAATTTTTCTAAGGAATGAGATTTTGTGAATTTGATTCACATTAATTTCATAGATGTAAATTGGATTTGCATTTAATTTTGGTCTCATAAATAAGATTCATAAGCTTTGAGGATTAATTTCATAATTATTCAATGTTGATAATATGATTATCAAGTGAATTAATTAATTAAATTTGCAACAACAACTTCCATTTATGAAATGTGGTGGGCTTGTATACTAAGTATACATGGTCCATCATGTTTTTGAATTCTTATAAAATTAGGACTCTAAATTTGTTTCTTATTTTATTTTAATTTTTAATATTGATTGGACATAATAAGGAGATGGTCCTTGTTGAAATAGGACTTGCTCTTAGCCCTTGATTTAAAATCCAAGGTCTACTATTGTACATTTTGGACATGTACAATAGGTATAAAAGAAGGTTTATGCTCTCTCTTTTTACAACAATTCTAAGAGCAAAATCCACTTCTAAATTCCGTTCCCCCTTGAGATAGAAAGAGTATCAAGACTCTTCAACTCTTATAACTCTCTTCTTGTTGCCCTAATCGACGTCTGAGTTCATGGGAAGCAACGTGACTCATATCTGTGCCCGTGATAGAGAAATCTGAAGATTAGACTTCAATTTGGGAGGTTTCTTTCGTAGAAACTCATGCATCAAAGGTAATCCTAATTTACTTCTCTTATTCATCATGAATATTAGAAATCACAAAGGAACTAATTGCCATATATATATATATATGATTTCTAGACGTACAAATCATTGTGCTCATTTTCTAGTTCATACAATGAACTAACATTGATTTTTACTTCCTTCACATATATGTATATATGTATCCATATATTTATATTCATATACATAGTACATACATCTATACATGCATATACATATTTGAAGGACATGGGGAATATCCTCAAGCGCATCACGGAAGCGTGAGGATCGCATCGTATGCGATCGGGAGCGACTAGTCGCACTAGTTGCTCCGGGCAGCGGAATTTATTTTTTTTTAAATGATGAAACCACATGATCCAAGAACACTTCTTGGATTGTTTCATCTAAACCACAAATAGGTACTAGGGTTACCTCTTGAAGGGTGGTTGCGATCAAGTCTCTAAACCAAGAGCCCTCCTGTCTCAAGTTCGATCCAACGAAGGAGACGCTTGCGAGCACATTGATGAGACATGTACTCCTCACAATCCATGTTGATGATTCAAGCAGTGGACCTCCTGATCTCATCACATGAGATCCAACATCTTCTTCACGAGCGATGCGCACCGAAGGAGATGGAGATCCATGAGTAGATGATCTGGCAGCATAACGACGATGTTGCGGTGATAATGACTCTCTCTTGGGATCCATGGTGGATGGACATAATGGGAGAGCGGGAGAGCACCTTTGGCATGTAGAGAGAGAGAGAGAGCTTACAGATTGATCATGTAACTTGAAGAGCAAGGGGTGTCTCTTCTTAAATACTGTTTTGGGATCCATGGATCTCAATCCATGGACAACACAAAATCGATGGATGGGATTGATTTGTGTTTTTTTCAATGGTCATGATTTTGTTGTGAATACACAATAATAATTAATTTAAATTAAATTAATGTATATCGATAAATCAATATATTTAAATTCAAATGAAATCAATTAATTATCATTGGAGATAAACCACATCCCCTTAAAAGGGGGAACGTCCACTCATGAGATCTCATTATCTCATGAGATCTCATTACCTCATGATATCTCCAAGATTTAAAACAATATTTGTTGTAAATTATTTCACAAAAATAATTCATAATTATCTTGTGAAATATTGCAACCATGCCATTGGAAAATGTAAGTCACATTCACATCCCAAAAGAAAATGTAAATTATATTTTCAATTAATCATCCAATGTGAATCCAATTCACATCAATAATTAATTAACAAATATGAATCACAATATGCTCTCTCTAATATATTATAAATCACATTTATAATATACATGATTAATATGGATAGTGTTATCCACATTATTCATATCCATGATAATTAAATCACATTTAATCATCTTGGATCTCTTTTCTCATGTGCCTAAATAACATGAATCACATTCACATTATTCACATATTTGATAATTAAATCGCATTTAATTATCTTAGATATCTCTCCTTATAATATGAATCAAATTCATATTATCCATGATAATTAAATGACATTTAATTATCAATTTTCTCGATGCTTGATTACATATATCAACAATGAAATTATCCATGAACTCTTTCAAGGGTAATGCACTTTCTCTATGGATACTTGGAGATAAGGACAAGGCGATTGTATTGTTCCATGTATAGTGACTTGGATATTGAGATCACATCTCAAATCCAGATCTTGCGGACCTCCCGTAGATGCTTGATTAAATCAAGACCACAAATCTAATCTTCTTATTGCATCTGAATCACATTCAGATCAATGTCCAACATTTGGACCAAGATCAGATCACTTCTCTACTGAGAGGAGTCACTAAAATCCAGAACCGTTTCATCACTCCCTAGGAATGGAAGCGTCATGGTTATACAATCGTTCATGATCACATCACCCTCAGGTATTCCTAATACCTGTACATCCTGCGTACTGGAAGACCTAAATTAAACCCGAAGTTTTAGATCTCTTTTAGACTGTCTCCTTCAGGGTTTTATCATTGAGTTTCTCATTCGATCAATGGGAGTCAGTATCGATCATGTACTTTTCAAAAGCACATATCATACCTAGGTGTTGATCATATACTTTCCAAAAGCATATATCAAGCCTACAAATTCAGTCGAGCTTCCAAAGCGTGATGATCGTGTACGGAATTTGATTCTTCCCAATATCTCATGAGTGAGCTCATGTCTTCTGGTTCAGTAATGAACCTGTATGATCCCTTTGAGAGATCGTATTACTCATATACCCTTGCATGCACACAAACGCGTCAGTGTATAGACCTTTATTATGCCATCAACCTATCGATCTACCAAATGTACATACTTAGACATGTAGTAACACATCTGTCTCTGGTCAAAGGATGCGTGCCTATACCGTGACAACACATAACATAGTCTTTGGTTATCTCGATCTCGTTAAGTCAACTCTTTGACCTAACTAATCTCACACCTCTGAATCTCTATTCCTATGCAGAGGACCTGCATCAAGAGGTCAGTCATATATCAGCCTTTAGAGATAAGGATTTCCATCTCCTACTCAGGATGGAGATCACATCTTAACAATCATTTGATGGTGCTTGATGAGTCCTCAATCTAACTCTTTAGATATTCATCCAAGCACCAGCCTTTATGATTCAATAATTGAATCAACAGTTGTATGATCATTAAGATGGCCATGGTACATAACCTTAATTGTACTAAGGGACCTATCACACAAATTAGTTATTCTTCATTTCAGATTATGGAATGAATTGCAATAACATTTATTTTATAATGGCTCACCGTGGGCTCGCGTGTCCAACAATCTCCCACTAGCCCAAAGAGCCATTAATGGGCCAATCATTAAACCCACACTCATGTGATAATCATAGGCTATTTACTATAGCCAGGTAAGCTGATCAGTCACTCTGTTCCTGAGAGACTATGCCAAGTCCTTTTACGCAACTTGCATATCCCTCAGTAACTGTGCTTGCATCCAATGCAAAAGTTGCATCTTATGCAACCAATATTCAATATTGAGGCAGCCATAATGTCTTTGACACTACAACTCAACAATCGTTATAACCAGTGTGTAATTTCAATTATCCTTATCAGAATACCCTTATTCCCAGAGATCTCTATCTCTTAAGGTATATGCAGTTAAGACCTTTTAGATCACTATCTATAAAGTCTTAGGTTCTTGATGATGAGACTTTGAGATCATTATCTCTAAGTCTTGTCATCTTCGAAGATATTATTTTATTATTACAACAAAGTGTTTTATCTCTATAGTTGGATTAGCAACAGTTTACTACTCCCACTGCATGGCAGACATCTGGCCTTTCGTACATATCTAGCATATACCAGGCTTCTAGCAACCGATGCACAAGGGCAAGCAGTTTTAACATCATCAACACTTGATATGCTATCCCTTCAGATTGGTCAGTACCAAATCTCAAGGGAAAGGAGCCTTCCATGGATAGAATATATCCAGGATATACTAATAATGTGACAATCACAATTCTCTCTCTTCTCTTTGCTTCTGAACAACTTCAGAACTAAGATCTAAGAGGTATCCTTGAGATCATATCTCAAGGTATGAAATAGTCAGATCATAAAACACTTATTATCATCCTTATATCATTCTAAATGATTAGGATATTATCTACATTTAGCGCGATGAACACATTGGTACTCCTACTAAGCTTCACATGGTTCATAGCTTCACATGGTTCATCAAGATTCTATTTGAAATCATAACATTTATAATTTCATCAAATCTTATGTTCCAACTACAAGAAGCTTATTTGAGTCCATAAATGGAGTTATTCAACTTGCATACCTTGCTTTCCTCAACCATGAAGCCTGGAGCTACTACTTATGAATATCCTCGGAGAGGTATTCATAGAGAAATGCAATCTTGACTTCTATCTCGAAGATGTCAAAGTCAAGTTCTGCAGCTATAATTTGCAATATTCTGATGGGTTTAAGCATGGTCATTGAAGAAGAAGTCTCATCGCAAACGATGTCTTCTCTTCATGTGTATCTTGTGGATACGAGTCGTGCTTTGAAGGTCTTTACCTTCTCATCAGGTTACCTCTTTCTCTTGAAGATCCATTTACATTTTAACAGGTCTTACCCTTATAGGTGGATCCTCGAGGGACCATATATAACACTTGTATATGAAATCTACATTTAAACTTTACTGCTAACATCCATATCTCCATGTCATGATCTGTAGAAGCTTCATCAAATGAAGTCAGATGATTGTCAGACTTATCCGGCACATGGAATTCATCTTCAAACTCATATGAAGAGGTATTAGTGTTTCATCTTTAGTTGTACTTTTAGTTTCCAACTCAGGGAGCCTCATTATCTTCTCAAGATTCAATGAGTTCCTTCACTTCATTTTCATCTTTATTCTCAAGAAAGTCATCATCTTAGAATCATCTTCTAGAGATGAAATTCTTTAAGAATCTCAAGGTCATAAAGCAGGCATCCAATACCGTTCTTTATTTTCCTAATGAAGTAGCACTCTCTGGTGCTAGATTCTAGCTTACTTGCATGGAACCTTACTAAGGATATATATTATAGTCTCTACCACATAAATACCTTGGAAACTAAGAGATAACTATGCTAAGATTAATCATTTATCAAATCATGTCACACATGATCTAATTGTATCTCCCTACAACTCCATTGAGTTTAGGTGTATTAGGAGAACTGAGATAGGAATGATATTCCTATCTCCATAAGGTATTCCTTGAATTCATCTAATAGGTACTTGCTACATAGGTTAGATGAAATGCATTTCATCTTCATTCAAACTTTGGTTCTAAACCAAAATTGTGAAATCTTTGAACATTTCAAAGGTTTCTAAGGTGAAAGGAAGGAATCTCATATCACAAATAATCATTGAATGATATCACATATCATCAATGTTTATTATGATAGAGATGATCTACATACATCAATATGTATAAGATATTGAATACCTTGGCATCTTACACAATTCTCAGAGAAGAGTGTATTGGACATATTTACTTTGAATACAATATTCACAAGTATGTAAGATTTGAAACTTTAGACAATCTAAAGTTCAGTATCTCACTAGTCTATCGATCATATCAATAGACATATGTCCAAGACTCGATGCCAGATCATTGTCAAATGATCTTCGTCCTCCTATTGATCTATTAAGGTTTAATTTTTATTATTAGAAATGTTAATGAACCTTTCATTAATATTCAAATTTAGTAAAGTCCACTATCATAACTCTTTATGATATGTCTATTCCAGAATACATGTTCATATCCAACAATGAATGTATTCTAATATCTAGGTCATAGAGACATTCTCTACAAGGGCTCTCCCACTGAAAATATGAAGTCTATCTAACCTATGGAGATTGTTACAACAATTGTATCAATTACCATATAGATGACTATTAATCCTTAAGATCAAATTTACTAATCTTCTACAACATATGCAACAATTGCAAGTGTCGTTAGAAGAATGAGATAAAATTATTAGACTTTAATCTTATCTTGCACGAAAGTCAATTTCAATGACTAAAGTAGATTATTTCGACGCACTATCTGAGTCCTTCTCTGAGGATCCTAAATAGTCTAGATAGTCATGCTATCAATATACCGATTTATTGCAGTACTGGTATTCATACAATTCCTTGGATGTCATATGTAAGCCACAGAAGTTTAGTCAACTCTTTGACTCTCCTTCTTACTTGGGTCATACCCATGCATCCACTACGCTCCCATTATCTATAAACAACCATTGCTTAAGACAAAGGTTCTCTTATGTTAAACTCAAAAGATTTCAATGTAAGAGTATTTCAACATTTATACATGCTTCATTTAATTCATACAATAAGAATATTATGAAGATTCATGAATGACTTGAGTATAGACAGTAGAATGATGACATTCATCATACCTACATCCATCTAAATTCTTAAATACTTTGTTCCAGGCATGTATTCAAACATTTTGAATACATCATCTCTTTGTAGAGCTACCATTTTGCATAATGCAGTGAACCATGTCATTCATGATTAAATGTTGAGAGCATATATGTATGTCAAAACATCTTCTTTGATTTTATAAGGATTAATTTGATAATTATCATCGACATGTCACTTTCAAAGTACACTCGATGAGGGATTAAGACTATAGAGACATACAAACCCTGAGGTCATGTCTTATTGTCTTATTTAATTGTCCTCATTTTGATGAGGAAACTTGCATATTGTAACCACATACATTATGTGTCCAATTGCAAGGATAATATCTTGATCATGAATTCAATTAATTATATTACACTGGTTATTATTGAGTATAACTTTGAGTGGGTTTAATGAGGATTATCTGAAATAAGAAATTTGCATAAATATATACATACATATACATATATACTATTTTACTTTGATTTAGGAATTTTTATATCAAAGTTGTCTTGCCTTGTCAACATTGAAAGGTCATTCCCTTAATCACTTTCAATGTAAGAGATATTCTTACCATTATATCTCTAGCAAGATCTGGGATCTCCTTTCATTTCTTTGTTGCATCCCAATAATATGAAAACTATAACTCCAATAAAAAGAAGCGGGAACTCATTCCGCCTTGCAAGTCCAACTTGCATTTCCCAATTCGGTCATTAACACCCGAGCCCACCACCCCTAAGGTGATGTTGACCCGTTGTCAATTGAACCAACCATCAACAGGATTAGAACTCGCTATACGCAATCCAGTATCACCCCAATAATATGAGGACTCGATATTGGGGTCACTATGTATGCGGCCTTACTCTTTCGAAAAGCAAAGAGCCCGATCCAGATGCGCTAGCATACATGAGTTGTCGCTTCGGACAGGTGTCTCCCACACACAATCCCTGGCGACAGAACCCTTCGCCTTGACGGGAGATCATGGATGTCACTTATGTGATCCTCCATATCATATTCAAATTTTAATTAATTACCATGAATCATATTCATGTAATTAATTCTTCTAAGGAAAATACAACTCTATTCATAATAGAGTATTTTAATTGGATATAATTAATTTAATCACATTAAATCAATTATCAATCCAATTCAATCAACAAACTTGATTGTTACTTGAATATATGATATTATTTCAAAGTACGTATTAATTTGAATTTTAATAATTAGAAAATACACCATGATTTATCTAGCATTATCAAGTCCCTACCCGCTATCATGGCCAGTACCGACGGGAGTGGGACAGACCGCACACGGTGCAACCTGCTACCCCAACGCTCCCCGACTAGACACCATATCCACCTGAGGAAAGGATAATACCAAATCAATCATTGTGTACTTGAGATGATCATCGGTTTTTCAACTAAAATTATACAATATAGTAATAATCAAAACCATTTTGATTATAAGGAAATTTAGTAGACAAATTCCCAAACCTATTCAAGTAGCAACTTTGTTGAAAGTATATCAAATAACCAATTGGTGATCTAGATCAAATCGAATCATTTATTGGTTGAGGTAATGCCATTGAAGGAAAAAGTTATTTTTTTAATATTTTCCCAATATTATCCATAATTATTCCAAGAAATTAACCATTAATTTCACAATATTCTTGAATCACAATAACAATTTTCATGGTTGAGTATGTAATTTTCAGCAGTGATCCCTACTCATTAAAATTAACATATCTCGTTTATTTTAAATCTAAATTAAGAAAAATCAATTTCCAGAATTTGATAATTTGATTTAAAACAGAAACCATGTGATTAACATGCATTTCTAGGCATTTTAAAACAATAATTAACATCTTAATTATGTCACTAACCACCATCCCCGTAACAGTGGACATATGGTCATTAAAACAATCATATCTTGAGCAAACAAAATCCAAATTACACAAACTCAAATTACACATTTTCCTTGTTTAATATAACATTATCCATGTGATAAATTCATGTTTAAACATTTTAAACGAGGCCGAACAAATATCACAAAATAGGGCTATGAAAATTGAAATGTGACAATCATTTTCACGAACCCCAACGAGCCCGAATCTTCGCAATTCATGGAAGTAATCCAAAACCTTCGACAACCTGGCTCTGATACCAATTTAAGGATATGGTAAAATCCTCAAGTAAATCACACAAGCATGAGGATTGCATCGTATGCGATCGGGAGCGACTAGTCGCACTATTTGCTCTAGGCAGCGGAATTCAAAATTTTTTTAAATGATGAAACCACATTATCCAAGAACACTTCTGGATCATTTCATCTAAACCACAAATAGGTACTAGGGTTACCTCTTGAAGCGTGGTTACGATTGAGTCTCTAAACCAAGAGACCTCCTGTCTCAAGTCCAATCCAACGGAGGAGACGCTTGTAAGCACATTGATGAGACGCGTACTCCTCGTAATCAATGTTGATGATCCAAGCAGCGGATCTCCTGATCTCGTCACACGAGATCCAACATCTTCTTCACGAGCGAGGCGCACCGAAGGAGATGGAGATCCATGAGTAGATGATCCGGCAGCATACCGATGATGATGCGACGATGACGACTCTCTCTTGGGCTCCATGGTGGACGACCACAATGGGAGAGCGGGAGAGCACCTTTGGCGTGTAGAGAGAGAGAGAGAGAGAGAGAGAGCTTATGGATTAATCATGTAACTTGGAGAGCAAGGGGTGCCTCTTCTTAAATAGTGTTTTGGGATCCATGGATCGCAATCCATGGATAAAACAAAATCAATGGATGAGATTGATTCATGTTTCTTTCAATGGCCATGATTGTGTTGTGAAAACACAACAATAATTAATTTTATTTTAATTAATGTATATCTATAAATCAATATATTTAAATTCAAATTAAATCAATTAATTATCATTGGATATAATGTGGAGATAAACCACATCCCCTTAAAAGGGGGAACGTCCACTCATGAGATCTCACTATCTCATGAGATCTCATTATCTCATGAGATCTCATCACCTCATGATATTTCCAAGATTTACGACAACATTTGTTGTAAATTATTTCACAAAAATAATTCACAATTATATTTTGAAATATTACAATCATGCCATTGGAAAAATTTGAATCACACTCACATCCCAAAACAAAATGTAAATTATATTTTCAATTAATCCAATGTGAATCCAATTCACATCAATAATTAATAAACAAATATGAATCACAATATGCTCTCTCTAATATATTATAAATTATATTTATAATATACTTGATTAATATGTATAGTGTTATCCACATTATTCATATCCATGATAATTAAATCACATTTAATCGTATGGGATCTCTTTTCTCATGTGCTCAAATAACATGAATCACATTCACATTATTCACATCTTTGATAATTAAATCACATTTAATTATCTTAGATATCTCTCCTTATAATATGAATCAAATTCATATTATCCATGATAGTTAAATCGCATTTAATTATCAATTTTCTCGATGCGTGATTACATATATCAACAATGAAACTATCCATGAACTCTTTCAAGGATAGTGCGCTTTCTCCGCGGATATTTGGAGATAAGGACAGGGCGATTGTATTATTCCACGTATAGTGGCTTGGATATTGACATCACATCTCAAATCTAGATCTTGCGGACCTCCCATAGATGCTTGATTAAATAAGGACCACAAATCTAATTTTCTCATTGCATCTGAATCACATTCTGATCAATGTCCAACATTTGGACCAAGATCAGATCACTTCTCTACTGAGAGGAGTCACTAAAATGCAGACCCATTTGATCACTCCCTAGGAATGGAAGCATCATGGTTATACAATCATTTATGATCACATCACCCTCACGTATTCCTAATACATGTATATCCTGCATACTGGAAGACCTAGATCAAACCCGATATTTTAGATCTCTTTTAGATTGTCTCCTTTTGGGTTTTATTATTGTGTTTCTCATTCGATCATTGGGAGTCGGTATCAATCATGTACTTTCCAAAAGCACATATTATACCTAGGTGTTGATCATATTACTTTCCAAAAGCATATATCAAGCCTACAAATTCAGTCAAGCTTCCAAAGCGAGATGACTGTGCACGGAATTTGATTCTTCCCAATATCTCATGAGTGAGCTCATGTCTTCCAGTTCAGTAATGAACCTGTATGATCCCTTTGAGAGATCGTATTACTCATATGACCTTGCATGCACAACATCACGCCGGTGTATAGACCTTGATTAGGCCATCAACATATCGGTCTACCCAATGTACATACTCAGACATATAGTAACACATCTGTATCTGGTCAGAGGATGTGTGCCTATACCATGACAGCATACGACATAGGTCATTGGTTATCTCGATCTCGTTAAGTCAACTCTTTGACCTAACTAATCTGACACCTCCGAATCTCTATTCCTATGTAGAGGACCTGCATCAAGAGGTCGATTAGATATCAACCTAGAGATAAGTATTGTCATCTCCTACTCACGCTGGAGATCACATCTTAACAATCATTTGACGGTGCTTGATGAGTCCTCAATCTAACTCTTTAGATATTCATCCAAGCACCAGCCTCTATGATTCAATAATTGAATCAATAGCTGTATGATCATTAAGATGGCCATGGTACATAACCTTAATTGTACTAAGGGATCTATTATGAAAATTAGTTATTCTTCTTTTCAGATCTAGGAGTGAATTGCAATAACATTTATTACATAATGGCTTGCCGTGGGCTCGCATGTCCAACAATATTTACATACATACATGTAACAACCCTACTCTAGGTCTATTATGATCATTTCCAAATATTCTTATGCAAGGATTTATAGCATAATTACATCAAAAGGTTTTCATACATTTATTTGAATTATTGTAAGTAAAAATATGTAGAAAAAATATATGAATATGTACTGAAAAAGCTACGATGTTTAATTTACATTGAAAGATTTAGCATTTGCATTATATCTCTAAGCATAACATGTGCAAGCTTCTAAGGATACTATAAAACCATCCAAAAACCAGGATCTTGCGAGGGTCTAAACATTATCCTCACATAGTGCGGGAATAAATTGTCACTGAGGCGACCACTCATGAGATCCAAAGTATTTCAATAATCAACCCACACAATGTAAAGATAAAATAATGCAAGATGATGTGAATAAAAATTTATTATAACCCTACATTAAATGTATAGTGGACAAGTACAGTAGGAGTTGAACACATGGAGAACAAAGGATAGACAACAAAAATTTACAAAAAAGATAATAACTACTTTGGGGTTTTTAGGGATTTTTGAATTGTTGTGGATTTTTAAGTTTTTTTTAGAATTTTGGTTTTTTATATATTTATATATGTTTAGTTTTATAATTTTTATTTTTTATTTTTATAATAATTATAAAAATGATATAAGTAAATAAATAAATATATAAAATAGATTTTCTATTTATAAATATAGGTATAAATACTCAAAAAACAAAAAAATAAAATATTTTTGTTTTTTTTATATTTTTTATCAAATTTTGATATTGTTCTGATAATTTTTACTAACTTTTATATTTTTAATTGAATTGGTATGAGAAAATAGTGACTAAAATAAAGTGGTCGAATGTTTCAAGCTTTTAAAAATATATAATAAGTCCAAAATTTCTTAAGAATATTTTTAATAGATAATATATAATATAAAGAAAAATGCAGAGACATAAATGGATATTTTTTATTTTAAAAGATTTTTTTATGATTTTATAAGTATTTTGGAGCTTTTAATTTTTAGTGTTTTTCTTTTTCTATTTTTAGGGATTTTTTGTATGTAAATGCTACATAGGATAATAAACAAAATATAATTTTTTTGTAGTTTTTCAAAACATTTTATAACTTTTTGTATTTTTCTAAACTAAAAAAGGAAAAATAGCTCTGTTTTTTTATTTTTAAGAAATAGAAATATAGAATAAAATACCTTAGTAAAACTATTTATGGTAGATTATTATATAAGGTATTTATCCTAATTTTCTACAAATTTTTAGGACACAAGAACTATTTTTAACAAAATAAAATCTATAGAAAGAAAATACAACATGGTAAGGGAATTTTTGTAAATATTTAAAAATTTTGGATTAATCTGAAATACATCACTGAAGTATAGGGTAAAATGTATAATTTTCCCAAAAACTCCAATAATGTATACCCGATAGGGTATTTTTGCAATTAGTACAAAGTTCTGGGGGCTTAATGGAAAATTCTAGGAAGTATTACACCAAATATTGAAAACAAGGACTGAAATGAAATACAAAATCTTTGTGGACACATGTGCAAAACACCTAATCAATTCACGCGTACGGGGACATGAGATGGTGTGGATTGGACATAAATGCAAATATGTGAAGTACATGATGAAGTGAAAAATGTCAAACTATTTTATGCTAGAGACGGAAATTTAAATACTGAAAAGAATTACAAAAACTATAGGGGTATTAGGCAAAATTACCCTATGTGCATGATCCATCGGTTGGGAGGATTCCACTTGACATGTGGTTGGTTCGAGACAGCTTGTATTGGTTCACGTTGGACGCTTGAGATTAAATTCCCCAATGGAGATCAACGATGTTGGGCTTGCTTGATCGAACAACTATCTTCAAAATTGGAGCACTCCCCTTGATCGGACGGTGGTTTCTACACGCGAAGAACATGGATAGACAAAGTCACCCTTGAACTTTGATCGGTTGTTCCATGCTCCTTTGATGGTCTCTATGGCTGCTGAGATGTTCAAATCGTCCTTAGCGATGGTTCGCAGCTTATGGAATCGTCAGATGTAATCAAGACCGAAAGTTGGGGTCCTGACTTCTTGGAGAAAATGGGCTCCATGTATGGTTCGTTCGGATCAAAATTGCCTCCCAAGAGGCATTGGACCTCCAGACCCTGCACAAGAAGCAAAGGCACGCAAAGATGATGGGATGATGGTCTCGTTAGGTAGAGATGAGTTGCAATGGATGTGTGTTGGAAATGCGAGCCCACGGCGAGCCATTATGCAATAAATGTTATTGCACATATCATTCCCTGATCTGAAATGAAGAATGAATAATTTGTATAATAGGTCCCTTAGTACAATTAGGGTTATGTACCATGGCCATCTTAATAATCATACAGCTGTTGATTCAACTATTGAATCATAGAGGCTGGTGCTTGGATGAATATCTAAAAGAGTTAGATTGAGGACTCATCAAGCACCGTCAAATGATTGTTAAGAGATGATCTCCAACCTGAGTAGGAGATGGCAATCCTTATCTCTGAAGGCTGATATCTGACCGACCTCTTGATGCAGGTCCTCTGCATAGGAATAGAGATTCGGAGGTGTCAGATTAGTTAGGTCAAAGAGTTGACTTAACGAGATCGAGATAACCAAAGTCCTATATCATATGCTGTCATGATATAGGCACGCATCCTCTGACCAGAGACAGATGTGTTGCTATATGTCCAAGTATGTACATTTGGCAGACCAATAGGTTGATGACCTAATCAAGGTCTATACACCGGCGCGCTGGTGTGCATATAAGGGCATATGAGTAATACGATCTCTCAAAGGGATCATACAGGTTCAGTTTCTGAACCGGAAGACATGAGCTCACTCATGAGATATTGGGAAGAATCAAATTCCATGCGCATGGTCGTCTCGCTTTGGAAGCTTGACTGAATTTGTAGGTTTGATATATACTTTTAGTATATGATCAAGACCTAGGTATGATATACACTTTTGGAAAGTGTATGATCGATACCAACTCCCAATGATCGAATGAGAAACTTACTGATAAAACCACAAAGTAGACAGTATAAAGTTGATCCGATACTTCGGGTTTAATCTGAGTTTTTTCCAGTATGCAGGATGTACAGGTATTGGGAATACCTGAGGGTGATTTGATCATAAACGGTTGTATAACCATGACGCTTCCATTCCTAGGGAGTGATGAAACGGGTCTGGATTTTAGTGACTCCTCTCAGTAGAGAAGTGATCTGATCTTGGTCCAAGTATTGGACATTGATCTGAATGTGATTCAGATACAATGAGAAGATTAGATTTACGGTCTTGATTTAATCAAGCATCTATGGGAGGCCCGTGATCTGGATTTGAGATATGATCTCAATATCCATGTCACTATACGTGGAACAATACAATCGCCCTGTCCTTATCTCCAAGTATCTGCGGAGAGATTGCATTATTCTTGAAGGGTTCAAGAATAATTCCATAAGATCTAAGCAATGAAGAAATAATGATTAAATGTGATTTAATCATCTTGATGTGTGAAGAAATTATCCAATTTAATTAAATGTGATTTAATTAATGTGGATAAGAATAATGTGGATAGAAATATCCAATTATTCATAATATATTATAAATGTGATTTATAATGTATTAGAGAGAGCTAATTATAATTTATATGTGTTGATTAATTATTATGTGTATTGGATACACATTGTGTAATTAATTAACAATATGAAGTATATGTTGTTTTGGGTTGTGAATATGATTCACAATTTTTCCATGGCAAGAATGCAATATTCTCAAAGATAATTGTGAATTATTTTTGAAGAATAAAACCCAAATAAATTTGTTGCAAATAAATAGGAGAGAAATCCAAGGAGATATGCAATCTCATGGAAATCCATGAGATTGCTCTCCATTGGGAAACAAGTGGGCGGCACCCAATTCCTATATGGAATGGGTGGCCGTCCCCTCTTGATTGCACATGGAGATTTGATCTCCATGTGTATTCTCTCCTTATTTGTTGGGTTGATTTAGGAATAAATTATATTTGATTTTTTCAAATATATTTTAACCTAAATTTGTTGCTTTTGACAACAACTATCTTGGCCATTGGATTGACACAAATCAATCTCATCCATTGATTTTATGTGTCCCATGGATTGAGATCCATGGATCCCAAAACCCTATAAATAGAGAGGCATTCTATGCTCTCTAAGGACTAGCAATATTGGAGCTCTCTCTCTCTCTTTCTTCTCTACACACGTCAGCCCTCTCTCCCTCTAATTGGTGGCCGACCACCAAGCCCTAGAGGAGAGAACCGTCGTCGCCTTCGCCACCGCGCCGCCGCTTCGACGTTCTTCGGTTCTCCGTCTTCTTGGAGAGTTCCTCTCACGAAGGAGACGTTTGATCTCGTGCGACGAGATCAGGAGCAACCATGCTTGGATCATCTTCTTGGATTGCGAGGACAACGCGGTTCATCCCCGCGCTCGCAAGCAGTCTCGCCGACGATCGGACTTGAGACAGGAGGTCTATTTCTTTAGAGATTTGATGAACCACGCTTCAAGAGGTATTGCATTATACTTGTTGTGGTTATAGATGAAACGATCTGAGAATGGTTCTCGGATCATGTGGTTTCATCGAATAAATTTTTTTAAATTCCGCTGCACCGAACAACTAGTACGACTAGTCGTTCCTCGTCGTATCCGATACGACGATCACGCTTCCGTGATGCGCTTGAGGATATTTTCAATATCCTTCAATGTGGATGGAGGTGCTCCGACTGGCATTGGAGGTGGAGCACCCAACTCCTGATCCAGTGAGAATCAGGTTGTCTGGAAGCACGTGGGGTGTAGAGAATGCGAAGGTGAAGAAGATGGAGGCAGTTGGCGAATCGGAATGAGGTACAAGCACAACAGAATCGTTGCCAGAGCAGAGCTCTAACGAGCTACGAAGATCATAATTTACATTAAGACAATAAATAAAAACTTAGACTAATTGCATAAATTAAATGTTGGAACAAATACTAACCTAGTAAGCATAGAAAAGGAGCTCTACCTGCTCGGAGACGAGGACATCTAGAGCTCGCGGTGGAAATGGCCGACGAAGCTTGGATTGGCCTCAGATCAAAACCAAAACTGCCTCTCTAAAATGTTGAGTGCACTCCTACTGTCACTAAGAGGGTCAATCAAGGCTAGGGTTAGGATTTACTTGGTGGAAGAGGGATCAAAATTCAAAATTGGTGGAGGCAGGGTATATGTACAAGGGCGTCTTCATCAGGAGCATGCGCTCAATTCAGAAGTGCCTCATCCAAGAAATGATGTAGACATGAAAGGTGGATGAACGAGGAGCTAAAGTCAAGAAGAACTTGACTCTAAATAGTGAAACTATCACATGGAATAAATCGAGGAAGATAGGTCAAACACACTCTAACACGTTTAGAACTGGAGTCAGAGGCGTTAACCCTAGGTCAACGAAAAATGTCCCCCCATTGGTCTACCTGGATAGTAAGAGGATAAAACAGTCTGGAAAATGATAAATAATTAAAAATAAAATAATAAATGAATGAATTAATTAAAATAATAACGTATACTTGTATATATTACCTGTTATGTACTTAGTGTTTTTGTGGGTTTTTAATTATTTATTTTTTGGAATTATAATATTTTTATTTTTTTTAATTTTTAATTTTAATTTTCTTTTTTATAATAATTATATATATAGATATACCTATTTGTAATAATATATATAATGTAGGGTATACATAAGTAATATATATAATAAAGAATAAAAATCTATATAGAAAAACAAAAAAGATTCCTTTTTATTTTTAAAAGGATTAAAAATATATTTATAGTATTTATAATGATTAATAATAATAAACATATATAATAATATATGTAAGTTATATAGGTATACTATTTATAAATATTATAGTAAAAATTATAAAATAAAATATTTTTACATTTTTTATTTCTTCTAATTTTGTGATTTTTTAGAGTATTTTTTTCTAATTTTGTATTTTTAAAGACAAAAATATAATAAAGCAGGGAATAAAAAAGAGCTTAATTTTTTTATAATTAAAAACATCGAATAGATCTAAAATTTCTCAAAACTATTTTTCTATTTATCAGTAGTTATATATATAAATATATGACACAAAACTAATTTTTGGACTTTTTGAGAATATTTTAGGGTTATAAAATGTTTTTTATTTTCTTATTTTTCTTTTGATATATTTAGTGATTTTTGATATGGAGTGATAAAATACTATAATAAATAATATCTGACATAAAAAAGTGTTATAATTTTTTTCTATTTTTAGTTAAACAGGTAATAAAAGTGCTCCTTTTGATTTTTAATAAATAGAAAATGAAGATAATATGCTAAAAGAAATATATGACGTGAAAGGGCACATAATTTGATACTTTCTCCTGTTTTTGCATAATATATGTAGCACAGAAACTATTTATAGAAAATGAGCAAACAAAAATAAAAATATATAAGATGGTAGGGGCATTTCTACAATTAAAATAAAAGGAGAGGTGTTTTATTCAAATTACCCAAAAGATTTGAACTGAAATTCTAATTTTTAATACAAAACAAGATAGTTACCTAGAGGGGTACATGCACAAAATGGCCTCTCACGTGGGGTGCCACGTGATATGACCTGATAGTGGACCTACTTCTAATTTCCAATTCATACATTGGTTCCTTTGCAATTTTCCACCTACTTTTACGCAATTAAATATTTACAGGACTCTTTAAATATTAAAAAAATATGGATGGGGTATATGTAATTTACCCACTTAAGCTACATGGTTGCCATGTGGAAGTTCCTATTGTTGTGGAGGCCCAATGATTCGATTGGCTTCAATGGCTGCGATTAGATCATGTGACTAGTTCTTGATCAGACGATGTTCAAGGTTGTTTGAAGAACACACTGTCATTGAGCTTCAAGAATGGATTCAAGGTAACTCTGGCAGCCTATTATTGATCTGGCACTGATGATCTTGTAAATCACCCTCTTAATAATGTCGAATTAACATTCAAATTTCATTGCAGGTACGCAAAATCAAATTGATCAAAAACCACTTTCTTGATTTATCAATTAAACATAAGTGATCAAATATATTTTTTACTTAGGCAATCTCAAGGTCGAACTCAGGGATACAAGCCTCTCAAGTGATAATTGAGAGACTCTTAGTACTCGGTTCAAATGATTTAATTATTAACTAATAGGTCATCACACAAGAAGAAACATGATGCAAATGATTAGACATAGAAGACATTTTTATTTGATTTTTATTATACAACATAATGCAAGTGTAAAAGTATGAAAATATTCCCTACATAAATAAAATCAATGAGCGATCAATTTCAAGATTAATTTATGAAGCGAGCTTAATTAGGAAATTAAGCAATGACATTGAAAATCATTAAGCAGGTGACACTACATAACTAGAATTAGTCATCCAAATTTTATATGTCAACTCAGGGAACGAATCATGCCAATAGATATATAATGAAATAAGCTTCAAAATGAAAATGCAATTAAATTAAACTGAGATCATATGCTTAAGATATTCACGAAATAGTCTAGGAGCATAAACATAAAGAAAATTTCAAAATAACTAGAAAATCATTACAAATAGGTCCCTGAGAGTGTATAAATGTAATTAAAATAAACTACAAGTCCTTTCCTGTAATTTTTCCATACGTGCAGGGGCTATATTGCAATTATTAAAACCCGAAGGGATAGAATGCAAATAACCCCAAGCGTGCATCCTATGCAGATGCTTTGAGGGACCTGCCTGTAATTTGGAGAAGGAGGGGCACCAAAGTAATTTTCCCACCCCTCACATGACCAAAGCATGCGAGAGCTAGGCTCGGATGAAGGATGGGGCTTGGTGCTTGAATTGGAGTTGTTGGGTGAATGCTCGGATCACGTGTTATCACTTGGTGTTCTAGCTTGGCTCAGGCACATCGAACCTGGAGGCTGGATGCGGAGGCTAGGGCATGGACATGTGGCATTTTGTGGGACGTATGATGATGACGATCAGACGACAACTGCACACCTTGGTCTTTGGCTCCGCCACTGGCTGCAGCGGACTTGGAAGGGGCTCCAACGAGCTCCCCTTTTCTCCACCAGGCCTCCATCAGATGCCTGAAGCTCTGGGAAGCATTTGGAGATCTCAACGATGAAGCTCGGACATTGGGGAACCGCCGAAGGGGTCGATGGTGTCATGACGAGGCGAGACCATCAGAGATGGAGCTTTCGAAATCACCTCCGGTGAGGCTCAGGCCATTGAAATGGTGTACCTGTAATGTCAATTTGTAGCCAAACCATACATGCATGGTGCGAAGTGAATGCAAGGGGGTCCCGTGCGAGTGAAGGAGTGGGGACCGCAACTCCGTCTATAGCGAGATGGAGAGGAGATGGTGCGAGGGTGATCAAGTGATGGAGAAGAGGAGGAGACGAGCGGAGGGTAGCACAAGGATGTGCGAGGTGTGGTTAAGTTAATGGGGTGGTCAATTGTTGGTGAGAATGAACGTGTGCACCTAATTAAATAGCAGAAATCAAAAGGAAAAGAAAGAAGGATTACTTGGAGCTTGAAGATGATGAGGGCTGGAGGATTTGACCTGGGATGAGCACTTGGAGGTGCTCCGGTCTTCTCTTGATCTGACCGACCGATCCAGAGAGCTCGATCGTGCTCTAAGGCACCAGAACATGGCCTACCATGACCATGGGTCTTCACCGAGGCAGTGGCTATCTTCGTGTCATCAATCTGACCTCCCCCTATTACGGGGAGATGGAGAGGTGATGGGTCTCAACCTGCGTAAATGTGGATACCGCAGACGAGGGGTGACGGTGTATTTGAAGGAGGATGTGTAGTGGTGTAGGTGGTGGAGTTCGTGGCTTGGTTGTTGAGATATGGAACGAGAGAGAAGAGGATGTGTGGAGACATGTGGCCCGTGAGGATGACGGAGGATAGGGCTTGGACCTGGCATGCTCGGAGAGTGGTGGAGGTGGCCATCATGGTCGGGAAAATAGGAAGGGGTGACGAGCTTTCATGGTGGATGTAGGAGAGAGGGAGTGTGAGAGGGTGAAGACGATTGTGTAGTCATTGGATCTTGTGATCCAACGGTTGGGGTAAGAGCAATATGGAGTGTCCCTGATCAATTGATCAGGGTGCATCAACGGGATGTGAGTGAGGCGACCTGTAGGGGCGATCAAAGGGTGGGGAATGGAAGTGGAACGTGCGACTGAGATGAAGGCGGTCTGAAAGCGATCGAATAGCTGGAAAGGAGGCGGATGGCACGAGGGGAAGTGGGTCGCATGGATCAACAAGAAGGTACAACGTGGCCCAATGAGATTATTCATAATATAAAAATAAAAAACTCGAAAAGAAATAGAAGGAAGATAAATTTGGAAAAAAATTCAAAACATAAAAGTTGTAGATCTTGATGAGATCTACAAGTTACATGTTGACCTAAAACACAAAATAAGTCAAAGAGAGGGGAAATATTTTTGAGAGCGTTTTAAAGGTATAAAAGACTGTATTTTTCTGATTTTATAATTTTTTGTACTTCTAATTTATTTTAAAACCAATATATATACAGTATTTACCTTAATTTTTATTGACAAAATTTAAGTTAGGGGATTTAATAAATGGAATTTAGCATGATGAAACTGAGGTTCATCATCCCCTATACTTAAACTATTCTCATCCTCGAGCATCTCAATCATGAATGAGTTGGATTAACCCCTGATTGTGCATGTCAATACAAGACATGATCCGTTCAAGAACTCCCGATTTTAGAAATCCAAAATTTCAAAGTTGAACCAAGCTCTAATCAAGAGGTATCCATTTTCTCTAATCATCAGACTCTCTCTTGTATACATATATAATAAGGATATGATATTAAGTGTTGATCGTAGTCATAAGAGTAGAGTCGCAACATCACCCAAGGTTCAAGTCCAAGAGACTCTCCTAAGAACCCAATCCTCAACACTAGGGAAGAAACTAAATATTGCATCCAATCCACCGTCTCTTTAGTTGTTAGATTTAAAAATGTAGATTGAAGGCCATTTTATGAAGGGCATATGATTGTGTCATTTCTTCTCTCCCTCTCATTGGAACAAGGATCCTCTCAAGCACCTTATTAACTCAACACATATTTTTTGGTTGTTGATCAGTGTGTCCATCAAGAGATGTTGGAGTTGTCGATACTTGTTTTTCTTGGAGTACACTGGGGTGTGCCTTTTTTGAATATCTAATATACCTTCTACACCCATACTTGTAGCATTTACGATTCAGAGCCCTTTTTTGGTGCTAGCCTGACTCCTGGTCCTAATAGCGGTGGTCCAAGTGGGTAGTTTGAAATGGTTGGGAGCGCTCGACTTTGGTGGAAGCTCTTTGATATTTGAATTTGTATGGTTAGAGCTTTTCTTTCAACATTTATATCTTTTCTTTGATTTTGAATTTTGGCTAGCTCCACTGCTTTTACCAAGAGTTGGCGCACACTGATCAACAAATTTTTTTATATTTCATCACACCCTGGCACCAAGGTAAATGTCGAGAGATAGTACATGAACCATGTTCTCGTACTGGCTAAAGATGCTAACACTTAGGTTTCATGAAGCCTTCATTGATTTTATCACATCCTCGAGCATCACAAAATCAAGTCCAAACTTAAATCCCTCATCCTAATTCCTCAAGTGAAATTTCGACTCATCTCATCATAATTGCAGTCGTGTATGTGAGGTATTCTTAAGGTAGAGACTAAGCATGCAATATAGCACAGAAATCTTTTAAACTAGGGAAATGTGGACAATCAAGTCAAAGACCATCGTAACTAAGGCCGGTTAACTTAAAATCTCAAGACCTCATAAACCAAGTGTTCTTGAACTTCTCTAATCTTGTGTGAATGTGTAAGTGTTAGGGATTAAACCAACTCCTTCAATCAATTTTTTTCTTTTTTTTTCTTCTTTTTTTTCAAAAAAATAATATTTACAAACACAAATTAGTCTCATTTATACCCTCCTTTTTGAACAGATTTTTTGAAAAGATTTTCCAAATTGAGTCATATATATAGATTTTATCGATATTTTTCAAATGATTTTTCAAAACAAGTAAAACCCATTTTTCAAAACATTTTCAAAATATTTTCTTCAAAATAATGTAACATATATGAGAAATTTTTTTAAACTTTGAAAACATTTCATTCAACTTAGTTCAATAAAATGTATACTCTATCCCAAAAAGTTTTAATTTTTTCAAATTTTTTTCAAAATAAGAGCTATGGTTAAAGTATATATACAATATATACAGTATACCCCCCTATACTTTGAATTATGATATGTCCTCATAAGACTAAGTGATACAAGGCCATATCTCAAGTTAAGATATAGTAAGAGATACTGGAAATAATGAGGGCATCCCCTACACTTAGTTTAAAATAACCTGAGTGTCGAAGAGAAGGATAAATGAGTCTGGAATTCATGGGGACTCAGGTCCTCCCTATACTTAGGCTGAAAATAACCTAAGAAAAGAGATGGATAGGTGTAGTTGGGGAGACCTGAGGAGAACATAGAGGTTAGGATGGATTTACATGTAAATGGATGAATCTTTGGAGATGAATCAAGTACCTAGTATCTATGGGAGGGTTTCGAGAATCTACAAACAAGGCTCAATCAACCAAGAAACACCATTAGTTCACCAACTTGACACATGAAACTAACAACGGTTGGTTATTTATCTTTTCATTTTTATTGGTGATAAATGCAAGTTCATTTTTATTTATGCAAGGCTTAATAATACTTCAGATCAAGATATCCTACATAAAGAAGGTGTAGCTCTCCCCAAAATGATTTCACTCCATTTTATTTGATCGTCTTGCATTAACACTCCCAATTTTAGCTTCAAGCTTATCATTGATTTTAATGTGAACATAAATCAAACAAACATTGTCTTATGGCCATTCCCAATTTCCATTTAATCCTAGGTGATCAATCCAAGAAGAGAAGTCTATACAAAGATTATGCATACAATAAAATCATGATCTATTCTAAAGAAAAAAACCTGCAGTACCTTTTGCTTTCTTCATGAAAAACAACATTGAATTAAAATAAAAAACTAAATTCATGCAAGTCGATGAAATCCACACTTAGCATGCTTCTATTAGCGGGGAAAGAATAGATTTATTTTTGGCCAAGTCAGGCGATGTCTATGTGCATCTCAATTTACTATGTCCTACCTACGATCAAACACATATGATATGAAATAAAATAGTTCAGAGAGTCACGTCCCTGATCCTAAGTCAACACTCAAGTGGGGCAGACCCCAAACAACCACAATGACCTTTGTTCATTTACAATCGCGAGTCTTCAAACGACGACCACTGTAAAGACGATTATTACATGAATACATGAAAAAAATGCGAGAGACATTAATCCTCATTAATTTCTCCAATGGTGCTTCTGTGGCTCCTCGCATCGGGAGCTCCTACTCCTTGCCTCCATATCTACCAAGTGTTCTTGTTCGCCAAGGGTGCCTACCACAATGAGCACACATTAGATGGATGTCATCGAATTATCAATAAATTGCAAGTGAAATGAATGACATGACCTAAAGGTTAGAAATTATCACTTAATCAAATAATAAAAATCTAAATAAAGTAAAAATTGAGCTGTGTCCCAAGCAACAACGCTATTTGATGATCCTGTAAATCACCCTCTTAATAATGTCGAATTAACATTCGAATTTCATTGCAGGCAGGCAAAATCGGATTTATAAAAAACCACATCTTGATTTATCAATTAAATGCAAGTGGTCAAATATTTTTTTGCTTGGGCAAGCCCAAGGTCGAGCTCAGGGACACAAGCCTCTTAAGTGATTATTCAGACTCTTAATACTCGACTCAAGTGATTTAATTAATAACTAATAGGTCATCACATAAGGATAAACATGATGTAAATGATGCAAACACAGAAGATACTTTTTTATTTGGTTTTTATTATGCAACATAATGCAAGTTTAAAGTATGCAAATATGCCCGACATAAATGAAATCAATGATAAATGAATATGTGATCAATTTCAGGATCAATTTAATAAGCAAACTTAATTGAGAAATTTAACAATGGCATTAAAAATCATTAAGCAAATGACACTACATAACTAGAATTAATCATCCAAATTTTAAGTGTCAAATCAGGTAACAAATTAAGCCAATAGATAGATAATGAAATAAGCTTCAAAATGAAACTAAAAAGAACTTAAATGGAGATCATATGCTCAAGATATTCACGAAATAGTCTAGGGGCATAAACTTAAAGAAAACTCTAAAATAACTATAAAATAATTACAAATAGGTCCCTAGGAGAGCATAAATGTAATTAAAATAAACCGTAAGGCCTTCCCTGTAATTTTTCCATACGCACAGGGGCTATATTATAATTATTAAAACCCGTAGGGGCTAGAATGCAAAACCCGAGGCGTACACACTGTGCACGTTCTCGAAGAGACCTATCTGTAATTTGGAGAAGAAAGTAGGACACCAATGCAATTTTCCCACCCCTCACATGACTAGAGCACGTGAGGGCTAGGCTCTGACGAAGGCTCGGGCTTGGTGATTGGATTGGTATCATTGGTTGAAGGCTCGGGCACCGTGTCATCACTTGGTACTCTTGCTTGGCTCGGGCACCCTGAACCTAGAGGCTAGATGCGAAGGCTCGGGCACAGACACATGGCTTCCTGTGGGTCATATGATCAGGAGGATCGGACAACAACTGCACACCTTGTTCTTTGGCGTCGCCACTGACTGCGACAGAATTTGGTAGGGCACCAAGAGCTCCCCTTTGCTCTACCAGGCCTCCATCAGATGTTTGAAGCTCGGGGAAGCATCTGAAGGTGTCGACGATGATGATCGGATGCTGGGGAACTATCGGAGAGGTCGAGGGCATTGTGGCAAGGCGACCCCATCGAAGATGGCACTTTCGAAATCAGATCAGGCCCGACTCCGACCATTGAACTGGTGTACCTACAATGTTAATACGTAGACGAAGCATACGTGCATGGTGCGAAGTGAATGGAAGGGGGTCATGTGCGATCGAAGTAGTGGGGGACCACCGCTCCATCTCCGACGAGCTAGAGACGAGATGGTGTGAGGGCGGTCATGTGATGGAGAAGAGGAGGAGGCGAGCGGAGGGTAGCGCGAGGATGAGCGAGGTGTGGTGAAGCTATTGGGGTGGTCAATTGTGGGTGAGAATGAAAGTGTACACCTAATTAAAAAGGAGAAATCACGAGGAAAATAAAGAAGGCTTACCTGGAGCTTGAAGATGACGAATTCTGAAGGTTTTGGCGTGGGCTGAGCACCTGGAGGTGCTCTGGTCTTCGCTTGATATGGCCAACATATCTAGAGAGCTCGATAGTGCTCTAAGGAACCAGAAAATGGCCTACCATGGTCGTGGGTCTTCACCAAGGTGGAGGCTATCTTCGCTTCCTCAATCCGACCTCCCCCTGTCACAATAAGATGGAGAGGTGCTGGGTCTCGACCTGCGTAAAGGTGGACACCATAGATAAGGGGCGACGACGATGTATTTGAAGGAGGACAGGCATTGGTATCGGTGGTGCAGTTCGTGGCTTGGTGATTGAGATATGGAGGGAGAGAGAAGAGGATGTGCAGAGCCATGCGGCTCACGAGGATGACAGAGGAGAGAGCTTGGACCTGGCATGCTCGAAGAGTTGTGGAAGTGGCCATCATGGTCAAAATAATAGGAAGGGGGAGACGAGCCTTCGTGGTGGATGTGGGAGAGAGGGAGCGTGGGAGGTTGAAGACGATCCTATAATCATTGGCTCTTGGGATCCAATAGTTGGGGTGAGGGTGCTATGGAGCAGCCCTGATCAATCAATCATGGTGCATCAGCGGGTCATGAGCGATGCAATCATGGTCGTTGGATCTAATGATCTAACGATTACGTTGAAGGTGGGAGGGGCGCTCCAGATGTGATCTGGATGTGCGATCAAAGGGTGGATAATGGAAGTGGAACCGGCGGCTGAGATGAAAGCGGTCTGAAGGCAATTGGATGGATGGAAAGGAGGCGGATGGTGCGAGGGGAAGCGGGTTGTGTGGCTCAACCAGATGGAGCCACATGGCCCAATGGGATTATTCAGATTATAAAATAAAAGAAAAATTAAAAAGAAATAGAAGGATGATGAATTCTGAAAAACATAAAACATAAAAGTTGTAGATATTGATGTGATCTACAAGTTTCATGTTGACTAAATATACAATATGAGTCAAATAAAGGGACAAGATATTTTTGGGAGTGTTTTAAAGGTATAAAATACTATATTTTTCTGATTTTGTATTTTTTTTTGCATTTTTAATTTATTTAAAATGAAGATATATACAATATTTACTCTAGTTTTTATTGACAAATTATAAGCCAGGGGATTTAATAACTGGAATTTAGTATGATGAAATCGAGGTTCATCAAGCAAAAACTAGGGATTGTTGGCACGCCTCCGCAGTTGCAGGTGCTTTTAGATGAGCTCCATGTATCTTCGATGCAGATCTAGAAGGCATCCAAGATTGGATTGTCTGTGGCTTTGTTCAAGTCTCGAATCGAGTCTATATAAGGTTTTTATAGTATGACTCATGCATAAAAAATTTTCCAGGGCTCGAGGAGGAAGTCCTCGACCAATGGGTGATGCAAAACGATGAATGGATGGACTAGATGACGAAGTTCTGGCAAAGGCAGCAGAGCAAACTTTGATTCGCTAAATCCTAGATGGATATGGGTTGGTAATATGGTTACACGGAGAAATGATGGGATATGATATGGAGTGGAAATGGGAGGAATCACTGTCAAAGGACATAGTATTTGGCCTGGAGCTCAAGCTCCAGGTCCAAAAGGGTGTTTTAATTACTTATAAACTAACCGCTAAAAGCGATAATTGAATGACATAAATTAAAATAGACCTCAATTATGACCTAGAAACGACTAAAAATCCTCAACTTGTTCGGGAGGCCAAGGAAGTTGAACCACTGGAGGGCTTCTCTGACGATAGAGCGGATCAACCTCCTCCGCACCTCCTCGATACAACTCAACCGACTAACTTGTTGTCACCAAGTGGATGCAACACACAATAACTAAGTGGTTAAGAGATGAAGAAGGGTGATCAAACTCCAAAAAATGGCGGATGGGGTTATTTATAGGTAGAACGAGGTGGGAAGTTGCCGCTTTGAATGTGCTTGAATCGACGAGGATCGAAGACATCTCAAGTCATGGCGTGAATTAAGGAGATCTAATCCCCACAAATTTCTCAGCACATTAAGCTAGATGATGATTGAATACAGTAGAAAAAGATGAAAAAGCATACTCTAATAAGTTGAGTGCTTGAGATAGAGAGAGAGAGGGTAGTTGATCTGGGGTCAATAAGTTTGATTATTGTTGGTCCACGTGGACCAACCATAAAAAATCGAGGCTAAAACCCTTATTAGATAGATAAAGTTAATAAATGATCATATTAATTTTTGATAAAAATATTTTTTTTGCAATTTTATATAGTATTGAATGTCTATTTTTATTTATTTTTACATGGCTATTTATTGTAGGTTAATATTTACATGTATATATAGTTAAATAGATATGTATTTCCTATATTTTAATTTTAATTTGTATTTTACATTTTATTTTTATATACATGTATTTTATATATTTTAATTTAGCTTGATACAAATTTAGGGATTTTTACTTTATTTTTCGGAATTTAGTCGTATACTTAATTAATTATGTACATAAATCTTGTATGTATATTATAGTATAATTTACCTATGTATTAAAATATTTAGTTATTTTCTTTTTTTCATATTTTAATTTTAATTATGTACATGTATTGTAATTAATATTTATAAAATTATAAAAATATAATAAAATGAAAATACAAAGAGTAAATAAATTGAATATTATATGCATATATAGTGTACAATGAGGGCTCAAAACCTAACTTTTGCATCTTAACTCCAAGTTGAATGAAATCACATTAATTAAATTGCTTATATAATTTTATAAATAATAAAGGAGAGTTTGGTCATTATTGAATATGTAAAAATACATGTATGCAAAGTTTTCTTTGCACCTTCTTATTTGTATGTTTGTTGAACAAAGTTTTCGAGGGTTCTGTTAATCCACAAGCCAGATCAAAAGTCATCGAAGTGACCTCTCACGAAACCCTAATTCAATCAACAATTAAACTACAATTGAGAATCAAGCAATGAAAATAAATGTGTGGAGTTAAATTTTATTATAACTCTATAAATGATGTGTATAAGTGCAAGTATTGTAGGGATCAAAAGTAGGGAGCAAAACAGGAGATCGGTGCAAATAAATGCGCAAAAATGTGCGCTTCTTCTTGTCTATTTGTTTTTATGGATTTTTTTATTTTGCGTATTTTTTAAATTTAATTTTTATAATTTAGAGGTTTTTAATTTTATATTTTATATTTTCTTTTTATTTTTTTGATTTTATTATTCCTTTTAGTTTTTTTAAATATATAATATAAAAATATATAAGGTGATATATACATTATATGATAAGATAGATATAAATACAACTAAAAATAAATAAAAATTTCATAAGTAAATATTTTGGGTATTAAACATTTTTTAATATTTTTATTTTTAAAGGATTTTTGCTAATTTTTATGGATTTTTAAAGTAAAAAATATCACAAATCAAGGTTAATTAAATAAATCAAACTAATTTGGAAATTAAAAAACAAATAATTTCCATAATTTTCCAAATCATTTTTAATAAAAATATAATATAAATAAAAATATAAAATATAAAATTATATTTGTGGAGTTTTTGGGATTTTTTTAAATTTATATAAAGTATTTTGGAGCTTTTTAATTTTTTATGTAATTTCTATTTTTATTTTTAGGGTTTTTTGGTTGCGTAAGTTGTGAAATAAATAGATAAGCAATATATATATGTTTGGAATTTTTCAAAAAGATTACATATTTTTTGGTATTTTATAATGTAAATAGGAAATATTTGTGATATTTTTTATTTTAATAAAATATTGAAAGTGAGTAAATGCAAGAATAATAATATGATGTGAAAGTTCGACACATCAGACACTTAATCCTATTTTGTGAATTTTTTGAGCATAAATAATATTTTTAATAAATAGAAAACAACCACAAAATTAAATGTCCTGGGAGGGGCATCTATGTAATTGAAAAGATAAATGCGAAGGCCTTTCTGTAGTTTTTCAAAAAATATTGAACTGCAAATGAAAATTTGTAGACCAAATATAAAATATAAAGCTACGAGGGCGTTTATGCAAAATGGCCAATCTCACTTGTATGGATGTATGGGCCTCGCTAGCATGGATCCCTTTACAATATTAAATAGTATCAGGTGTTTGCTTGCAATTTTTACACATAAATTAAAGCATTACTTAAAATATTACCATGTTGAATTATAAATAAAAAAACACGAGGGGGGGGTAAAAGGTGAAATATACCCCCACTAAGGCGCGATTGTGCGACTGATATTTCTTTCATTTGCCATGTGTCAGCATGAGGACACATGATACCTCTTCGCATAAGACGATCCATATTAGATCCTCACGAGGGATCCTACGATTGAAGTTCATAAAATCCAATGGCTGGAGAGATGGATCTACCAGCTGATGATGATCGGACTATCCACGAGATGGATGGAAGAAAAAGAGGAACTCGCTTTGGGGAGTTTCAATCGAGCACAACTCGCTCCTCCGACCTCCTCGCGACCCTCCGGCTAGCTCTTTACACTCCTATAGCTCCGACAATTCTCCTAGACGCCTCAAAATGATTCAAGGACTAGTGGTAGGTCCTTGTAAGTCGATGGGACAAACTAGGAGGTGCTTTTTTGAAAACATTATCCCTTAGTGAGAGGGCATGGCTCCTGGGACCTACACGGTTACATCCAACACAAAAAGGCAAAGGACCTAGGAGTTAACTAGGGTGGAATGGGTGGTAGATGGTCAGATACACATCTTCGGTGAGGTGGGGATGGTAGAGATGATGATCTACATATCCAAGAAGGATCTGGGTGGATGGATTGGTGTGTGATGTAGGAGAAGCAGTAGGAAAGAGAATGGGACCATTGGCAGGTCGGTAACATGTCGACAAACAGTGGAATGGTTTGTCGGAGCTAGCCTCCTGCAAAACTACGAATGGTTTTAACACTAAATCGAGGGATTAATCACTAGTATAAATATGTAATATGAAACATAACACTAAAATCCAACTAAAAAGCAGTGAAAGGGACCTCGAGTCAATAGGAGACAATAAGATGGAAACTTGATGTCGACGAAGCTCTTTGAAGGTAGATCGAATCTACTCAATGCCAACCTTCACCACAAAGTGATTGAAGAGGGAGAAGATGTCACGTACTCTCGATCTGGGGCAAATGCTAGGGTAGGAGATGGAGGAAGAGTGATCAAACAAAAATCGAAGGGGTAGGGCTTCTTATGTACAAGCGGAAGCTGACCGATGTGCTTAGCTTGAGAGGATGCTCCGTCATCTAAGGATATCTATTCACCTATATGCCTGAAGATCAAAGAGCAATTTTCGTGAAGATCGTGAGCTGAAAGGAGGAAAGAATCAGGTTGTATCAATGTACGAAATCGAGGAATGCCTGACCTAGCGTAGTCCTAGTCGAGAGTAGCCTTAGTTGATCGGCGGTTAACAGAGGCTGGCTACTGATTGGGCCACCTTAGGTCACAAAAGGACAAAAATCAAAATGAAAAGATTAAATATTGAAAAAATAATAAACGAATTATTCAAATAAAATGCAAAACATAAAAAACATTTATTATTTTATCTATTATTTATTTATGATATTTATTTGTTTTTTTCGAGTTTATCTATTACAAGTTAATTTTTAAGGTTCCATTTATATGTATATTGACCTATGTTTTGGTTATTTTATTTTTATTTTGAATTTTTGATTTTATTATTATATTCCTTATTTTATAAAATTATAACTTATTTTTATATACATAGATATATTTTTATTTTATTTTATGATATATTGTGTACACTTCAATAAATGGGTATTAATTATATAGGTATAATTATATGTATTTCATCTATGTGCTTTTCTATACTATTTTATTTTTCTGTCTTATTTATACTTTTATTGTGTTTTAACCATGTACATATATTATAAATAATATTGACAGAATTCCAAAAATATAAATTATAAAATAATAAAGAATAATTAATATGAATATTTTATATATGTAAACTATACAATAGGAGTCCAAAACCTAACTTTCACACCTTAACTCCAAAAATATGAAACCACCTTCATTAAATAGATTCTTGAAAGATATATACAATTAAAGGTGATTTTGATATATTTTGAGTTTTTATTTAGGAGATATGGGTCGGGAAGTTGGGATTTGAACTTTTTATTTAGATTATAAAAAGTACGTTGTATATTTTTTATATGAAATTATTTTTGTATTTTTATTTGCATTTTTATATACAACTTTCATGTACCAAGTTTTTTTGTTTGAGGTATAACAAGTAGAAAAAAATAGGCCTTAAAACGAACTTATTGATGTATTAAAGAATGAGGATTTTTAATTTATTTATTAACCTTTATCTCCCCATACTTTATTCTTTGTCGATCCAGTCATCAATATGCCTAGGTCTCGGGGATTAGTGTCATAAAATACCTTTGCCATTTTATTCGTTTTCTTTGCTTTTCTTTATTCTATAATTTTGGTATTAAAAGCTAAAATTTATACACAACAAATGGCATAAATAATGAATGTTAATTTGTACAAAATAATGTTTTTTATATGCATTAGCTAGGTGTTTAAAGGCCAAAATGATAGAATAAAGGTGATGAAATGGAGATTCATCACCCCCTATACTTGCCTTGGCTAGTCCCTAGCAAACACTAAGGCAATAACTGCAGAAAATAAAAAGAAAGAAAAAAAAGAATGAAAATGGATTGAATTTAATTATTAAACTTATCTTCACAAAATTAAAGTTTGGAGCTCAAGTCGAACCTTTGGATTTTTAGTGCGGTCAGAACCTTATTGAGAAATAGATTTGAAACACAACAACCTTTGAGAATCCCAAAACTCTGCTCAAGTCTCCTCAATAACCATGTCAGAATACTTAAACTCATATTCATACCTTTATGACTATGAATCTATCTTGGACAATGTGTGAGATATGTAGCTCTCCTCGACTAAAGTGGTAAAAGTTTGTCTTCTCCAACATGGTAACCCTAATTACTCAATCTAACAACTCTTTCCTCGAGAAGCAGGGTATTCCTTTCTATGTTCAAATGACAACCAACTCAAGAAGAGGAGGAGGAGAGAAGAATGGGTGGTAGCCAGTGTAGTTACCTATCCTAAGATGCTTGACGAGTGTAGCCAAGTCACTCGATTGCATGCTCACAAATATATGACTTCAAAACTGAAGCCTGCTAACAAATATATACACTCCAACAGACATTTTATTTTCAAACAAGCATGTCCACTTTTTTAGGAGATTTTGATTTTCTTTGAAATACCATACACAACATTTACATAAGGACTTTTTATTTTTTGAGCCAGTCGACTATTCCTCTTTTGAAGCTTTATTGCAACCCACAACTTCTATCTTTAGACCTCATCGCCATTGGATCGGGATGAGGTACAATGGCCAGAAATGTGTGACTTTTGATGTTTCCATTGGCTTGTGTCTCATGTCTGCAAATCCAGCCCTCTACCACTTCAACCGAGGTGAGCAAAGTGAAAGATACATGTGTACAAGCTAGTTCATTTTCAACAAGAGTCATGCGTGTGCTCCGAAACATTCTACTTTGACAGTCAAAATAAGATTAAACCAAGTCTTATGATCTCTAAGAATAAGTCAACTAGACATGAAGTACCTTAATTCCAGTTCCTATAAGGTTCCTGTGATTAAGTATATTTAAAGTCCAACCAAGATCCAATCTTTGGATTTTACTTAGACTTGTTCAATTATCAAACTCTATCCAAAAAATGCAAATGCTTTACATAAATTATTTTTGTGATGCAATCTTCAAAATTTTGAACTTTTTATAGATTTTTGAAAAAGGTTTAGCATTTTTATAGATTTTTTTAAAACAAAAGTTTTGCCTAAGAAAATAGGTACACGGGGATGCATCTTATATTCGTAAGAGTGGGTTTTTAAGAATTTATAAAAGGGATATGTTATTAGATTTTATAGATATGTATAAATTTTTGTGTGATGTATATATTCCTCAAACTTATTTGAAAATATTTTTATAAACAAAATTTGAAAACTATAGTCCAAAATAATTTTTTTTAAATAAGTTTTACAAACACTTACAAACATTTGAAAATAATTTTGTAGTCTTTTTCAAACTTTATATATAGATTTTTCAAAATATTTTTGCAACCATTTTCCAAACCATTTGCAAATAGTTTTTCAAAACATTTTTATTTCACACAAAGAAAAGAAATTTTATAAATAAAATATTTTGACAAAGGTTTAAAACATTTTACAATATATTTTACTAATAATTTTCAAAAGATTACTCAAATAGATTTTCAAACTATTTTCAAACAGTTTGCAAAATACTTTTACCAGATTTATTAATCGTCATGTACACAAAGAATTTGAGGAATAATAAACATTTTTTATTAGTTTATTTTAATGAATTATATAGTATATATAGTATTTTATACAATATTTTAGCCATAATTATTAAAAATACAAAAGTATGACTCATGTCTAAAGTATATACGACTTATGGTCGTCAAATTTGCCTCTTCAATAATGTGGAATTGTCGTAGTATAGGAGGAAAATTTGGTTCAGTAAAGACCATACCTTCGAATATGTGGACGTTATTTTACTTGGCAAGTTTACCAAGGTTGAACTCATGGACACAAGCCTCTTCATCTATTTATCAAATATTGTCGTTTAATTGAGTGTGATTATGTGTTAAGTCTTCGGTCTTCTTGCAGATGCATAATAAAATGCTTATAAAATAATGCAAACATAACGAAGGAAAATGATGTGTGTGTTTTTATTTGATTTTATGATGCAATTATAAGATGAGTCATAACATAATGCAATGAAAAGAGCATGCATGCTAAAGATAAACTACAAACATGCTATTTGAGCTTAAAAATCTAGAGCAAGCATCTATTAATGGCAAATATTCATAGAGCAAGAGACACTATAAGACATCAAAATTCATCATATTTCATTTGGTATGAACTTAAGAAATTAAATATGATATTAGATAAATAACAAAAAGAGCTTCAAAATGACATTGAAATCATGCAATTTGGAATTAATATGCTCAAGACATGTAAGAAACAATGCAAAGGCATAAATGTAATAAAAATATGTGAAAAATAAAGATAAATATTGCAAAAGGGTCCCTGGATGGACCCATTTGCAAATACCAAAAATCAGCGGGGCCTTCTATAATTTATCCTTTTACGTACATGGACCATTTTGCAATTTTGTAAAGAAGCTATGGGCTCCCTGTAAAATACCCAGGTGCGCATGTGACAAACATACCTAGGGACCTAAGTGTACTATCTGCAATCTCTAAGGTCTTCACTACAAAAAAACCTTAGCCCTATTTGGGAGGCGACTAAGGCTCGGGCCATGTGGCGTTTCCAGGATGATTCGGTGCTCGGTCAGTAGGCGGATCCTAGAGGCTTGGCATGGATGCTTGGACTGACAGACGTCCGCATCTTGACCGTCCGATCATGAGGATCAGACTGTAACTACTCTTCTACTGGAGAGGGTTGCGCTTCGATAACCTCCTTGAAGCTTCGACTTGTTTCTTGCAGTCCTCCATGGGCAGGATGAAGAAGCTACCATATGGGCGAGGACAATGGCAACAAGGTGGAGGTCAGGCACCTATAGGAGGCGGGCGACGTTGTGTCGTTGGAGAGCTGGTGGAGATCGGAGGTGGAATTACAACTCCGGTCATTGATGAATCTTGCATTGTTAGTATAGCTGAAGTGACTCATTGTGCACGTGAGAGTGAAGTGAGGTGAGCGGAGGGTCATGGGGGTGGAGAGGACGATGACCCTAGAGGGGTTATTCTCTGGCGAGGGGAAGAATAAGGGGATGAATGTGGCGAAGGTTGCAGAGAAGGGAGGATGGTGAGTGGATTGGTCGGCGAAGGTGTTGCTGATATTGCAGAGCTTATGCGGTGGTTGGTGGCCAGTGAGAGTGAGGGTGTGAGTTGAATTAAATCAAATAAAATCAATGGAAGTGTTGGTGAAGAAGATACTTGGTCGGAGAGGTTCTCGGTGGCAGGGGAGGCTTGGGATGAGGCTCGTTGGAAGCCTCCAGTCTTCGTAAGAGTCGTGCATCCATGACAGGGTACTCAGCGACACCAAGGAAGTTGCGACATGAATGGAAATGCCATGGATCTCACCGAGAGTGTGCGACCATCATTGCCTCGACAAGTCACCCTCTGCTATCATCAGAGGGTGGAGGAAGCTAGGTCGTAGCCACTTGGTTGGTCGATAAGGATTACAGGAGGTGGAGCTTAGGGTTTTATAGGCGGAGGAGATGGGGGTTAGCAAAGGTGGTAGAGGTTTTTGCAACAGTTGATTGAAGGCAACAAGGCGTTGGGGGTTACGCAAGGGAGAGGGCTATGAGGGCTCTGTCGAGCAGCTATTGGGTGAAGGAGAGGTGAATGGAGGAACCTTCCAAAATAGGAAGGGGGTGGAGGGGAAACACATATGTAATGCTTGGGGAAGGGGGATTTGAAGAAGACGATGGGTTCTTATCCATTGGATCGAGGGATCTAATGGCTACGGTCAAGGCACGATCGTGTGGTCAAGATGCGCTCGATCAGATTGCATCAAACGGTGGAGAGGTAAGAAGATGTGGGCGATCGAGATGGGGGTTGGAGTCCCATCTAACAACATAGATGAAGCATGTGACATGTCTAGGTGAGAGATGTAGGTTAGGAGGGAGATTGGGCAGCTGTGAGGAAAGCACGAGTGTTTGGTTCTGATCAGATCAAGTGATCTCATCAGAAGGCTGAAAATGAAGCATAAATCAAAGGCCAAGATGGAGGCGGGTAGCCTCGAATCCAACAACCAAAAGAGAGGTCGGGTGGTAAGAAGAGGGAGCGGTCGCATGGTAGCTCCAGAGAGCACCACTTGGCTGCTCCAGAAAATTCAATAAATACAAAAAATAAAGTTAAATCTAAAAGAAATGGTTAGAGATTGAATTAGTAAAAGTCAAAACATGAAAGTTGTAGGTCTCAATGAGATCTACGAGATTCATGTTGGATAAAAAGTCAAACGAGGTCATTTGTACAAAATTCTATTTTTGGGATTAATTTTAAGAGATAAAAACATTGTCTTTATCGTTTGATATTTTTGTTTTTTTAATTTCTTTAAAACGCCAAAATAAATATAGACAATTAATTAACCTAATTTTTATGGGTTTTAATAAAATAGAAAAACAAGAAAAAGTTAGTAATTAAATACAATAAAATAGGTTAGCAAATAGGTTATTTGTACACAGAATATACCCAGTATAAGTACTGGTTAATATTACTGGATTAATTGTCATTTTTATTGAAATGTTTAACCTTGGGGATTAAGAATTCTATTTTAGCATGATAAATATGAGATTCATCATACCTTTATACTTAAACTACGCTCGTCCTTGAGCATCTAAAGAATGAAGGAGGCAAATTAATTCCTAACAATGTTTGTGAAAATTTCATGGCTCAATTCTTCAAATGCCCTTAATTTAAATGTTCCTAAAATTCTAGGCTCAACCATGCTCTAGTCAGAAGGAATCCAACATCTTTAATTATTATGCTCTATGTTGTACGTTAAATATAAGGATATGAAATTTAGTGTACTACAATCATGAGAGTTGGGTTGATACATCACCCAAAGTTCTAGTCCAAGAGACTCTATTTTAGACCTAGTCCTCAACAATAGGGAATAATTCTACTCTTGCTTTGGTATGATTTTTATAAGATTTTTAATGTTTTTAATTTTTGGTGTTTTAAAAATAAATAATGCGTGAAAATTGGTCAGAAATCAAGAGACAATGCAATACAACTACCCTAATTATTTTGGAATTTTTGGAACAATAATAAATTTTTTATGAATTTTGGAATTTCAAACAAGGAAAAATGACATGTTTTGATTTTTTAATAATAATAAATGAAATCAAAATGCAATTTGCAAGATTTTTAGATCACAAATAACATTTATTTCATTTAAAAAGAGCAAGCAAATTATTGTTCTGTAGTTCAGGGACAGGTAATTAATTGAGAGGATAGTTGCAGTTCAGGGACCAAAATGTAAATAAGTTTTGTTTTGTTTTTGCATCCAATAGATAATAAAAATAAAGTACAGGAGAGAATGCACAATTTTAACAATATGTCACGTGCTTGGCATGTGCTTGAGGCTGGCAGGGATGTTTTTGCAAATTCAGAAAATGTTCGGGGGCAATTTTTGCATTTATTCCTTTTTTTAAAAAAATAAAAAATAACCCCCCAACCTTAGGCAGGTTCGTTTCAATCAAAAGGGGCACCAACAAGGGCCGTTGCCCCTTGCTTCTTCTCCACGCAAGGGGGGCGGTGATAGATGTGGTTGGCGGAGCTCGGCCTAGAAGGGAGGGCATCGGCTGCTGGACGAGAGGTTCGTGTTGCGTGCGGCGGTGGAGGATGCGGCAGAGGTGGATGCGGTCGAGGTCGACGCGGCGGGAAGGAAAAAAAAAGCCTGGGCTGCGCGAGAGGTCCTAGGGTCGCGGCTGCAGGTCTCCCTTCACTGGTGCGAGGTCCACGCTTGGAGGTCGGTGCGACGAAGCGAGGGTTGGGTGGCCGCGGAACCGCTGGAGGTCGGGTCGCGCGCTGCTGGCGTGCGCGGGAGGGGCGCGGCCCAGCGGAGGCGCGGATGTCTTCAAAGGCGGAGGTGTCGATGTTGTTGGCAGACAGCAGCGCGCACGGCTGGCGCGTGGAGGTGGCGTGTCGCGGCTGGGCGACTACGTCTGAAGGCGGTGTGCTTCCGCGGGCGGCGGGCGGTGGAGACCCGCTTGACATGCTACGCTCCTTTTTTTGTTTTTTATGTTTGCAATGTAAACAGTGAATATTTTTTATTTTTTATGTAAATCCGAAAAATAGGAAATAAAAAGGATATTTTTTAAATTTTTTTAATGTTTAATATTTATTATTTTTTTATACAATAAGAGAAAAAAACTTTTTTTCTTTTTTTTGCAATTCCGAAAATAGGGAAAAATAGAAATTCCTTTTTTATTTGTTTTTTTATTTTTTATATGACCTTGCAAAACAAACGTTAGAGAACAAAAATAAACAAATGTTTTTTTCTTTTCTATTTATTTACAAATCGAAAAAATGAACGGAGATTCGACGGAGATGATGGATTCGAATCCGATCTCTGGTCACCTTACGCGGCCGGAGTTGAGAGATCGTGGATGGTAGAAATAGAACGCGTGAAGATCGAGAAAGTGAGATGAAAATCGAGTCGGTGGCGGATCAAATCGAGATGGATTTTTTTAGATCTAGAGAAATAAACATGTCAACAAGATAAAAAATTCCAGAAATAAACTACGATTAACCTAGATAAAAATAAGAAAAATGTGGATCTCACATTAGGAGCGGAAAAGGACCGTAATCGCCTCGACAAGGTTGACTCGTTGTCACCGGAAGGCTTGGACACTAGGCAACTTTCTCGGCGAAATTTTCTCTGGGAGATCGGGCTCCTCTCTCTAAAGATGGATGAAGTTGGAATGAGGGAGAAGGAGCCATATAAATAGAAAAGATGGAATGAAATTTGATTTTTGATTTTTTTTGGATAAGGAAATGAGAGATGAAAATTGAAATGAATTTTTGAATTTTTTGGTGGAAGAGATAAGATGGATGCAAAAATTGAAATGAGATAAAGATAAATAGATAAAGCTATTTATAAAATTATCTATTTTTTGAATTTTCATCACTTTATTTATTTGAAATATATTATTTTCTTATTTTTTATGATGGTTAATTAAAAATAGCAACTATATACATATACTATATATATGACATTATATACAAGTGTAAATAAGGAAATTAGCTTCTTTTCTTTTTTTTGTTTTAATTATTTTTATTTCTATTTTAAATAATTTGTAAGAATAATTTACAAATATATACAAATACAATATTTACAAAATACATGGGAAAATTGCACAAACCATCCCGAAAAACCAACCTTTTACTCGTAACTCCAAAAATTATGAAATCACAACCATTTTAAATTTAATTTAGAATCCAATGGAAGTGATATTGGTTTAATTTGAGTTCATATGGAGCCGGAATTGATTTTTCAATTAGTTCTTGGTGGCTTTTTTCCAAGTGTGGCTACTTTTATTCTGTACATGATTTAATTATGCAATTATTTTTATTGATTAGGACACATTTTCATTTACAACTTTGGTTTTGAAAGTTATTTGATTTGAGGTCAATTAATGCACAAATAAATTAGTGTTAATTTTATATAGATATATACAAAATAAGTGAGAAGTATTTACAACAACACACACACATTTTTTTCATTTTATGCTTAAAGAACCTTATCTTCCCCTATTTTATTCCTGGTCGATCAGGTCAAGTCTTGACCTTCTCTCGGGGTTCGGGTCAGCCTGTATACAGTCTTCCTCTTTTTTTTTTTATTTTCTTTATTTTTTCTTTCTTTAGTAAGAAGTGTACAATATTTACAGATGGAAGCTAGTAAGAATATGGAGTTAGTGTTATATGCAGGTGTTTTATAAGGGATTTTAAGCTAAAATAAAGAATAAAGATGACTAATCGCAGATTCATCATCCCCCTATGCTTTACCTTTGCTATTCCCTTAGCAAACACTTATTTGAAAGAATAAGTGAAGAAAAAGAAAAAGAAAGAGAAAATAAAGAGAGTAGGACAATATCGAGTACTAAACTTATCTTCATAAAATTTTAGTTTGGAGCTCTTTCGGACCTTTGGATTATTAGTGTGTCGAAACATCTGTGAGACTTAGAATTTTAAAATCGACAGCCTTGATGTTCTACACATCATTATCACATTTTCGGCTCAGAAGTCATCTTAGATCAATCCTCTTCCTAAAGTATACCCTATGAACATTGAACAATCGACTCATGTGTGTGAAAGGTTTTAGCTCTTCCCATCCAGAATGTCGGACTACCATGCAAATCTCCTCTCATGTAACTCGTCCTCGGGGAGTCAGGTATTTACTTCTAAGGTATGTCGCGTTGTGTTCACAATCGAAATCGTGGAGAAGTTAGAAGAAGGAGAAAAGAACTGGAGGGTGGCCAGTGTAGTCACCTCTCCTTGTGAAGCCGGCATGTGTTGCCGAGTCTCCACCAAGATCTGCAGGATTTCTTGAAGCTTGGACCTTTTTTGTCAGATATTTATTTGGTAGTGGCTTCTTTGTATTTGGATTTTTGGTGGCTCTTCTTGGATCTTGTCGTGCCCCTACGGATATAGAATTTTTGTTCTGTACATGTTTTGGAGTCTTAGAAAAAATTGTGCCCAGCCGTCCATCCCTTTTCCGATGCTTTACCGATCTTTAGATTTCCACGCTACCAGAAAAGAAACTCACATAGTCTTCCAACATCACGTCTGAGTTGAGCTAAGTGTATAGTGCGGGAGTACAAATTAATTCCCTATTCTAGAGTTGTAACCAGAATGAAGAGACTAGGTTAGACACTAAGAGTCAAATGTTGCACATTGTCATGTAGAACTCAAAGAATTAAGTCAAAGATCTGAAGCTTCAAAAATCCTATTTCTCAGTGAAGTTCCTCTGAAAATTAGGTGGATTAAGGTCCATCTAATCTCCATTCTTCAATTTTATTCCAGACATAGTTTAAATAGCAATACTATCTTTAAAATGCACATGCAAATGCAACATATGAACAATGCAGAGAGTTTTTTTATTCACATGTGAAAAGAATATTTTTTTATAAATTTGAACTTTTTATGGATTTTTGGAGGAAAAATGCAGATGTGAAAGAAAGGTTTTTTTTTATTATGTAAATTTTTATAGATTTTTGGTTTTGTAGTTTTTTTAAGGAAAAAGGGTTAGTAAAATATACAAGTATATACAAGATATTTTTTATTTTTGTTTTTTTTTGTTTTGTTTTTTTAACACGCGTGTATTTTACAAAATTATACACATAACCCCCCAAATAAACGTATTTAAAAGTACGAGTTATGTCTAAAGTGTATATACAATATATACGACACCCCCTATACTTAGCTCGAACTATGTCCTCATAGTGATCAGACAGTGACAAAGTAAGACATAACGCATGCTAAGTATAGAAAGACGAAAAGATTCCTATACTACAATGACTCAAAGAAAAGATAAAAAGAAGAGAAGTTGGTGACCCCCCATACTTAGGATCAAGTAATCCTAAGTATAGTAGAATGCACAAAGGGGAAAACAGATGAAGAGAATGTATAGACTCACAGAGTCATGATATGAACAACATCACCCCCCCATACTTAGGGTAGAGTATCCCTAAGTATTGGCAACAACAACAAGGGTGATAAAAAAGATGAATATGAACAACACAAATCCTTCACACCCCCTATACTTTGGACAAAGCACATCCTAAGTATAGCATATACACACACACACATGGAAAAGGGGTGAATGATAAAATGGGAGAAGAAAGAGTGAAACGAAAGGATATACAAGAGGAGTGGATGTACAAAGGTTAAGAAGGTTGAAAACGAACCTTCTTGCGGGACCGTTGAGGTATGGATTTGACAAGGTGTAGGTCGATATTGGGATCATCATTAGACATAAACTGAGTATGATCGACCAAGAATGTATCCTCAGCAGTCTCAGATTGTGCAGGCCTAAACCGGTTATTGAAAGTAGTGTGGTCATGTCCTGCCTGGGAAGTCTTGCAAACCTCAAAGTAAAATGGTTCGTAATCATTATCAGAAAAAGTAGGATCAATTTCAGCCTAGCAAGCATCTACTGGATCGTCATCTTTATCAAAAGGCTCAAATTCCTTTATAAAAGCAATCAAATCAAATTTCGCTTGATCGGTCTTATCTGAATCAAGGTGAATAGGAACGGACTCATCGGTGAAAGTAGTCAAATCATGTTCGTCCTGTCTAGTCCCAGAGTCTGCCTTCCGCTCTAGGGTGTCTATCGTGTAAATTCCGTGGATGTCATCAATGCATCACCACGTACCAGATGAGGGAACTCCAAGTTCTATGCTTTCGGAGTCCTCATCCTTAAAGAGGAATTCTTGGGTCTCAGTATCATCCATCATATAGTAAAAATCTCTGGTAATATCATCATGGTCAAAGTCCTTGGGGTTAGCTAACATGGGCGGGCTCTCATGGGATGCGGGTCTCTGGATGGTAGTGGGAGTAGTGATTAACACATTGCTCCCTACATCAGAACGGAAGCGAATCTCTCCTGAAGCATAATCAATAACAGCTCCCGCAGAGGCGAGGAAAGGTCGTCCCAGGATGATTGGAGGATGCTCCACAGGTGTGGAGGTCTCCATGGGCATTACAACAAAATCCGAAGTAAAATTCATGCCCTGAATAAGAATGACAGTGTTTTCTAAAATACCATTCGGCCTCTTGATAGATCCATCAACAAATTGAACTATCATCCTGGTTTTCTTGAGAGGCCCAAGATGAAGAGACTGTACCATAGGGAAGGATATTATATTGATTGACGAACCGTCGTCAAGGAGAATGTTATCACAAGAATAGTCAGATATCGAGCAACTCACAAGAGGTGTGGCAGTGTTCCCTTTATTAAAATACAGACGCTGAGAGATGGCATAGGGAGTGGCCATGGTCAATATGTGACGCTTAGATCTTCTCCTTCGTTTTCTCTTCTTGTGTTGAGGAGTAGATAAATCTGTCATGGCCAGTTGAAGTGGGGCTTTAATGATCTCATGAAGGGTGGCCACCACTTCGGATTTAGTCAACATTTTTAAAAATTTTTGGACCTCATCCATACAAGGGTAGAGGTCAAAATCAGCATATACACGAGGATTGCCAAGAGTAGTCTGTACAGTGGCATCCTCGGGGTCAAAGTTGGGAGATGGCTGTGTGGGTAAATGATCGGGCATTGGGTCCTCTCCTCACAAAATGAATCAACAACGTGTCTCCCGAATTCTTTTTGGATTTTTGAATTTTTTTTAGTTTTTTGTATTTTTGGTGATTTCAAGCTCTCGTGATTATCCTCAAATGAATCAAAATCCTCAAATAGTGGAGCAACGGTCTGTCTCTCATTCATGTTAAATAGATTGGAAATCCTCGAATTCATAAGATCCATCACCTGGTTCAATGTCTTAAGTATGGAAACCATGAAACGTGACTCCAAAATCCCAGGATCGGGTGGGTTGAATGAGGGTGGATGAAAATCAAAGTCCTCCGACTCCTAAAATAATGAGTTAGGCAGATATGCACAAACATCAGGAGGAAGATCCTCCTGGAAAAGGGAAGGTGGATCGTCTGGAGAGTACGAGGTATCTGCAAAGATCGGATTAAAATAACTCCAATCGTCCATCTTTGAAACAAAAGATGAGAGAACATGAGGGTCAAGTCAAAAGATATGGAGAAAAAGGCGCAACTGCACAGCAGGATCTAGTATGCACACAAGCAATCAAACACAATACAAACCCCCAATTCACCAACTCAACGCAATGTGAAGACCGTGAAGGTCCGGTCTCTTAATCTTGTCTGTTTTAGAGTTAGGTGATAATCACAAATTTGTACAAACACTTAGGTTGAATTATGGGATTTGGGCACTAAGCTTATTGTGTACGCGAGCAAGTTAAAACGAATACAATGAGGGGGTTACTCTTCCCCAAAACAATGATTTTTCCTTATGTTTATTTTAGGGTCGAGTTTTCTTTAGCAGTCCCAAATTTTAGGCAGTTGTCACTTGGTTAAAATATTTTCAAAGAATCGCCTACCGAGTGTCCAATTTTCTTTTTAACTTACATGAGTGAAAACAAGGAAATGAGATTGGAAAAGCCAATGTGCGATTAAAAACGATGATGCATGTAGGGGATAGAGATGCGTACCATGTCGCCAGCACTCTACATGCAAGTGATCCACGCAGAATTTAAATATAGAAAAATAAACTAACCTATATGATGCAGGTGAACCGTCCTAGATGATAACTTCTATTAATGGGCAAGAACAAGTTAATTTGACTATTCCATATTACGCTCTACTCTATAGGTACATAAATTCCTTTAGGGTGTTTGGACCTAATTAATTACCTGGCTTAAGCAAATTAATTAAAGCAATAAATAGGTAGCTATCGAAATCTGCAGAAAATAAAGAAAGATAAAGGCGACGAAAACAAAACAGGTAAGGTCCCCCAAGTGCACCGGCACTCGGCGAAACAAACCTCGCAACAAATGAATGTCTGTTTACAAGAGTTCAAATGCTAGAAAAAAAACTCTCTCTTTTTTTCTTTTTCTCTTTTTTCCCGTCTCCTTCACTTTTTATTCTCCTCTTCTCACGCTATCCTGCAGCTTGGTGAAAAATTAAGCTGCCTCCACGTCGCCTGGGTGCTTTGGCTCTCCTAGTATTGCCTCATTCGCTCTATGGGCTCTCGTAAGAAAAAGAAAGGAGAATGTGTAAGAAACACAATTATCAAATATGAGAGGAAAAAAATGAATGAATGCAATAGATATAAACAATGAAGTGAATGGTAAGAATGTAAACAGATATTTACAACCAAGAATAGCAGGTCAAAAGAGAAACCTAACTATCCTCGTCGTGCCTCCCCAGCAACAGCGCTATTTTGTTGCGCACGAAATTTCGAGGATGGATATTCAAAGGTGAATAAATGTGTCGTCGCTATCCCCATAATCCCGTGACGACAAACAATATTTTTTTAAAAAAATTTTGCTACTTATTAACCTGTATAGCGGACAGGGTTGAACTCAGGGAGGCTACAATTTCCGAGGGTTATTCAATTAATCAGAAACTAATTAAAAGAATACATGAATCTCAAAAGACAACAATCCTTGATTTTTGTGATTTTTTATATTTTTTTATATTTTTTTATATTTTTTTTAAATTTTCAAAAATAACACAAAGCAATATTCATAAGATCAAAGATATGCACACCAATTTTTTATAATTTTTTAATTTATAAAAAATGCTCAGAAAAATACAGAAAAAAATATTTTTGTGTTTTAAAAGTTTTGAAATGTTTTTTGAGAATTTTGTTGATTTTTCAGATGTTTTTGTATTTTTTTAAAAATCAAATAGTGAGAAAATATGAAAAGGTGCACAACCTGAAGTAATTTGCAACTTAAAAATATTTTAAGTGCCCAAAACTCCTTACAATTATTTTTAAGACAAACTATAAGCAATTGTCTACAAATAAAAACTGAAATCACAATTTTTGGGTTTTTTTAGAATTTTCTATGATTTTTATAAGATTTTTAATGTTTTCAATTTTCTTGGGTTTTATAAATAATTAATGCGTGAAAAGTGGTTAGAAATCAAATGACAAAGCAATACAACTATCCCAATTTTTTTGGAATTTTTGGAACAATATTTAAAATTTTATGAATTTTGGAATTTCAAAAAGGGAAAAATGACATGTTTTTTATTTTTTAATAATAATAAATGAAATCAAAATGCAATGAAAATTTTACGCTAGGAAGATCATCACATCAGGAACATAGCATATATTTTGCAAGATTTTTAGATCACAAATAACATTTATTCATTCAAAAAGAGCAAGCAAATTATTGTTCTGCAGTTCAGGGACCAAAATGTAAATAAGTTTTGTTTTTGTATCCTCTAAATAATAAAAATAAAGCATAGGAGAGAATACACAATTTTACCAACATGTCACGTGCTTGGCATGTGCTTGAGGCTGGCAAGGACGTTTTTACTAATTCAGAAAATGTTCGGGGACAATTTTTGCAATTGTTCCTTTTTTTAAATAAAAAATACCCCCCAACCCTAGGGAGGTTCGTTTCAATCAAAAGGGGCACCAACAAGGGCCGTCACCCCTTGCTTCTTCTCCACGCAAGGGGGGAGGCGACAGATGTGGTCGGCGGAGCTTGGCCTGGAAGGGACGGCGTCGGCTGCTGGACAAGAGGTTCGCGTCGCGGTAGAGGTCGATACGGTCGAGGTCGATGCGGCGGGGCAGACGGCTCGGCCTGGGCTGCGCTAGAGGTCCTAGGGTCGCGGTTGCAGTTCACCCTTCATTGGAGCGGGGGCCACGCCTAGAGGTCGATGCCGCGAAGCGAGGGTTGGGCGGCCGCGGCGCCGCTGGAGGTCGGGCTGCGCGCTGCTGGCATGCGCGGGAGGGGCGCGGCCCAGCAGAGCGCGGAAGGCTTCAGAGGCGGAGGTGTCGATGTTGTTGGCAGACAGCAGCGCGCACGGCTGGCGCACGGAGGTGGCGAACCGCGGCTGGGCGACGGCGTCTGAAGGCGGTATGGTTCCGCGGGCCCGCGGCGGGCGGTGGAGACCCGCCTGACTTGCTACGCTCTTCTTTTTGTTTTTTATGTTTGCAATGTAAGCAGTGAATTTTTTTATTTTTTTTATGTAAATCCGAAAAATAGGAAATAAAAAGGATAATTTTTTTATTTTTTATTTTTTAATTTTTTAATTTTTATTTATTCTTTGTGATGTCAACAGTAAGTAAGTGAAAAACTTTTTTAATTTTCTTTACAAATAGAAATTCATTTTTTATATTTTTTTATTTTTTATATGACCTTGCAAAACAAACGTTAGAGAACAAGAAGGAACAAATGTTTTTTTTCTTTTTTTTTTATTTACAAATCGGAAAAATGAACGGAGATTCGACGGAAATGATGGATTCAAATCCGATCTCCGGTCACCGTATGCGGCCGGAGTTGAGAGATCGTGGACGGTAGAAATAGAACACGTGGAGATCGAGAAAGTGAGATGAAAAATCAAGTCGGTGGCGGATCAAATCGAGATGGATTTTTTTAAGATCTAGAGAAATAAAAATGTCAACGAGAAAAAAATACAAGAAATAAACTACGATTAGCCTAGATAAAAATAAGAAAACTATGGATCTTACCTTAGGAGCGGAAAAGGACTGTGATCGCCTCGACAAGGCCGACTCACTGTCATCGGACGACTTGGAGACTAGGCAACTTTTTCGACGAAATTTTCTCTCGAAGATCGGGCTCCTCTCTCTAAAGATTGATCAAGTTGGAATGAGAGAGAAGGAACCATATAAATAGAAAAGATGGAATGAAATTTGACTTTTGAATTTTTTTTTTGGATAAGGAAATGAGAGATGAAAATTGAAATGAATTTTTGAAGTTTTTGGTGGAAGAGATAAGATGGATGCAAAAATTGAATTGACATAAAGACAAATAAATAAATCTATTATAAAATTATCTATTTTTTTGAATTTTCATAACTTTGTTTATTTGAAATAAAAAATGTTATTTTTTTCTTTTTTTATGATGGTTAATTAAAAATAGCAACTATATACATATACTATATATATATGACATTATAAACTAGTGTAAATAAGGAAACTAGCTTCTTTTCTTTTTTGTTTTAATTTTTTTATTTTTATTTTAAATAATTGGTAAAAATAATTTACAAATATATACAAATAAAATATTTACAAAATACATGGGAAAGTTGCACAAACCATCCCGGAAAGCCAACCTTTTACTCGTAACTCCAAAAATTATGAAATCACAGCCATTTTAAAGATAATTTAATTTAGAATCCAATGGAAGTGAGATTGTTTAATTTGAGTTCATATGGAGTCGGAATTGATTTTTTGATTAGTGCTTGGTGGCTTTTTCCAAGTGTGGCTACTTTTATTCTGTACATGATTTAATTGTGCAATTATTTTTATTGATTAGGACACATTTTTATTTACAACTTTGGTTTTGAAAGTTATTTTATTTGAGGTCAATTAATGCAAAAATAAATTAGTGTTAGATTTATACATATATACATAAAATAAGTGAGAAGTATTTACAACACACACACACACATTTTTTTTTATTTTCTGCTTAAGGACCCTTATCTCCCCCTACTTTATTCCTGATCGATCAGGTCAAGTCTTGACCTTCTCTCGAGGTTCGGGTCAGCCTGTATATAGTCTTCCTCTTTTATTCATTTTCTTTATTTTCCCCTTATTTATCTATTTATTTTATGTTAAAATTAGTAAGAAGTGTACAATATTTACAAATGTAAGTTAGTAAGAATATGGAGTTAGTGTTATATGCAGGTGTTTTATAAGAGATTTTAAGCTAAAATAAATGAATAAAGATGACGAATCACAGATTCATCATCTGACCCATGTTACTTGAGGACGAAGCATATACAATGTCCTCTAAACCACACACTTTTCTAAAGGAGACCTAAGTTCCCTCACTGAAGATTAACTACTCATTTTTAAGTCGTGTAGTCAGAGTCTCCACAGAAATTTTTTTAATTTTTCTGATTTTTATGGAGTTCTTACAAAAGACTAATTTTATTTACAAAAAGTTAATCCCTCAATTTTAAAAAGATTTTTTTACAAGGATTTTTACAATTTTTTTTACAAAGCTCAGTTCATTAGGCCAAATTAAACCAAGCCTACAAAGGTTTTTTCAAAATTTTAAAACACGAGCTATGGCTAAAGTATATATACAATAATATACAGTAAAACCCCCTATACGTAACTTTTGTCATGTCCTCATAGTACAAGTGATATGAAGCTATAGCTCTGGTTAAATATAAGGTGATATAGCGGAGCTGAGGAGGAGGGTCCCCCAACAATTAGGTCAAAATATGACCTAAGTATATAAAGATAGAGAGAGGGAAGAATGATGCGTCGGGTCCCCCTATACTTAGGCTAAAAATAGCTTAAGTAATGGATGCAGAATTTCGAGAAGGGGGGATCTGTGGCAGTTAGGGTTAGAGGGTGATTTATACATATGAGTGGAGAGAGGGTGGTGAAATTTTACAGATGATTATGAAGATGCAGAAGGGTGTGTGTGTACATGCATTGTGTGAATACACAGAGATAGTAGGGGATGGGGGGGTGAGTTGATATGCATGTATGCGTGTGTGTTGTGTGAGGGGGTAAATCATCCAGTGATCTACATTTTTTTTCTATTTCTCTCTCTTTTTTTCACTCAGCCATGGCCGGTCCTAAGCTCGGGTAAATGAGGAGGGTTGTGTCAGGTAGCCAACAGGCAATGTAAAACAATCAGAGATAACTTCCTAAATAATAATTTAAAAAAATACTATTTAGGAAGTTGCCTCATGATTATCAGATCTTTTGTTTGGGCATTCTCTACTTGAGACACGTTGCATCGCCCGAATGCAATGGAAAATTGTCAAGGGTCGCTACATCGCAGCTTGTATGTAGTTCAAAATTTGCAAGGGTTCTCACATGAGGAACACATGCAGGTAATTAAGCTAGTTTTATTGCATCACCACCCAGATGCGGTCCAAAATTTGCAAGGGTTCTCGCATAATAGATGCATGCGAGTAAAGAAGTTATTCCAAAAGAGATTGCAATGGAAGTTGCAGATTGATAGTTGGAATATTGTCATTTTAACTGGAAAATTGATGGAGATAGTGGATACGATGGAAAGAAGGAAGATTCATATACTATGTCTTCAAGAGACTAAATGGGTTGGAGAGAAAGCAAAGGAGATCGAGAAGACATGATTTAAACTTTGGCATTCAGGTAAAGATAAGGGTAGAAATGGTGTTGGAGTGGTTGTTCATAAGGATTTGAAGGATTGTGTGGTTGAGGTGCAAAGATTCAGGGATCAAATTATTTTGCTAAAATTGGTGCTTGAGAAAGAAATTTTGAATATCATCTCAATTTATTCACTGCAAATTAGTTTAGATGAAAGGACCAAACAAGCTTTCTGGGAGGATTTGGATAAGATTTTATAAGGAATTCCACAAAGAGAGATGATTTGCATAGGTGGAGATCTTAATGGACATGTGGGAAAAGATGCTTCAGGGTATGCTAGTGTTCATGGTGGACATGGTTTTGGGGATAGAAATGAAGAGGGAAAAGTCATTCTGGATTTTGTAATGACATATGATCTTTTCATAGCAAACACTCTCTTCAAGAAGAGGGAGGAGCATTTAATTACTTATAAGAGTGGGCCAACGAGAACACTGATAGATTACTTTGCATTGAGGAGAAGAGAATGGTTGTGTTGTAAAAACTGCAAAGTAATCCCAAGAGAGAGTTTGACAACCCAACATCTCTTGTTAGTCTTGGATGTACAAATAAAAGGGATGTCAAAGAAAATGAGAGTTCTTATGATCATTAAAACTAGATGGTGGAATCTTCCACTGAAGCAATCGATCTTCAAGGAGAAGGTTTTAGAAGACTTATCTTGGGATTGTAGCAGAAGTGCAAATGAGATGTGGGAGGCAGTATCATCTTGTATCTGAAAGGTAGACAAAGAGATGCTAGGCGAGTCAAAGGGAGGAGATCTAGGCTAAAAGTAGGCTTGGTGGTGGAGTAAAGTGTTGCAAGAGAAGATAAAAATTAAAAGAGCACGCTTTAAAGTTATGTCTAAGGATAGAACAGAGGAATCTTCACAAACTACAAAATAATGAAGAAGGAATCAAAGAAGTCTATAAGCGAAGCTAAGTCAAATGCTTATGAAGTTTTGTATAAAAATCTTGACTCTAAGGAGTGCCAGAAGGATATATTCAAGTTGGCCAAAGTAAGAGAAAGAAAACCAAAGACCTTTCTCAAGTGAGATGCACTAAGAAAAGTCACGTTCTTGTTACTCAGAAGGATATAGAGACTAGATGGGAGCAGTACTTCCATAAACTTTTCATTGGGGAAGGAAATATAAATATCACTTTGGGTGATCTGGATATAGTGAAATTTACTTGAATCGTGCAAGCTATATACAGATACAAAGAAAGCAAGCAGAGGAGGCTTTGAAGGTTATGAGACATGGGAAAGGTGTAGGACCGAATGAAATCCCTATAGAAGTATGGAGAGTTTTAGGTTAGTGTGGTTTGACTTGGCTTACGAATATATTCAATGTTATTTGGCGAAGCAAGAAAATTCCTTAAGATGGGAGGAGGAATATAGGGTTTAGGGAGAAGAGACAAGTATCTGTCCTATACATTAACCTCATAAAGGACATGTATGATAGGGCTTTATCTTGTGTAAGGACCCTGTCTGGAAAGACCGGCTAATTTGACATCAACACTGGTTTACATCAAGATTCAACTTTGAGTCCATTTCTTTTTACTTTGATTATGGATGAGTTGACAAGTCACATTCATGATGAGTTACATTGGTGTATGTTATTTTCTGATGATATTATATTAGTTGACGAAACTAGAGATGGAGTAAATGAGAAGCTTCAGGTCTGGAGACATGAGTTGGAGACTAAAGTATTTCATATAAGTAGGGCTAAGGCGGAATATGTGGAGTGCACCTTTGATGGAAGCAATGGTGAAGGAATCACGGTGAAGATTAGTGACGATAACATTCGAAAGAGAGATTCTTTTAGATATACAGGATCTATTTTACAACATGATGGAGAAATTGATGGAGATGTTACTAATAGAATAAATGCAGGCAGGATAAAGTGTAGAGGATCCTTTGTTGTTCTCAGTGATAAGAAAATTCGTTTAAAAATTAAAGGAAAGTTTTACAAAGTAGTCCTGAGACCTACTATGCTCTATGAATCTGAATGTTGGACTATGAACCATAAATATGTGCAGAGAATGGATGTAGAAGAAATGAAAATGCTAAGGTGGATGTGTGGACACACATGTAAAGATCGGATTCGGAATGATGCAATCAGAAAGAAAGTTGGTGTAGCTCCAATCGAGGATAATATGCGAGAAAAGCGCTTAAGATGGTTTGGTCATTTGCAAAGAGGATCGGGTGATGCACCAGTTAGGAGATGCGAGTGTTGGGATGTTGAGCCGGCTAAGAGTGGGCGAGGATGGCCTGAGAAGTGTTGGAAAGAGACTATACAAAGGGATCTTAGTTTTTAGGATATAAGCCTGGGATTGATCCAAGATAGATCTGAATGGAAGCAAAGAATCCATGTAGCCGACCCTACTTAATTGTTGGAAAAGGATATATTGTTTTTGATGTTGTTTTCTCTCTTTTTTTTCTTTTTTGAACACACGAGAGCCCTCAAATGAGAACCCGCTAGAAAGGCACATGCTACATTTTTTACAATAAAATGCATGAAATGCTGATTAAAAATTCCTTAAATCTCTCTCCTTTTCTTTGTGGCTCCTTGCAACGGGAGCTCCCAACTCCACGTCTCCATGGATCTAGAGCGTCCTCAATTTCCATGGGCTTTACCACAAAAGAACAATGTTATAAAAATATCAAGAAAAATAATCAACAAAAATGATGCAAAAATAACATGATGAGAAAACTTGCAAATTTTCAAAATATTCATATGAAAAATATTTCAACAAAATTTGACATATAAATAAAGGTAAGTCGTGTCCCCGACAACAACACAATTTGATGATTGTTAAATTTGCCTATTTAGTAATGTGGAATTGTCGTAGTATAGGAGGTAAATTTGGTTCAACAAAGATCACACCTTCGAATATGTGGACACAATTTTAATTGGAAAGCTTACCAAGGTCGAACTCAGGGACACAAAACTCTTCGTCTATTTATCAAATATTGTCATTTAATTGATGTGTGTTTATTTTCTAAGTCTTTGGTCTTCATGTAGATGCACAATAAAATGCATATAAAATAATGCAAACAAAAATAAGTTAAATGATGCATGTGTTTTATTTAATTTTATGATGCAATTATAAGATGAGGCATGGCATAATGCAATGAAAAGGACATGCATGTGAAAGATTAACTACAAATATGCCCTACAGAATATGAGCACAAATTATGATTCAGAATCAAAGTAAGTTTGAGCATAAAAATTCGAGAGCAAGCATCTACTAATGGTAAAGATTCATAGAACAACAGACACCATATATATCAAAATTCATCATATTTCATTTAGTTTAAGAAATTAAGAATGCCATTAGATAGATAATGAAAAGAGATTCAAAATGACACTGAAATCATGCAATTTGGACTTAATATGCTCAAGATATGAAAGAAATAGTGCAAGGGCATAAAATGTAATAAAAAGTGCAAGAAAAATAAAGATAAATATTGCAAATATGTCCTTGGAGGGACCCATTTAAATACCAAAAACTGGCGGGGCCCTGTATAATTTATCCTTTTGCGCATTGGGATTATTTTACAATTTTGTAAAGCCGACAGGGCCTTCCCTGTAAAATACGCAGGCACACACATGAGGCACACACCTAGGGATCTAAGTGTAATATCTGTAATCTCTTGGGTTTTCACTGCAAAATACCTAGGCCCTCACATACGGAGCACATGAGGGACCAGGTTCGGGAGGAAACCCAGGCCCGGGACAAATGGTTTGTCTAGGATGCTTCAGTGCTCGGTTCGGGCAGGCCGAGCCTGGAGGCATGGGACAGAGGCTTGGACTACCACAGGTTCTCATTTGGACTGCTCGGTCGTAAGGATCAGACGGTAGAAGCACTTCATGGTCCGCCGATGATCACTGGAGAGGGTTGCACTCCAGTGACCTCCTTGGAGCTTTTCCTTGCTTCCTCAGTCCTCCAAGGGCTGGATGAAGAAGTCGATGTGCGTGTGAGGACAATGGTAGCATGGTGGAGGTCCCGCAACTTCAGGAGAGGTAGGCAATGTTGTGTTGTCAGAGAGGCTGGTGGAGATCAGAGGTAGAATTGCAACTCCAGCCATTGACAAATCTTGCATTACTAGTATAGCCGAAGCGACTTGCTATGCATGTGAGAGTGAAGTGAGGTGAGAGAAGGGTCGTGTGGGTGGAGACGACGGTGACCCTAGAGGGGTTCTTCTCCAGGGAGAGTAAGAATAGGGGACGGACGTGGTGGAGGCTACGAAGAAGGGAGGATGTGAGTGGATTGGTCGACAATGGTGATAGTGATTTGATGGAACATATGGGGTGGTCGTTGGCCGGTGAGGGTGAGGGTGTGAGTTGAATTAAATCAAACAAAATCAATGGAAGTGCTGGTAAAGAAGACACTTGATTGAAGAGGGTCTCAGCAGTAGGGAAGGCTTGGGATGAGGCTCTTTGGAAGCCTCTAGCCGCCGCATGACCTGCGCAGCTACAACAAGGTTCTCAACAGTGTCAAGGCGGCCGCGACATGGTCGGAAAGGCCATCGATCTCACTGGGAGCATGCGACTGTTGTCACCTCGACAAGCCAACCTCTGCTGTCACTGGAGGGTGTAGGAAGCTAGGCCATAGCCCCTTGGATGGTGTATAAGGGTTACTGGAGGAGGAGCTTCGAATTTTATAGGCGGGGGAGATGGGGGTTACCGGAGGTGGTCGAAGTTTTATCAACGGTCGATTGAAGTTTGTGAGGAGTAATGACAATGCGTTGGGGTTTACCGAGAAAAAGGGCTATGCCGGCTTTACGGGGTGGCTATTGGGTGGTGGAGAGGTGAATGGAGGCACCTTCCATAATAGGAAAGGGGCAGAGGGAAATGCAAGTGTAACACCTGGGAAAGGGGGAGTTTGGAGGAAGACGATGGGTTCTTAGTAGCTGGATCAGGGGATTTAATGGCTATGGTCAAGGCGTGGTCATGTGGTCAAGATGAGCTCGATCATATTACATCCAATGGTGGAGAGGTAAGTGGATGCGAGCGGTAGAAATGGGGGTTGGAGTCCCATCCAACAACATAGATGAAGCAGGGATGTGGTTAGGTGAGATCCATAGGTTGAGAGGGAGATCAGGTGGCTGTGAGGAGAGCGGGAGAAGGTGGTTCTGATGAAATCCAACGATCTTATCAGACAACTGAAAATGAAGCGGGAACCAATGGCTAAGATGGAGGCGAGTAGAATCGAATCCAACGGTCAAAAGGGAGGTCGGGTGGCAAGAAGAGGGAGCGGCCGCATGGCAGCTCCAGAGAGCACCACGTGGTTGCTCTAGAAAATTTAATAATACAAAAAACAAAGATAAATCTAAAGAAATGGTTAGAGATTGGATTAGGAAAAAGTCAAAATATGAAAGTTGTAGATCTCGATTCTACAAGTTTCATGTTGGACAAAAAGTCAAAAGAGATCATTTGTACAAAAAAGTATTTTTGGGAGTATTTTTAAGAGTAAAAACATTGCTTTTGATCGTTTCGATATTATTGTATTTTTAGTTTCTTTTAAATACCAAAATAAATAAAGATAATTAATTAACCTAATTTTTACGGGTTTAATAAATTAGAAAAACAAGGGAAATGTTTGTAATTAAATAAAATAAAATAGGTTAGCAAATAGGTTAATTATACACGTAGTATAAACAATATATTACAAGTTAATATTAGTGAATTAATTGTGATTTTTATTGAAATGTTTATGTTTAGGGATTGAGAATTTGATTTTAGCATGATGAATCTGAGATTCATCAACGACCCCTATACTTAGCTTGAGCAATGTCCTCATAGATCAGAGAGGAAAAGAGAATACACAACTTGTACTGATAGAAAAGCCTAAAGAATAAACGAAAGAAAGAATGGAGAAATGAACAAATGAGAAGTCAACCATCCCTCCTATACTTATGATCAAATAACCCTAAGTATAGCAGATTGTACACAAGACAAGGAGGGTCAAGAGTAGGAATGAACTTATCATACTCAGACTGTGTTCCCCTATAATTAGGGTAAGATATCCCTAAGTATAGACAAGAAGAGGAGACAATGGAGGGGATTAAAGTATGAACCACTCAGGGTGCACACCCCCTATACTTAGGACAAGTACACCCTAAGTATAACAACGATAAAAAATGGGAGACAACTTTTTGGTACAAAAAGAAAAATGAAAACGAAAATAAGAAAATAAGAAAAATATCACTCAGCTCATCTACCTCCCCTCTACTTGTGACAAAGTACGTCCTAAGAAAAGTAAAACATGAGGAATGAGGTAGATCAATAAAAAGTGGAGATAGAGAGATGTAAAATGAAAGTGAATAAAAAAAGAGATGGATATACACAATTCAAGAAGGTAAAAAGTAGATCTTCTTATGGGACCGCTGAGGAATGGATCTGAGAAGGTGCAGGTCGATCGGGGTTCTCAACATACACAAACCGATTAGGATTGACCTGATGAAGATTCTCAGCATCCTTAGGTGAGAGGACACGGACGGGTAAGTGGAAGAAGTGTGGCTAGGTCCGGCCTGGGATGTCACCCAGATATCAAAGTAAAAAGGCTCAAACTCATCAATGGAAGTAGTCAGGTGTTAAGAGGATTTTGTGGAGGTCGTCTTAATTCACAATGCGAATCAATAGCCGTTTAGTTGACCTCACAGGAAACCCTACTTCAAACGACAATTAACCCACAATAATAAATAAAGCAATGAAATATAAATCTGGAGTTAAAATTTATTATTACTCTACAAAAGATGTGTATAGTGTAAGTAATGTAGAGGTTGAACACAGGGAACAAGCAGGTAGATCGGGGAAACGAATGCTCAAAAATGAATGTAATGTATTTGTCTATATGTGCTATTTTTTGTGGGTTTTAAATTTTATATTTTTTTAAATTTTGATTTTTTTTATTTTTACATTTTGATTTTTAATTTTCTGACTTTATATTTTTCTTTTTATATTTGTATTTGTATTTGTATATTTTCTTTATCTTTTGAAAATGATATAAAGCTATATGGGATATATATACAATATATATAAGAGAGAGATAAAAAATATATATAGGTAAAAATAGTTAAAATACAGGGAATACAATATTTTTTGTGCTTTTTATATTTTTTTATTGTTTTTTTATGATTTTTCTATATTTTTGCTAATTATTTTGGAATTTTTAAAGTAGACAATACTCAAATTAAGGATATGAATAAATACCCGAATTCAAATTGGAAATAAAAAATATCAAATAGTAACCAAAATTCTCCAAATTAATTTTTATATAAATATAATAATATAAATAAATTCAGAAATAGAAAAAAATTTGGAGTTTTTAAGAATTGTTTATATTTTTATAAATGTTTTAGGGGGTTTTCAATTTTTATGAGTTTTCTTTTATATTTTTGAGTGATTTTTGGTCTGAAGTTGCACAATACTTAAATAAATACAATATATATTTGAATTTTCAACAAGGTTTTTATAATTTTATGGATTTGTTAGTGCAAACATGGAAAAAATGCAAGTTTTTGATTTTTTAAAAATATTAAAATGCTTCAAAATGAAAAATAAAAAGATTAGCATGAAATATCAAGGCAACATGGACTTAAGTCAATTTTTAGGGATTTTTTGGAATTTTATTAATGCATGGAATAATTACTAGAAACAAAGAGAAACTATACTCTTGATAGGGGTCTTTTAGTAAATAGATAAAAGAGCAAGGGCTAAAGTGTAAATTTCACAGAATAATTAAAGGTGCTCAAAACTTTATAGTACCAATTATAGTTATACAAAGCCCCGAGGGTACTCCAGCAGATGCACCAATATCACGTGGGTCAACACGTGCTCCACTAGTAGGGACTGAAACATAATTATCCAAAAATCTGAGGGCTCATTTGCAAATTTTACAGAAATATTATAATGTGCAAAGACACTTTATGGACTAAACGATAATAATAAAAAACATAAGGGCCAGATAGCAATAACACAACCTCACGTGAAGCGTCACGTGAGGTGACGTGGCCTTGACTGAAGTGTAATTATCAAAAGTTAGGGGCCTTTTCGCAATCTTACAAAATAACTTTAAACCACCTATGAATGTTTATGCATCATATATTAAATACAAAATTTTGAGCAAGCAAAAAGAGCAAAATACCCACTCCGTTGCGCGGGCGGATGGTCATGATGCGGTTACTAATACACGTATCGACACCCGGATGCACGATGACGCTTTGGCTCATGCGGCTGAGATCAAATGGCGATAGACGTTCGGACGACACTGACACGAGGAGATCTAATGACTCCTACGATCTCTAGAAGAACAACGAAGATTGAATGGTAGGGAGCCCCGTTGGATGAATAGGGATGAACAAGTGCGAGGAGGATCTTCTCTGAGTGCGTTCCTCCTCCTCCAAAGCTCCTCGAGGTCCAAAATTGGCCTCCGATGTTCCTGGGAGATTCCCCGACCCGACGATGGTGCCAAAATCCGAGGGCAATCACCAAAGTGCAACCACAGGGCCGAAGAAGAAAGGGGGGGGGCAGGTACCACGGTTCTGTGAAATTTGGCTCCTAGAACCTACAAGGAAAAAGAACACACAACGAGAGAAGATCTTAAGGGCAAACGAAGGTGTAGGGGACAATGAATGTCATGAGAGAAGGTTCGCCCGAGCTGAGCTCCGGCGAACTTCGATTGGGAGATTAACGACTAGCTTAACTGATTAAATGATGAAATAAAGGTTCTTAGTAAACCTAAGCATAAGTCTACACTATAAATGCAATAAAAATGGACTTCGACTGGTCGGGAAAGCCTTCGCCGGCAGAGGTGGTGGAGACCGCCAAAGCCTTAACCGGGGCTCGTTCCGAGCAGTTGGGGTTGTGCCTAACACACGCATGGGTCCAAACCAATCTCAGAGGAATGCTAGGCTAGGGAAAAAAGGGTTCGAAAGAGAGAGGGAAAACTTGGATGGGTTTTCATACAACGAGGTTGAGGGGCTCTAAGATTGAAGGATAACAGGATGTGCAATGATGCAATCCCCAAGGAAAGAGGCCAGCGTGTATCCTCGATCAAAGGGGAGAAAAAGTGATGAAGGGATCGAAGCCAAATGGTGAAAGGATTCGCCCCAAAAAAACTGAGAAGATGGGGCAAAACAATGCTCTAACAGGGTGCAGACCTCCGTCAGAGAGTTGACCAACGTCAACTAAAGGACGGCTCTGGTTGGTCCACGTGGACCAACTAGAAAATCCCTTGGAAAAAAGATTTGTAAAATTGATTTAAAATAATAAATGAATTCATTAATTTTAGGTTATACATTGAAAAATATTTAATATTTTATTACGGTATTTATGATGATTTTAATTTATTTTTTAGAGGTTTAGAATTATAAGTTACCTTTTGGGGGCTATATAGGTATATTCATCTATGTTTTATGTCTTTTATTTTTATTTTATATTTCTAATTTTATAAATTAGATTTATTACTTTATATATTTATAACTTAATTCACTTAAATATATTTTTATTTTATTTTTTTGATGTAATATATATAATTTAATAAATAGTTGTATACTCTATATAGATATAGGTATAGGTATTTTACCTATGTGTTTTGTACATATATTTTATTTTTATATTTTATTGATGTTTTTATTCTAGTTTTAATATGTAAATATAATATAAATAATATTTACAAAATTATAAAAATATAAAAATAATGAATAATAAATAAAATGAATATTTTAATCGGTACAAATATACAATAGAGATCCAAGACCTAATTTTCAAACCGTAACTTCAAATAATATGAAACCACCTTCATTAAATATCATATTAAAAGTATATACAATAAATGTAATTTCGATATATTTTGAGTTTTTATTTGAAAGATATGGGTCTGGGAAGTTGAGATTTTGGAATCTTATTTAGACTGTATTTTGTACATTGTATATTATTTTTGTATGAAATCAATTTTGTATTTTCTATATTTAATTGTCTACGAATTTTCATGTTCAAAGTTTCTTTATTTGAGGTAAAAAAGTAGAAAAAAATAGATCCTAAAAATGAATAGAAATGAATAAAATAAATGGGATTTTTATTGTATTTTGGCCCTCATCTCCCCCTACTTTATTCCTTGTCGACCTAGTCATTGATATGCCTAGGTCTCAGGGTTTCAAGTCATAAAATATTTTCAATATTTTATTACGTTTCTTTTATTTTTTATTTTATAATTTTGGCTTTTAAAAACCGTATTTTGTACACTATTTACACAACCATGCATGAATTATGCAAAACCGTATTTAAATGCATGAATTAAGCCTCTTCACACGCATTTACTAGGGTTTTTAAGTCCAAAATGATAGAATAAAGATGATGAAACAGAGATTCATCATCCACTTATACTTGCCTTTGCTAGTCCATAGCAAACACATGCAATAAGTGAAGAAAGAAAATCAAAGAAAAAAAAAGAAGAAAATTGTAATAAGTTTAATTCTCAAACTTGTCTTTACAAAATCAAAGTTTGGAGCTTAAGTCGGACCTTTGAAATTTTAGTACGGGCGGAACCTTAATGGGAATTGGATTTGAAATCCAACAGCTTTTGAGAATCCCAAAACTTTGCTCAAGTCCCCTCAATAGCCAGGTCAGTATAATTCCACTCATATGCAGACCCTTATGACTATGAATCTGACTCGTACAGTGTAAGTGATGGTGGCTCTCCCCAACTGAAATACCAAAGAGACTGGCTTCTCCAGCATGACAACCCAGCGATTCCCCAATCCAATAACTCATTCCTCGAGGAGAGGGGTATTCCCTTCTAAGTTCAAGTGACAACTAGCTCAAGAGGAGGGGTTGAAGAGAAGCATGGACGATAGCCAGTGTAGCTACCTATCCTAGGATGCAAGACTAGTGTAGTCAAGTCATCCAGCTGCAGGCTTACATGATTTGACTTTGAATCTCAAGCTTGCTTATTGACTATACAAATATATACACTCCAACAGGCATTTTATTTTTGTACAGGCCTATCCACTTTTTTGGAGTTTTTGCTTTTTGCTTTTTTTTAAAATAATATATACAACAGTCTTTTACAAAGGGAGTTTTTCCTCTTGAGCTAGTAGACTATCCCTCTTTTGAATCTTTATCGTAACTCACACTCTTCTGTCTTCAAAACTCATCATCATTGGACGGGTTTGGGTGCACTTCCCTCCCTAGAGGAGGACACATATTTCCACTTGTGTGCGTCTTATACCAACAAATCCATCCCCCTCACCATTCCAACTAAGTTGAGCCAAGTGAAAGGTGCAGGTGTCCAAGTTAGGTCATTATCAACAAGAGCCGTGTGTGTGCTCTGAAATACTCTACTTAGGAAGTCAAGAATCAATTGAACCAAGTCTCGTGATTCTCAAAGAATTACGTCAACTAGACCTGAAGTACCTCAATTCTAGCTCCTATAAGGTTCATGTTAATTAGGTAGATTTTAATGTCTAACCAAGCTCCAATCTTCGAAGTTTACTTAGACGTGCTCTATTATCAAACTCAATCTGAAAAATGCTAATGCTATGCAAATGTTATGCAGAATGCAAAAAATATTTTTGTGATTCAATTTTCAAAGATCTTGAACTTTTTTAGGGATTTTTGAAAATATGATGCATGTAATGAATTTTTTTTGTATTTTTCAAAAGGTTTTTCAAATGTTTTTGGTATTTTAATTTTGCAAATTTTTTTTTGTATTTTTTTGAAAATGAAAGATTTTCGCCAAAAACTAGGTACAAATATTTACACAGGGATGCATCTTATATCTACAAGAGTTAAGTTTTTAAGAATTTACAAAAGGTAAGTGGTCAATTATATATATATATATATAGAATTTTAGTGTGATGCCTATATTCCTCAAACTTATTTGAAATCAATTTACAATTAATTTGTGAAAACTATAGTCCAAAATAATTTTTACAAACAGTTTTTAAAAATATATACACACATTGAAAATCATTTTGCAAAGGTTTTCCAAACACTTTATATAGATTTTTCAAATACTCAACCATTTTTTGAACCATTTTCAAATCATTTTTCAAACATTTTTATTTCACACAAAGAAAATAGTTTTTCAATCAAAATGTTTTTACAAAGGTTGAAAATATGTATCAAAATGTTTTCAAAATAGTTTTCAAAAGATTTTTGGAAAGGATTTTCAAACTATTTTTGAAACATTTTGCAAAAAAACATTTTCACCTGATTTATTAATCAGTAAATACAAAACGAATTTGAAGAATAATAAATATCTTTTTTATTAAGGGTTTTTAATGAATTTTATAGTATAATTAGCCATAATTATTAATAGAAAAATATGAAAGTACGAGTTATGACTAAAGTATATACGACCCCCTATACTTAACTTGAGCTATGTCCTCATAGATCAGAAAGAAAAGAGAAGATACCTCATACTGAGTATAGAAATGTCTAAAGACTAAAGAATGAATGAACAAATGAATGAACAAATGAGATGTTGACCGTCCCCCCATGCTTAGGATCAAGTAATCCTAAGTATAGCAGACTATAGACAAAGCAGGGAGGGTCAAGGGTGAGAGTGAACATATCATTCTCAGACTGTCTCCCCCTATACTTAAGGTAAGATATCCCTACGTATATACAAGAAGAGGAGATGGTGGAGAGTATCAAAGAATAAAAGAACTCGGGGTGCACACTCCATATACTTAGGACAAAGTACATCCGAAGTATAGAAGACTAACAAAAATGGCGACACCTTTTCAGTTGATAAGAAAATAGAAAAGGAAAAGAAGAAAAGAATAAACGAGCCCCCTATACTTAAGACAAAGCACGTCCTAAGCAAGGCACACATGAGAATGGGGTGGATGAGCAATACGAGAGATAGACAGAGGGAAACAAATAAGAATATACAAAAGGATGGATGTACAGAGAATCAAGAAGGTTGAAAGCGAACCTTCTTGTGAGACCGTTGAGGGATAGATATGGTATGGTGCAGGTCGACATCGAGGTCCTCAGATGACACAGACTGATTAGGGTCGACAAGTGAAGGTCCTCAGTGGTCCTAGGATGAAGAGGTATAGACGGGTCAGTGGAAGTAGTATGGCTAGGTCCGACCTTGGGTGTCTCGTTGATATCGAAGTGAAATGGGACGAACTCATCATTAGAAGAAGTGTAGTCAGTGTCATCCGACGAGGTCTCATCTAGGTCAAAATCAAAAGGCACAAACTCATTAGTGGAAGTAGTCAAACTATGTTTGTCCTCAAGAATCTCAATCGGATCATCTTTCTCTTCAAAAGGCTCAAATTCCAAATCAAATTCGGCCTTTTCAGTCTCATCTGAATACAAGTGAAAAGGAATGGAATCCTCAGTGAAAGTAGTTAAGTCATGTATGTCCTGTCTAGTCTCTGAATCTTCCTGCCGCTCAAGGGTATCAATCATGTAAATCCCATGGATGTCATCAACGCAATGCCAAGTCCCAGAGAAGGAACTCTGAGGTCCATGCTTTCCATGTCTTCCTCCTTGGAGAGCAATTCTTGGGTCTCAGTAGAATCCAACATACAACAAAAGTCTCTGATGGTCTCATCTAGGTCATGGTCCTAGAGGTCAGCCAAGATAGGTGAAAGTGCATCAGGTGTATGTCTTTGATCGACGTTGGGGGTAGTGATGACAACTTCGCTCTCGTCAATAGGATGGAAGCGAATCTCTCCTAATCCATAATCAATAACGACCCTTGTAGAGGTGAGGAATGGTCGTTCCAGGATGATTGGAGAGTGCTCCCCTGTGGAGGCCTCCATGGGCAATACAACAAAATCAACATTGTAGCTCGTGCTCTGAATCAAAATGACAACATTTTCAAGGATACCCTTCGGCCTCTTGATAGATCCATCAGCAAACTGAACTATCATCCCGATCTTCTTTAGAGGCCGTAAGTGAAGAGATTGTACTAGCGAGAAGGGTAATATGCTAATGGAAGCACTATCATCGAGGAGAGTGTGATCACATGTATGGTCAGAGATGGTGCAACTAATGAAAGGTGTGGCAGTGTTTTTTTCCTAGTAATGGGATGGTGTGTGATGGAGTGGGCAGTGGCCATGGTCAAGATATGATGCTCAAATCTGCTCCTCTGCTTTCTCTTCTTATGAAGAGGATCATATAAATCAATCATGACTTGCTGATGTGGGGCACAAATGATGTCATGAATGATGTCCACCACTTCGTGTTCAATCAACATTTTTTTTGAATTTTTTAATCACCTCCATACAAGGGAGGAAGTCAGAATCAACATCTACACGAGGCTTGCCAAGAGCTATCTGTACAGAAACATCCTCGGGGTCAAAGGTGGGACAGAGTGTGAATGGCTGTGTAGTCAAGGGATATGGCTAGTGGACACTCTCCTCACAATCTAACACAACCAAAGGTCTCCTAAACTCTTTTTTATTTTTTTTCTCATTTTTTTGTATCATGGGTGATTAAAACCTCTCATGGAAATCCTCGAGTGAACCCATATTATCAAATGGTGGAGTATCATGGTCGCTCTTATTTATGCTAGTGAGATTGTCAATCCTCTTTCTCATATGATCCATCATCTGGGTCAAATGCTCAAGTGTGGACTCCATGAAAGGTGACTCCAACAGATCAGTCTCAGGTGAATGTAAAGGTGGAAAGTATGAAGGTGGAGGTGGATGTCGATAAAAGTTCGAGTACTGAATCTATGGTTGAGAAGGGTATGTACAAAAGTCAGGAGCAAAGTCCTCATGGAAAAAGGAAGGTGGACCAACTGGAGTGAAGGAGGAATCCACAAAGTTCGGATAAAATACACTCTAGTCAGCCATTTCGAAACAAGAGGAAATATGATCGGGAGAGCACGAAGGTGAAGTCAAGAGGAGTGAAGAAAAAGGAGTAAATGTGTAGAGACGATCTAGAATACACACACACAATCACAAGCAAACTCACACAATACAAACCCTCAATTCAACTACTCAACTCAGTAGAGACCGAAAAGTTGGTCTTTTTATCTTGTTTATTTTAGAGTTAGGTGAGAAGTCCAAAAGTTACACAAACACTTAGGAGTCTGAATAGGATTTGGCCACTAATCCTTAGTGTGTGCGCAAGAAAATAAAAGCTAATACAATGAGGGGATTACTCGCCTCAAGAAAGATTTTTCTTTTTGTTCATTTTTAGGGTCAAGTAATGTTAGTAGTCCCAACTCCATTGGTTATCACTTTTTTGGATTTTTAATAAGAATGCATGAGCCTATCAAGGAGTCAATTCCTTTAAACACTTAAGTTAGCAAAATCAGAGGGAGCATCGGAAAAGCAATGCAAGCGGCAAAATGATGATGTATGCTAAAGCGTAAATGCTCACCTTGCCTCCAACACTCTACATGCACAAATGCTCAGCATAATTGAAACCTACACTATATGCAAATGCAAGCTGACGAAATCTCCCTAAGTTTCAGAACTTGCCATCAGTGTGAAGAACCAATGCTAATGACTTAGAATAGAACCTAAGAGTCTGGTCTTGGACTTTCCTCGGTGCCCACCACAATGGGTCCTGCAAGCGTTGTATGGAGAAATCTCGTGGTATAGTGGTTTCGAGACTAAGTGAGAAGCAGTTTGATATTTGACTAAGTCCAAACATATGTATAGGTACATGCAATGGTTATTAGGTGTTTGGACCTACTCTATTGACAAGCAACTCCTAAAGCTAAGGGCTCAATCACACAAAATAGAGAAAATCAAAATCAGAAAACAAAATAAAAAATACGATGAAACTGTGAAAAATCGTAGTGAGCCCCCAAGTGAACAATCACTTGGAAATTGGGCCCGAGTGTACGGAGTCCAGAGTACATGTATTAATACAAATAATAGTGGTCTCTCTCTCACTTAAATTACACAAATAAATGCTACAAAATAAATGGAGTCCGGTCTTCAAAAATTCTTCAAGTCTTCTTTGAGCTAGGTTGGTAGGCAGAAGCCGGTTTCACGTGGGTGCGTAGGCGCCTTGGGTAAAGTGCCTCCCTCGATCTGCAATATCTCGCACAAAGTTAACAAGGAGAGGGGGTCAGATAACTCAATTAATTATATCAAATAATAAGGAAATAATGAACGCACAAAATAACCAAATAATCACAATCAATCAAAAGCAGATCTATATGTTGTTGCTCCCCGGCAACGACCCATTTGTTGAAGAGGATTTTGCGAAGGTTGTGTTAATTCACAAGGCAAATCAACAGTCATTGAGTTGATCTCACATTAAACCCTACTTCAAACAACAATTAACCCACAACAATAAGTCAACAATGAAGTATAAATGTGGAGTTAAAATTTACTATAACTCTACAAAAGATTTGTATAGTGCAAGTAATATAGAGGCCGAACACATGGAACAAGTAGGTAGAATAGGGCATTGAATACTCAAAAATGAATGTGATGTATTTGTCTATATGTTCTATTTTTTGTGGGTTTTAATTTTATAATATTTTTATTTTTGATTTTGTACTTTTATATTTTTATTTTTACATTTTTGATTTTATATTTTTCCTTTATATTTCATATTTGTATATTTTTTCTTTAATTAGAGATATAAAGCTATATAGTATCTATATACAATATAGATAAGAGAGAGATAATATATATATATATATAAATAGGTAAAAATAGTCAAAATACATAAAATAAAATATTTTCGTGCTTTTTATATTTTTCTAATGTTTTTTTGTGATTTTCTATATTTTTGCTAATTTTTTATATTTTTAAAGTAAAACTACTCAAAACAGGGAATAGAATAAATACCCGAATTCAAATTGGAGATAAAAAATATCAAACAGTAACCGACATTCTCCAAAATAATATTTATATAAAGATAATAATATAAATAAAATTCAGAAATAGAAAATACAATTTTTGTTTTTTTAATGATTTTTTATATTTTTATAAAGGTTTTAGAGGTTTTTCAATTTTTATGAGTTTTCTTTTATATTTTTAGTCATTTTTGACCCGAAGTTACAAAATACTTAAATAAATAGAAATATATTTTTTTGAAATTTTTCAACAAGTTTTTATAATTTTTATGAATGTGTTAGTGCAAACAGGGATAAAAATGCAAGTTTTTGATTTTTTATAAATATTAAAATGCTTCAAAATGCAAAATAAATTATTGGCATGATAGATCAATGCAACATGAACTTAAGTCTATTTTTGTGGATTTTTTCAAATTTTATTAGTGCATGAAATAAATACTAAAAATAAAGAGAAACTACACTCCTGACGGGGGTATTTTGTAAATAGATAAAAGTGCAAGGGCCAATGTATAAATTTCACAGAAATATTAACACATGATCACAAAGTTATAAGATGAATTATAAATATACAAAGCCTTCAGTGTACTCCTGCAAATGCACCAAAATCACATGGGTCAACATGTGCTCCACTGATAGGGGCTGAAATGTAATTATCCAAAAATTTAAGGGCTCGTTTGCAAATTTTACAGAAATATTATAACATGCAAAGACACTTTCTGGACTAAATAAAAAGCCTAAGGGCCGGACAAAAAAATGCCACCTCACATGAAGCGTCACGTGAGGTGACGTGGCATGGACTAAAGTGCAATTATCAAAAGTTAGGGGGCCTTTTCGCAATATTACAAAATAAATTTAAACTATTGATGAATGTTTATGCATCATATATTAAATACAAATTTTAAGCGGGCAAAAGAGCAAAATACCAACTCCGTAGCACGGGTGGACGATCCTGATGCGATCACTTATACGCGTGCCAATGCCCGGATGCGCGATGACACATCAGCTCATGCAGCTGAGATGAAATGGAGATAGACAATTGGACGACACTGACATGAGGAGATCTAACGGCTCCTGCGACCTCTGGAAGAACAATGATGATCAAAAGACAGGGAGCCCCGTTGATGAACATGGATGAACATATGCTTGAGGGATCTTCTCCGAGCGCGATCCTCCTCCTCTGAAGCTCCCTGAGGTCCCAAATTGGCCTCCGACATTCCTGGGAGATTCGCCGACCCAGCGATGGTGCCAAAATGGCAGGGCAAGCACCGGAGTGCATCTGCGAGGCTAAAGAAGAAAGGGGGGCCTAGGTACCATGGTTCTGCAAAATCTGACCCCGGATGGAGTCTCTTGGCTCCTGGAACCTGCAAGGAAAAAGCACACACTATGAGAGAAGGTTCCGAGGGCAAAGGAAGGTGGAGGGTACAATGAATGGTGCTAGAGAAGGTTCGCCATAGCTTCGCTCCGGCGAACTTCAAATGGGAGATTAACGGCTAGCTTAACTGATTAAACGACGAAATAAAGATTCTCAATAAACCCAATCCTAAGTCTACATGATAAATGTAATAAAAATGGACCTCGACTGGCAGGGATAACCAAGAAGAAGAACCTAGACACCGGTGGCTGACGGAGGTGGTGAAGACCATCAAAGCCTTCACTGGGGCTCGCTCCGAGCAGCTGGGGTTGTGCCTGTCACACGCAGGGGTCCAAACCAATCTCGGAGGAATGCTAGGCTAGGGAAAAAGGGGTTGAAAAGGGAGAGGTAAACTCAGATGCGTTTTTGTACAGCGTAGTCGAGGGGCTCCAAGATCGAAGGATAACAGGAGGTGCAGCGACGCAATCCCCAAGGAATGAGGCCAACGCGTATCCTCGATCAAAGGGGAGAAAAAATGATGAAGGGATCGAAGCCAAATGGTGAAAGTATTCACCCCCAAAATATCGAGAAGATGGGATAAAACAATGCTTTAACAAGGAGCAGACCACGTGGACCAAGGTCAACAAAAGGGCGGCTCTAGTTGGTCCACGTGGACCAACTAGAAAATCCCCTGAAAAAATATTTGTAAAATTGATTTATATTATTAAATTAATTTACTAATTTTGTTTATAAAATAAAATATTAATTATTTTATAAAGTATTTTATGATAATTTTTATTTATTTTTTAAAGGTTTAGAATTATAAGTTACCTTTTGGGGGCTACATATAGGTATATTCTTCTATGTTTTTATGTATTTTATTTTTATTTTGTATTATCAATTTTATTAATTAGGTTTATTATTTTTTATATTTATAAAATAATTTTATATACTTAAATATATTTTAATTTTATTTTTATGATGTAATATATACAATTAAATAAATAGTTGTATAATCTATAAAGATATAGATATAGCTACTTTACCTATGTGTTTTATACAAATATTTTATTTTTTTATGTTTTCTAGATGTTTTTATTCTTATTTTAATATGTACATATATGATAAATAATATTTACAGAATTATAAAAATATAATGATTAATAAATAAAAAGAATATTTAATAGGTACAAATATACAATAGGGGTCCAAAACATAACTTTCAAATCATAACTCCAAAAAATATGAAACCACCTTCATTAAATAGCTTATTAAAAGTTATATATAATTAAAGTGATTTTGATTTATTTTGAGTTTTTATTTGAATGATATGGGTTTGGAAAGTTGAGATTTTGGAATCTTATTTGGACTGTATTTTGTACACTATATATTATTTTTGTATGAAATCAATTTTATATTTTTCTATATTTAATTATCTATAACTTTCATGTTCAAAGTTTCTTTATTGAGGTAAAAAAAGTGGAAGCAAAAATAGGTCCAAATATGAATAGAAATGAATAAATAAATGGGAACTTTATTGTATTTTGGCCCTTATCTCCCCCTACCTTTTTCCTTGTTGAACTAGTCATCGAGATGCCTAGGTCTCAAGGTTTTGGGTTGTAGAATATTTTTAATATTTTATTCTTTTTCTTTTCTTTATTCTATATATTTGGCTTTAAAAAGCGTATTTTGTACACTATTTACACAACCATGCATGAATGATAAAATGCATGAATTAAGCCTATTTACACACATTTACTAGGGTTTTTAAGGCCAAAATGATAGAATAAAGATGATCAATCACAGATTCATCATCAAGTCAAGTCCAACTTTGTGAGTTTCTAAGTCATCATTGAAACGTCCGAATTCGTTGATGAAAGCAATAAGATCATATTCATCCTTTGAAGTCTCTCCTAAATCTGGCCTCCACCCAAAGATGTCAAACATGTAAATCCTGCGAATGTCATCAACACATCTCTAATCACAGGAATATGGAACTCCAAAGTCTATGCTTTCTGAGTCTTCCTCCCTGCGGAGGAATTCTCGGATCTCATCATCAATCATAAAGAAAACCTCTCTAATATGTATACAGATAGATCATAGGCTTCGGGGTATCTAAGACAGGTGTAGTCACCTCAGGTGCAGGTCTCTGGTCGACAGTAGGTGTTGTGGTAACTAGAACATTCCCTTCATCAAAATGGAAGCAAATTTCTCCTGATCCGTAAACAATAATAACTCTTGTAGAGGCGAGAAAAGGTCGTTCTAGGATTATTGGAGAGTGCTCCCCAGTGGTAGGGGTCTCCTTGGGCATTACAACAAAGTCAATTGTGTAGCTCCTGCATAGAATCTGAATGACAACGTTCTCTAAAATACCCTTCAGGGCATGAATGTGTGGACAAATGGTCTTGCAAAGGTGCCTCTCGTCAGAAAATGGCTCAACTAGGTGTCTCCTAAAATCTTTTTGTATTTTTTAATCGTTCTCATTTTTTGTATTTTGGACGATTACAAGCTCTCATGGGTGTCCTCAAATGAATCCATATCATTAAATGATGAAGTGTTATTGTGACTCTTATTGATACAAAGGAGTTCATCTACTCTCTTCTTCATGTGCTACATCATCTGGGTCAAGGACTCAAGTGTGGAAAATATAAGAGGTGACTCCAAAAACTCAGGCTCGGGTGGGTGAGGTGGTGAAAATGTGATGGTGGTAGTGAGTCAAAGTCTGAGTCTTGAAATAGTGGGTTAGGTAGATATGTACAAAAATAAGAATTAGGAGCAATGTCCTCCTGATAACAGGGACGTGGATAAAAATCAAAATCCACTTCCTGAAATAAAGGATTAGTTGTAGATGTATGAAAGTCAGGAGCAAAGTCCTCTTGGAAAAACAGAGGTGGATCGGCTGGAGGGTAAGAGGGATCCACAAAGTCCGCATAAAATTCACTCGAGTCGGCCATCTCCAAAAAAAGGAAAATGATTGGGAGAACACAAAGTTAAATTAAGAGATGTGACAAAAAGGCATAAATGCACAGAGAAAATCGAGTATACACACAAGAAATCACAAATAAACACAAAACAACCCCTCAATTCAGCTACTTAATGCAGTGAAGACTGTGAGAGTTCGGCTTTTTTATCTTGTCAAATTTTAAAGTTAGGTGAGAATACAAAATTGCATAAGCACTTAGGTTGGCTTGGGATTGGGGCACTAACATTAGTGTGTACATGAGCGAGTTAAAACAAAGACAATAAGGGGGTTACTCTCCCCAAGACAACAATTTTATTTTTGATTTATTTTAGGGTCGAGTAAGCTAAACAGTCCAAATATTATTTTTTGTCACTTTTTGTATTGAGAATGCATGAACCTAACGAGGTATCAATTCCTTTAGCTCCTAGGAGATCTAAATCAGAGGAAGAGAGTCGAAAAAGCAATGTGAGGTGAAATCAATGATGCATGTTAAGTAGAAATGCTCACCTTGCCTCCCGTTGTCTTCAAGCAAAGATGCTAGGTAGAATTGAAAACTATATCTATGCAAACGCAATTCGATGAAATCTGCTTAGAGTAGTAACTGCTATTAGTGTGAAAAACGATATGCTAATCACCTAGAGTAGAACCAAAGGGTCTGGTCATGGATCCTCCTCAGTGCCCATCATAGTAGGTCTTATAAGTGTTGTTTGGAGGGCTCTTTCTGCACGCGGTTCCAAAACTAGGTGAAGAGCAATTGAAAATTTAATTAAGTCCAAACGAGAACTATAGGTGCATGCAATGGTAATTAGGTGTTAGGAATTAATCTATCCTCAAGAAGATCCTAAAACTAGGACTCAATCACAAAAAAATGAAAATAAAATCGAAAAACAAAGAAAAATAAAGTGATGAAAACATGACACAAATAAAGAGGCCCCTAAGAGAACAATCCCTTGGGCACTGGATCTAGTAAAGTGTGAAAGTATCCTGGAGAGTCCTGAGTTATTACAATAAATGTTTCTCTCTCTCACTTGAATTACACAATAAATACAAAAAATAAAAGTGGCTCTGTCTTCAAAAATCCTCCAAGTCTTCTTCTGCTGCTAGGTCAGAAAACTGATCCGGCTTCATGTGGGTGCTCAGACACTTCAAGGAGGGCCTCCCTTTATTTGTGGTACCTTGCAGCAAAGTCAACAAAGGAGAGAGTTAGACAATTCAAAAAAATAATATCAAATAAGAATAAAAATAAATAAAGAAAAATAAAGACAAGCAAGAAGAAGACACAATCAAATAAATCCAATCTTCAATACGTTGCTCCCCGAAAATGACATCATTGGTGAATAGAGTTTTGCGAGGGTCTTGTCAATCTACAAGGTGGGTCAACAACTGTCAAAGTGGCATCTCATGAAATCCTAATTCAATCAACAATTAACCCACAATTAAGAATCAAGCAATGAAAATAAATGTGTGGTGTTAAAATATATTATAACTCTACAAATGATGTGTTTATGTGCAAGTATTGTAGAGGTCAAATACATGGAGCAAAATGGGAGATTGGTGCAAAAATTGCATAAAAATGTGTGCTTCTTCTTATATATTTGTTTTTTGGCTATTTAGTTATATATATTTTTATTTTTGTTCATATATTTTTTATTGTTTTTAATTTTCTATTTTATATTTTATATTTATATTTTTCTGATTTTTATATTCCTTTTTCTCTTTTAGAAAAATATTTACATAAGAATATATAAGGCTACACATACAATATAGGATAGTATAGATATAAATACAACTAAAAAACTGTAGAATTAAATACTTTTAGGGTTTAAGCTATTTTTTACTATTTTTGTGATTTTTAAGGATTTTTTCCAATTTTTATGGATTTAAAGTAAAAATATCTCAAATTAGGGATTAATTAAATAGACCTAATTAATTTGGAAGTTAAAAATAGAAAATAATGTCCAGAATTATCCAAATCAATTTAGTAGATGAGTAATACTATATAGAAAATTATAAACATATAATATATTTTAGGACTTTTTTGGGAATTTTTTAGAATTTTATAAAGGATTTTGGATCTTTTTATTTTTTATGTATTTTCTTTTTCTATTTTTGGGTTTTTGGTTTCAAGAGTTGTAAAAAATAAAAATATGTTTTTGAATTTTTTCGAAAATATCTTATTTTTTGGATTTTTATATTGCAAATAGGGAATATTTATGCTCTTTTTTATTTTCATAAAATATTAAATGCCTAAAATACATGAATAAAATGTGGCATGAAAGTTCAACACATTAGATACTTAATCTTATTTGTTGTGAAATTGTCTGAACACAAATACTATTTTTATAAATAGAAAACAACCACGAAAATTAATGTCTTAGAAATGGAATTTTTGCAACAAAAAATAAATGTGAGGGGCCTTTTTGTAATTTTTTCCAAAAAATATTGAACTGTAAATGAAAGTTTGTGGACCAAATACAAAATACAAAAGCTGTGAGCACTTTTGTACAAAATAGCCAAACTCAAGTGTATGGACGCATGAGCCTCGCTGGCACGGACCTAATTTAATTATTAAATAGTAGCAGTGGTTCACATGTAATTTTCACGTAGAAATTAAAGTGTTACTTACATTATGATAGGACTGAATTGCTGTTAAACAAAATGTGCAGTTAAAGGTGAAATATACCCCCACTAAGGTGTGATCGGGCGACTGATATTTCTTTCACTTGTCACACATCAGCACGACGACGCACGATACCTCTTTGTCTCTGACGGTCCAAATTAGATCATCACTGGGGATCATACTATTGAAGTTCACAAAATCTGACGGCTGATAATGGATCTAGCAGCTACTAATGATCAGAGGGTCCATGAGATGGATGGAAGAACAACGGAAGAACTCGCTTTGGGCGGGCTTCAATCAAGGACAACTCACTTGTCTGGCCTTCTCGTGACCCTTTGGCTAGCTCTGAAGACTCCTACAGCTCCAACAAGTCTCCAAGACACCTCAAAATGCTTTGGGGACCACTGGTAGGTCCCTGGAGGTCGATGGGCTTCCGGCAAACATGGGAGGTGCTCTTTTGACGAAATTTCCCCTTAGCGAGAGGACATGGCTCCTGGGACCTGCACGGTTGACGAGTCGCTAAATACGATGATTAATTCGGTCACGTTGTAATACGTGTACTTAGCGATTCGATCAGAACCGAGAGAAGATCTCCGTGAAGAGTGTCTCGGCTTTAATTTATATCCTGGGCAAGTCCGGGGTCGAACTCAGGGAGGCAAAGGAACAACTTAGGTTTTAATTCAAAAACTTAGGTCTAGATTTTAGTGCGGTATTTTTTTTATATTTTTTAATGCAAATAGGATGAAAAAAAGCACAATTCAAGTGAACTAATATACTAAGAAAGCATACAACTTAGCCAAATTAAGTTTAAAGTCAAATCAGTTCAATTCAGCTAGATTATATTTTTCCTAGAATACTAATCCAGAGATGAACACAAAACACATTTTTTTGGAATTTTAGGGGTTAAAATGCAACAAGGAAAAATGCACACTTTTTATGGGTTTTTTCGCAATTTTTCACACAAACAGTAAGCAAAAATCATGAAAAAATTAGTGAAACTAAAACATGAAGCAAGGAAGCTACAGTAATTATTTTGGAATTTTTTGACAAGTTATGAATTTTTTATGGATTTTTTGTGCAAACAGAGTGACAATGAGTAAATAATTCTTAATTAATCCACAATATCAAATTAATCAAAATGCGAATTATCTCAAATAGATATTTTCAGATGGAATCCAGGAGACTTGAAATTTCGCAAAAATGATGTATGTGGATTTAATTAAAAATCAAATATTAATTTCACTCTATGATTTATTTCAGGCACAAGACAACTCCATTTTAGATGAAATTTGGACAGTACGTTTGTCACATTTCAAGGCATCATTCCTAATTTTTGTGGATTTTTTGGAGCAACCGTGTATGAGGTATAATTTTAAGAGTCCAGATTGGGTAAAATATGCAATATTTCAGTTAACTATTTTTAATTAATTACCCAACTGCCATAAAAATACAAATAACTATTCACATGACAGAGGATAAGTTGCTCAACATAAAAACATTTTTCATTGAAGATAAAGATGCATAAACTAGGTCCAAATCAAAGTGCAAATATAGGGGTGTCTTTGCAAAACAGAAAACAATAAATACAATGCAAGTTATGCACGGGGACTAATACGCAATTACGGAAACATGAAAGGAATAACTTGCAATTTTTACAAATAATAAAAAAAAAGTTGGACCTTCTTCTTCTTCACGGCTATGCACAGGAGGAAGAACCCAACACCTGGAGGAGGTCGGCGGCGGCGGTACGGCCGCGCGCGGCCACGAGGAGGGTGGCGCACGCCGCGCGCAGGCGAGGTGGAGGCGAGGGCGGCGGTCCTGGAGAGGGGCGGCGGCAGTAGGAGGCGCGGGCGGTGCGGCCGCTGTTGGCTGCGCGGCCGCGAGGGGAGGCTGCGGCCGGTGGCGGCGGCGGAGGAGAAAGGGAGGGCCGGGGGCTGGCGCTGACTTGCCGCTGGCGGCGGAGGTGGCCACCGGCGCGGTGGCCGTGGATGGAGGGAGGGGCGGCGGAGCCGCTGCCCTTGGGGAAAGGGGGCGGCGGGCTCTGCAGCTCCGTTTTTTTTATTTTTTTTAATTTTTTTTAATTCTTTTTACTACTGTAATAAAAAGAGACCTTTTTTTGTTTAATTTTTTTAATAATTTTTTTTAAATTTTCTTTAAAACAGGAGTCGACAAAAAAATGGGTAATATGAACAAATATAAATAAAGCGGTGGTTTGATGATGATGATGATATGGTGATAAAAAAAACTATGATAATGGTGCTGTAACAAAAGAACCCTTTTTTTGTTTTTTTTAATTTCTAATTTTTTTTAATTTTCTTTAAATGGGAAATATTTACAAACATATATGGGGAACAAAATGATATGATGATGATGGTGATGAAGTGGACGATGTGGAACAAATGAAGACGTAATGATGGCGATATGATATGTTAAAAAAATCACAAGATGATCAAAGTGAAACGAAATATACCTACGATGATACGGTCGCCTATGGAGTGCTCACGCGAGCATGGTCTTCGCTCAAATCGCCGGCGTGCGATGAGCTCGAGCAGCGCGCGGTTGCGGCTGCGATGTTGGCCAAAAAACCAACGGATCACACCGGAGAGAGGGCCGTCGTCGCTCGACCGCGGTTGCGTCGCTGTCACCGATTCAACTCAGGGAACTAGGCTCTCCTCACATAAAGATGGATCAAAGGCAAATTGAGGAGGATGGAATGTATATAAAGAGATGGAAAAAATGGAAGTTAGAATTAAGATGGAGTGGGATGGAGGTTAATAAAATGGTGGAGTTGAATTAGAAGTTAGAAAAATGGTGGGGTTGAATGGAGGTTGGTGGTAGAATGAGTTGAATGGTGGTTATTGTAGAGAATGTATAATAAATAAATAAATGAAATAAAGTTGGCTACTTTAATTACAATAGAATAAAAAAGAAGAAAATAAATAGTGGAGAATTTACAAGGGAAGACAAACAACATGTACATATATTTTTTACTTTTCTAATATGTATTTTTTTTGTCTTTTTAATAAGAGATATTTACAACAGAAAAATAATATAATTAAAATACAAAACAATCATGATATTTTTTTTATTTTTAGTAATTAAGAAAGATACAATAAAAATTAAAGAAAGAATGAATATATACAAGGTATACAATGTACATCTAGGTCCCAAAACCCAACTTTTGCACATGAGCTCCGATTTTAATGAAAACACTTCCGTTGGATAGATAATTGTCTAACTTGAACTTTAAAAGTGAGTTTGGTGAATTTGGAGTTCATACGGAGCGGGAATTTAGCTTGGAAGTTGGTCTTTACGGCTTTTTCCCATTGGGATCTAGGAGTATTTATTTGAGGTAAAATTTGTTTTGTATTTTTGTATTTTTATATACATTGATATGAACATGTTGGAGAAAGAATTAGCCAAAAAGGAGTTGATATGAAATTATTAAAAATACATGAAGTTTTGAGCTATTTACACGTGAAAAACTCCCTTGATTTTGCGGCTTTTTTTTGTTAATTTTATTTTATACAATCTAATACACAATAATTAGTGTGTTTTATTTACAAGAGTCATTTTGTTAATTTATTGATTTTATGAACATTTTTCTGGGATTTTACTCGGAGATTTTGCTAAGATCAATATATTGAGATGATGAATCGTGGATTCATCAACGGTTAGATCCAACACAAAAAGGAAAAGGCCTTAGGAGCTATCAGGGGTGGAATGAGTGGCAGGTTGTTAAATGGACATCTTTGGTGAGGTGGGGATGGTGAAGATGCTGATCTCCAGATCCAAGAAGGATCTGTCTGGATGGAGTGGTGTGGGATGTAGGAGAAATTGTAGGAAAGAGAGTGGGGGCATTGGCGGGTCAGTAACTGGTCGACATGCGGTGGAATGATTCGTTAGAGCTAGCCTCTAGCGAGCTACGAATCTAGGTTTTAACGCTAAATCAAAGGACTAAACACTAGCCTAAATGCATAAAATGAAACCTAACATAAAATCTAAATAAAAAGCGGTGAAAGGGACCATGAGCCGACCGGAGCCAATGAGATGGTAACTTGATGCTGATGGAGCTCGTTGGAGGTGGACCGACTAGATTCAACGCTGACCTTCGTTGCTGAGTGGCCAAAGCAGGAGAATCTATCACCTACTCTCGATTTGGGGCAAATGGTAGGGCATGAGATTGTGGAAGAGTGATCAAACAAAAATCAAAGGGACAAAGCTTCTTATGTAAAAGTAGAAGTTGACCGAGGCAGTCAATTCGAGAGGATGCTGCATTGACCAAGGAAATCTATTCGCCTATATGCCTGAAGATCAAGGATTAGTTTTCGTCAAGACCGCGAGCCGGAAGAAGGAAATAATCAGGTTGTATCGAGGCACGGAATCGAGGAGTGCCTAACCTAGTGCATGCTTAGTCGGGAGTAGCCTCAGTCATGTCAGGTCATAAATGGACAAAAATCAAAATTAAAAGATTAAAAATAGAAATAAAATAATAAACTAATAATTTAAATAAAATATAAGACAAAAAATGTTTATTATTTTATGTAGTTTTTAATTATGCTTTTTATTTTTTTCGAGTTTATCTATTACAAACTAATTTTTAGGGTTCCATTTATAGGTATATTTACATGTTGGTTCTTTTATTTTTATTTTGTATTTTGATTATATTAATTTATTTCTGATTTTAAAAAATTATAACTTATATTTATTTAAATACATATATTTTATTGCATATTTCTAATATATTAGGCACACTTAAATAAGTAATGGTATTAATTATGTAGGTAAAAGTGTATGTATTTCATCTATGTGATTTGTATACTATTTTATTTTAGTGGTTTATTTATGGTTTTATTGTATTTTAAATATGTACATATATTATAAATAATTTTACAGAATTATAAAAATATAAAATTATAAATAATAAAGAATAAATAAAATGAATATTTTATACAGGTAAATTATACAAAAGGTCCAAAACTCATTTTTCACACCGTAACTCCAAAAAATATGAAAAGACCTTACTAAATAGATTTTTAAAAGTTATATATAATTAAAGGAGATTTTGATATATTTTGAGTTTTTATTTAGGAGATATGGGTCCGGAAAGTTGGGATTTTGTCTTTTTATTTATAGTATAAAAAGTGGATAGTATATTATTTTTGTATGAATTAAATTTTGTATTTTTATTTGTATTAATATCTACAACTATCATGTACTTCTTTATTTGAAATATAAAAAATAGAAAATAACATAGGTCCCAAAATGGACTTATTGATGAATTAAAGAATAAGGACTTTTAATTGATTTATTGACCCTTATCTCTCCCTACTTTATTCGTTATCGATCCAGTCATCAAGATGCCTGGGTCTTAGAGTTTAGGGTCATAAAATACCTTTGACATTTTATTCTTATTCTTTTATTTTCTTTATTCTATAATTTTGACATTAAAAAATATATTTTATATACAATAAATGGAATAAATAAGGAATGTTAATCTGTATAAATTAATGCTATTTACATGCATTAGCTAGGATTTTAAGGTCAAAATGATAGAATAAAGGTGATCAAATGTAATGTCCCAGACACACTGTGCATTATTTTTTAGTGAAACAATTCTGTATTTTTTGTATTTTTATGTATAACATTCATGTTGAGGATTTTATTATTTGATGTATAAAAATAATAAAAAATAGGTCTCAAAATGCAATTATTGATGAATTAAAAATTAGGATTTTTGTGTATTTTATATACAATTTCTTTGCCCTATACCCCCTACTTTATTCCTTATCGATTAAGTCATCATGATGATTGGGTCTCAGGATCTAGGATCAATAAGTGTCTTTGACACTTCATTACTTGTGTTTTCTTTCCTTTATTCTTTTATTTTGGTATTAAATACAGTATTTTGTGTATATTATAGATTATTTATATTCACAAATTAATGATACATGCATGCATTTAGCTAGAATTCAAGGCTAAAATGAATGAACAAAGGTGATGAAATGAAGTTTTATCAGATATCCTCGAACATCTGTATCCACAACATTATCCAGTTTCATATATAAGAATCGGTGTAAATTTATTTTTAGCCATATCTAACTTGATTTTTATACCTTCTTTCATCATATTTAATATCCTTATCATGATATAAGCACATTTAGTATATAAATATTAGTTGTATTCCATCTGATACATGTATATTTAAGCTAGTAATCTATAGAGTGTTCGTAATATCGTATGCCAACAATATTCATTTTACATATGTATCCATTTTTAATGATTTAATGATAGAATTTTAATATTCATCAATATTCGTATCTGCATCTATATTCATATTTAAAAATAAGTAAAGATATGATATCATGGATATCCATATCCGTATCGTAATGTGAAATAAGCGGTTCTATGTTATATACTATGTTTTTCAACCTTTATAAGTTATTCATGTTCTAGCAGTGCAGCTTACACCCTATATCTAGACAAAATGGGCAGATGCAAATCCAGTGATATGTACACGCATTATAAGTTGCTACAACGGAGGGTAATCATGGCATATCTACGTAAAAAAAAGGGTGTAAGAAGGCAATTATGAGATATAATAACAATCAGGTTGCCACATTTATATAAGTGGTAATCAGGGAGATTTGCTTGAATTTGCAAGGATTACAGTACTGGAATGGCTTTTCTTTGTATGATTCTATTGTCCACTTTAGTACTTTTTGTATTATGCATATACCTAGCTTGAAAAAAGAAGTAGAATTATCCATTTTGTAAAAAAAAACTGTTAATTGAGTTCAGGTAACGTGTTCATATAGTACTTTCAAACTTCGTCACCGCCATACTTTTAAAAAAACCAACTTATAGAAATGAATATTTTGATAATATATATTTGTTAGGGAAAAATGGGGTTGTCCTCTAGTTAGCTCCTCCGCCTCATTTTCCTTAATTTTTTTTATTTTTTTTCAAATTTCTTCCGTGAATATTCACCAATATATCCTTATATTATGTCATTCAAATTTCGTACGAAACAGAGACTCATACAGCCTCCATCTAAACAATCATTTCTTAACGGTCGCAAGATTTTTTTAAATCGACTCTTTTAGATGGAGGCCGTAGGAGTTTCTGTTTCTCACGCAATTTGAATGGCATAATTTAGGGATATAATAATAAATTTACACAGTTTTATTTTTCAAAAAAAAATATAAAGAAAATGAAACAAAAGGAGCTAAGTTAGCTACCTGGGGGAGCTCCATTTTCCTCTATTTGTTAACTATATCATCTGATGTTAAATTGCTAGCAACAAATACTATTTGTTGCCGACATATTTGTCCTTGTAATGTGTAATAAATACCTTATTCGTCGTCAAAAGTTCATGTAACGATGATATATTGGTTGACCTTTTTGTTAATACTTATACTAATTATCACTATTTTAGCAATGATCTAAAGAAAACCAACTGATAGCCGTTGTTGTATAGTTCAGTGCTAACAATTTTGCAGTGATTATAAAGAATCATGCAACAAATAATACTCGTTATTATACATTTAAAAATATATGATATGGCAACAAATAATTTGTTGGCATAGATCAAATTTGTTGTAGTGTCAGCTGTTACCATGTTGTTAAAATATGATCCCTCATTGCAATCAAATTTTTGTTGATGAGACAAAAGTAAAACAACTTTTTGTTGTTGGTAATGCCTCAAAACTAAGACCAGACTACGCCAATTACTCGACTCGATATGAAAGATCAAGTGGACATTCTCTAATTTCTAAGAAGGGGTACATTACAAAAAAAATTGAAAATAAAATCTCTAATTGAAAATCAAAAGTCCTTCGAAATTCCCCTTTTAATAAATTTAAAATCAACACAAGTTGAAGTTCTTCGAAATTCCCGTTTTAATAATTAGTTGGGAAGTGAGCAATTTTTAAACTTCTGAATGGACGCATCCCAGTATGCAAATCTTTTGGGATTCGTCTAATGGCCTCTCTGATCTAGAATCCATATATAGGGCACTACGGACAACAAGCATTGACTGTTGGTGGGAGGGGGGATTCACTCGTTTGGACATGAGCCTTTCCCCTCCAATACAAGCGCAGATTGGTTCCTTTCAATAAAGGTTGCTGCTGCCCATGGCTTCAGCCCAAATGAGAAAAAAAAAAGGTGCAGCTGCAGGAGAATCCATGCTGGCCTATCCAATTTGCTTCCGCTGAATATATTCCCAATCCCTGACCCATTAACTCCGCTGCCAAATTGATGCTGTATAATTGTACACAACCATCGACGTATCGTAAATGTTACTTCTGCATGCTGGGCCTCTTCAGATGTGGTTTATATTTTTTCTGGCATGGCCCCATGTCCTCCCGATTTCAAACACGATATTTATGCTGAGCATTTATGCCCCTCCAATAGTGAAAAGACGCAAATGCAAGCAGCCGTTTATCCATGGATGGTGAACTCGACAACCATCAAGTGAAAAGGGAATCGGAGTTGGATCAAGCAAATCTCAAGGTTTTGGATTTACGTGGAGAAATCCTTCCAAAGGACAAAAAGAAAAGAACGGGAAGCTGGAGAACCATCATTTCTTCGTCTGGCTGTTTCCAAAATCACGGAATCCATGGGCCGAAGACGTATTATCAGAGATGACCACAAACAGCACCAACTGGCAGATCTGGATGCAATCGAAGCTGTGGGTCACAGGCGACGCCAGTCGCTAGATCTTGCTCCCATGGAAGCAGTCGCCTAAGAACAACACCAACTGTTGGATAATGAACAAACTCGTGCAAAGCAGAATCCTACTTTTGCTGGAGGGGAAAGGAACGGGATGGACGCTTGCGAAAATCGAGTTGTTGAGACATGATGATGAACTTACAACAAAACTAAGAATCAGAACTACATCCATCAAGTATCATGTAACGGCTGGAGATTTTTTTCCAATCGTATTGCCTTATAATACTCCAATCAATAGCATGCAATTATTTATGAAATTAATAGGCATTAGTGCCCCATTGATTGCCTCATTGAGAGGTATCAAAAAATCCAATAAAATCACCCTCCCTTCCCCTCACGTCTAATGTCTTTGCAAAAAGAGAGAGAGATAGATGATTGTGAGAGAGAAGGGGAGATGGAGAGTTAGAGAGAGTAATCTCATTGGGGGATCATTCTCATCGTAGGAACGCCGGCGTCGGTTCATTAGAGGAGAATGTCGGCTCGAGAGCAGGGAGAGGGCCGACGTAGCAATCCATTAGATACAATCCGTCGGACTCGAGGTATGTGTCGAACACCGCAGAAATATTATTCGATGAATCGACATATGCCTTTGTGATAAGTATTTACTTAATGTGCACAATATATGATCTCAAGATGATGTAGGTATCGGTTTAAGATTATGATTTTTTTAAATGTATGTGTCGATCCCTTAGGAATACTATATAATGTATCGACATATGCCTTCCTTCAATAATTGCGATAAGTATTTACTCAATAGTACAAAATGCGATCTCAAAATGTATGGATCAGATTAGGATTTCGTATGAATATTTATCATAATTGAAGTTTTTATTTATTTATTTTTATTGCACCTTGTAGACTTCCTCTTACCATGAATCTCGTGCGTACATCGCTAAGTATATAAACACCTTAAAATCCTTGTTACGCACTACAATTACACTGTATTAGATTTATGCACACGGCTAAGAAAATAAAAGTTACAGAAGTTTGTAGATAGATGTGACAAAAAAAGGTGAATCTGTATTACGTGCACATCCAATTGTCCCATAAGACCTTCTTATGTTGTGGCCTCCCGGTCTGTATTTATCCATTAGCATTCACGAGGTATCTGATATTACATTATAATATAAGTTATACATAGCTATTAGAAATCACATTAAGCTAACGTAATTAAGAAAGTACAAAGAACATATATACAGATTCCTAGAGGTTACTACTCTATTTTATATAAAACGTATTACAAATAAATAGGCGAGTGTTCCTAATAGCGTATACAAGCCATAGTTGCGGTAATCTTCGTGATCAATTTTGTATAATTCTTCTGGCACGATAAATAACTGTAACTCCCAGTTGATAGCTTTTAAATGCCATCAATAGGATACGAAAATGGAAGTTATGTTCATTATGGATGATAAATGCTAAAGCACGTAACACTCCCAAACCAATTATCTATGTTGTAATCTAGGTATATATTGAGAAATAAATGGCTAAATAATGATAGCATCTATTCTCACGAAAGATCGAGACCACGTTTAATTGTTCACGTCAATGAGTTGATAATATTACATCACTGAAAAAAATGTGTATGAAATCATAAATGTACTTTTTTAAAGAGGAACGATTTTATGTATATCGCATCCAATTGTAATTATTCAAGCTATCAAATGATAAAAGTTGATGGGAAAATGTTGGAACCGAAATGTTCATATGAAGCACTATTGTATGGAAAGGAAATGCTATAAAAGATCGAAATTTCCTTAAGATGAATATTGGTATGATGACGATAAGCGGAGCTAAGTGCTACACCAATTGGTGGGAGCCACCTCTAGAGTCCAATTATCGTAGGCCTAAAGGGGGCCAACGCCTTCAGTGGGCGTGCGGTTCAAGTAACCGAATGAGGCAAAAGATAAGTCCTCTACAGTTGTAGCTACACTGTCAAGTATGGACCGCTTGTGCCAGCGGTAAAGCCACCAAAGCCAGCAAAGCAACCAAAGCCATTAAGAACTAACAATTAAGACAACTTTAACCACTAAACAAACCAATGGTATGTGTATAGTTTCTGAAATTGCTAAGGCACATGTGTGCAACTACGGCCAAGTAATGGCATTATGCAAGTGTTTTGATTGTTCTGGGGCATATATGCAATTATGAAAAATTCCGAAGGTATAAGTGAAAATTATGAAAATATTAAGGCGTATATGCAAATATGGCAAACTTATTGGGTATATATGTAATTATGGCTTTAATGAAAGTCTTCACAAGGAATACCTTCTGTATGCATGTTTATGTGAAATTATGAGTCTCATGATAATGGTACATGAGAACAAGTTAGTTTCATATGCAATCAGATAATTATGCAAACCGTATAGTTGTGTTGATAATTGATAGTATAAAAGAGATTATGTTTTAACGGTTTAAAGTAGCATAGGGAGACTTGTTTTCCGCGCTAGCCGGCTTGACCCCAATTCGGCACATACTGAGCGTTAGCTCATAGCATGTGTTGTTGTTTTTTTCAGGAGAACACGAGTTGTGACATAACATCTAGTTCAAGGCAACTAACCGTCGTCGTGAAGTTGAACCGGTATAGATCACAGATGCATTGATTAAGAAGGGATGTCGTTGTGCCCACTGGAACTTTGAATTGCTAGTTTTACTATTGGTCCTTTTGCAATGTTACCTATGTTGGACTTGTAATAAGAGAACTTTCATGTTGACTGGACTTTAGTTAAATATTTTATTTCTCTGCTCATTGATTACCATGCAAGTTTCCGGTAACGGTTCGGTCGTGCGACCCAATGTTGCATGCTTCCGCCGGTCGTCCCGACCCGTTCCGTTACAAATGGTATCAGAGCAAGAGTTCCTCTGGGCATAGGATATCCACAATAGATAGTGACCCAAGACTGACATGAATAGAGTCAAACCTACGTATTATATGCAACTAGTTTCCCTTTGACTTCTAAAAGAGAATCTATCATTATGGACTTAAGGTGACATGAGAGTGCGAGTCATCATTGAATAATGAGATTGCTAAGTACACATGTCATTAATTACTAGAGTTGATAATAATTATGACTTAGCAATGAAAGTATCATGCATAAAGCTTTGGTGGATTTATACTGAAGGTCTTTATTCTCAACAATCCATTCATCCTATAGGGTAGACATGGTATGGAAAAGTTAAGCATTGGATTGATGCATTCAATAGAGATGACTTTTAAAATTACATACTACCATAAGGAGAAGAATAATTGGGATATTTTATTTAAAGGATATGGCAAAAGATTAATCGACTGAGCATAATAATCTACTTTTCGGAGATATTCTCCGTTGATTGAAGTGATTTTACCTTAGACGTGGTAATAACATTATCAAAGAGTATGAGATAAAGTTATGGAGTTGGAGAAGAATGAGAATATGATAAGAGAAAATGAGAAGCCAATGAACTATAGTTAATTATTACACCAGATACCCAATTAGCTCCTGATACATAGTCATCTTGGTTACATCATCAAACTTCCAATGTTTCAGATTTCTTTTGGACGCCTTTCCGGATTATCATTCTATCACATCATGAGGATTCTCCACTGTTGTTATCACATGGATTGCATTAATTTTGAAAAGTCCTTATTGAATGACACCTATTGAATTCAAAGAGAATCGATCGTAATAACAATTGGATAAGAGATTTTGTGATTTGATGGTTTTCGACATGAAATATTTTTCACCTTGTGAATAAGGAAAGTTAGGTCACATATTATCTGCATTGGTTAATGAACTATGAATAAGGTAATTTTGAGGGATTGATACCTACTATCTGGGATAAATGATTTGTTCATTGATTATGGTGAGAAAAGATATTTTCTGCAATAAATATATTTCTGGGTTACCGTATAAGTGGAAGAAAAAGAAGGACATTCTAGAAATAGCTTCCAGACTAAGGATTAGCCATTGTGAAATATTTTATCACACATTTTGATCTCAAAAGTACTCTTATAGCTTTTACAGAGTTTATGAATAGAGATTTTCGAGAGGATCATGATCATAATTGTGAATGACAATGTTATATACTTTGGTGATCGGGAGAAATACCAATTACATCTTAATGTTGAATTATAATCTTTTGTCATCATTAGCTCTATGAAAAGTGCTACAAATGTAACATTGGAGTGGACAAAATCACATTCCTTAGTATTATCTTATATAATGATTGATGACATTAAAGATGGTGAATTAAGGTGAAAGTTATATTACCTGAGAGTTTGTTGAGAAATATTTTAGAGATTCATGGATCTCTAGGGTGACAAGGTATATTGATGATTCATGTAGAACTTTCTTATACATTACTAGAATGAAGACAAGCCTCATTAGAAAGGATGCAAAGTTTGTAAGTAGGATCATGATTGAAATTTTCAAAAAAAAGGAGTAAATGTTGACCATGACCCTGACATGAAGTTTACTATTATGCATTAGAGTTTTGTAGTTCACATTGATATATCTGACAAAGAAAGTAGGTACTCTTTATGAAAATGTATTGATTATGCATCAAGCCAACTAAGAGCATAAGAGAGTAACTATCCAACTTTGCACTTGGAGTATCCTACTTATGACTTCGAGTTAGTAGTGATAATATTTTCTCTAATAGATTGGTGAAATTGTCGATACAACGAGAAATTTTTCAAGTAATCTGAAGGATCAAAGTAGCAGAAAGGATGCAGTTCTTTCAAAAATAATTGAAACACTTAAGAAGGAATAATATGATTTTATTAATGGAATCAATGATGATTTGATATACTATTAAAGATTTTGAATTCTTGGTGACAATAAGTTAACGTGGGAGATATTATATGAATTTCAGAGATCGATATACACTATTCATCCATACATGACAAAAATGTCTAAGATATCCGATGATCTTATTAGTGGCCAACGATTAAGATAATGATTGTAGAATTTATTTCCCAAATCTTAATATGTCAATATATTGAGACTGAACATCCGGAAACAACAAGTCATGTTCAATCATTGGATATAGCAGATTGAAATTGAAGCATATCACATGAATTTGTTATTGATTTATCTAAGATTAGGATGCATCATTATGATACTATCTGAGTGATTGTAGACCAGATTGTCCTACTTATTGCATTCGTGGTTATCGATCAATCATGGGTTTGGATGAACTATAAGTAGATGAGAAGCATCGTCATAACCTCATATGGGTGATTGTTGATCGATTAACCAAATCAGCACATTTATTACTCATCTGTTAGGATCAATCGACGAATAGTCTACCTGAATTATACGTGAATGAAATCGTCGAATTACATGGCGTTCCTTCATCAATTGTGTCAGATCGAGATACTAGATTCACGTCTCGGTTGTGGAAAAATTTTCAAGATGCTATGGGAACTCAATTGAAGTTTAGTACCTCAGTTCATCTGCAGACTGATGGTCAATCAGAAAGGACCATCCAAATGCTAAGAGATATGTTGAGAGCTTATGCTCTGGATTTTTCCGGTAGTTGGGACAGACATCTTCCATTAGTAGAGTTTGCTTATAAAAATAGTTATCATTCGAGCATTAAAGATGGTTCTCTATGAAGCAATTTATGGAAGACCTTGCATATCACCCTCATGTTGGAGTGATGTTGGTGAGAAGCATATTTTGGGATCGGAGCTAATCCAATCAATAAGCAAGGTGTTGAGCTAATCAGGAAGAGATTGTCGGTAGCTCAAAGTAGGCAGAAGTCTTATTCAGATCGTCATAGAAGGGGGTTGAGTTTCGCAATTAGAGACCATGTGTTTCTAAAGATTTTCCCAACCAAGGGCGTATTACGATTCGGAAAGAAATGGAAACATACTCCTAGATACATATGACCTTTTGAGACTCTACAACGAATTAAAGAGGTGGCAAGTCGTATTGCATTACTACATCAATACTCGAAGCTACATGATATATTCCATGTATCTATGTTAAGGAAGCACACTCCTTATCCTTAACACGTGATCGGACAAGAGGTTCTTGATATTTAACCCTATCTTACTTTCGAGGAGAAACCAATCCGCATAGTCTATCGTAGAGACCATCAGCTTCATCGACGTATAGTTCCGATGTTTAAGGTACTCTAGAAGTATCATAAGAAGGAGGAGGCCACATGGGAGCTAGTGATTGAAATGCACGAGAAACATCCACAGCTTTTCGGTATAATCCTTCACTAAGAAATTTCGAGGACGAAATTTTTTAAGGAGGGTAGATTGTAACGGCTGGAGATTTTTTTCCAATCGTATTGCCTTATAATACTCCAATCAATAGCATGCAATTATTTATGAAATTAATAGGCATTAGTGCCCCATTGATTGCCTCATTGAGAGGTATCAAAAAATCCAATAAAATCACCCTCCCTTCCCCTCACGTCTAATGTCTTTGCAAAAAGAGAGAGAGATAGATGATTGTGAGAGAGAAGGGGAGATGGAGAGTTAGAGAGAGTAATCTCATTGGGGGATCATTCTCATCATAGGAACGCCGGCGTCGGTTCATTAGAGGAGAACGTCGGCTCGAGAGCATGGAGAGGGCCGACGTAGCAATCCATTAGATATAATCCGTCGGACTCGAGGTATTTGTCGAACACCATAGGAATATTATTCGATGAATCGACATATGCCTTTGTGATAAGTATTTACTTAATGTGCACAATATATGATCTCAAGATGATGTAGGTATCGGTTTAAGATTATGATTTTTTTAAATGTATGTGTCGATCCCTTAGGAATACTATATAATGTATCGACATACACCTTCCTTCAATAATTGCGATAAGTATTTACTCAATAGTACAAAATGCGATCTCAAAATGTATGGATCAGATTAGGATTTCGTATGAATATTTATCATAATTGAAGTTATTATTTACTTATTTTTATTGCACCTTGTAGACTTCATCTTACCATGAATCTCGTGCGTACATCGCTAAGTATATAAACACCTTAAAATCCTTGTTACGCACTACAATTACACTGTATTAGATTTATGCACACGGCTAAGAAAATAAAAGTTACAGAAGTTTGTAGATAGAAGTGACAAAAAAAGGTGAATCTGTATTACGTGCACATCCAATTGTCCCGTAAGACCTTCTTATGTTGTGGCCTCCCGGTCTGTATTTATCCATTAGCATTCACGAGGTATCTGATATTACATTATAATATAAGTTATACATAGCTATTAGCAATCACATTAAGCTAACGTAATTAAGAAAGTACAAAGAACATATATACAGATTCCTAGAGGTTACTACTCTATTTTATATGAAACGTATTACAAATAAATAGGCGAGTGTTCCTAATAGCGTATACAAGCCATAGTTGCGGTAATCTTCGTGATCAATTTTGTATAATTCTTCTGGCACGATAAATAACTGTAACTCCCAGTTGATAGCTTTTAAATGCCATCAATAGGATACGAAAATGGAAGTTATGTTCATTATGGATGATAAATGCTAAAGCACGTAACACTCCCAAACCAATTATCTATGTTGTAATCTAGTTATATATTGAGAAATAAATGGCTAAATAATGATAGCATTTATTCTCACGAAAGATCGAGACAACGTTTAATTGTTCACGTCAATGAGTTGATAATATTACATCACTGAAAAAAATGTGTATGAAATCATAAATGTACTTTTTTAAAGAGGAACGATTTTATGTATATCGCATCCAACTGTTATTATTCAAGCTATCAAATGATAAAAGTTGATGGGAAAATGTTGGAACCGAAATGTTCATATGAAGCACTATTGTATGGAAAGGAAATGCTATAAAAAATCGAAATTTTGTTAAGATGAATAATGGTATGATGACGATAAGCGGAGCTAAGTGCTACACCAATTGGTGGGAGCCACCTCTAGAGTCCAATTATCGTAGGCCTAAAGGGGGCCAACGCCTTCAGTGGGCGTGCAGTTCAAGGAACCGAATGAGGCAAAAGATAAGTCCTCTACAGTTGTAGCTACACTGTCAAGTATGGACCGCTTGTGCCAGCGGTAAAGCCACCAAAGCCAGCAAAGCCACCAAAGCCATTAAGAACTAACAATTAAGACAACTTTAACCACTAAACAAACCAATGGTATGTGTATAGTTTCTGAAATTGCTAAGGCACATGTGCACAACTATGGCCAAGTAATGGCATTATGCAAGTGTTTTGATTGTTCTGGGGCATATATGCAATTATGAAAAATTCCGAGGGTATAAGTGAAAATTATGAAAATATTAAGGCGTATATGCAAATATGGCAAACTTATTGGGTATATATGTAGTTATGGCTTTAACAAAAGTCTTCACAAGGAATACCTTTTGTATGCATGTTTATGTGAAATTATGAGTCTCATAATAATGGTACATGAGAACAAGTTAGTTTCATATGCAATCAGATAATTATGCAAACAGTATAGTTGTGTTGATAATTGATAGTATAAAAGAGATTATGTTTTAACGGTTTAAAGTAGCATAGGGAGACTTGTTTTCCGTGCTAGCCGGCTTGACCCCAATTCGGCACATACTGAGCGTTAGCTCATAACATGTGTTGTTGTTTTTTTTCAGGAGAACACGAGTTGTGACTTAACTTCTAGTTCAAGGCAACTAACCGTCGTCGTGAAGTTGAACCGGTATAGATCACAGATGCATTGATTAAGAAGGGATGTCGTTGTGCCCACTGGAACTTTGAATTGCTAGTTTTACTATTGGTCCTTTTGCAATGTTACCTATGTTGGACTTGTAATAAGAGAACTTTCATGTTGACTGAACTTTAGTTAAATATTTTATTTCTCTGCTCATTGATTACCATGCATGTTTCCGGTCACGGTTCGGTCGTGCGACCCAATGTTGTATGCTTCCGGCGGTCGTCCCGACCCGTTCCGTTACAAATGGTATCAGAGCTAGAGTTCCTCTGGGCATAGGATATCCACAATAGATAGTGACCCAAGACTGACATGAATAGAGTCAAACCTACGTATTATATGCAACTAGTTTCCCTTTGACTTCTAAAAGAGAATCTATCATTATGGACTTAAGGTGACATGAGAGTGCGAGTCATCATTGAATAATGAGATTGCTAAGTACACATGTCATTAATTACTAGAGTTGATAATAATTATGACTTAGCAATGAAAGTATCATGCATAAAGCTTTGGTGGATTTATACTGAAGGTCTTTATTCTCAACAATCCATTCATCCTATAGGGTAGACATGGTATGGAAAAGTTAAGCATTGGATTGATGCATTCAATAGAGATGACTTTTAAAATTACATACTACCATAAGGAGAAGAATAATTGGGATATTTTATTTAAAGGATATGGCAAAGATTAACCGACTGAGCATAATAGAATCTACTTTTCGGAGATATTCTCCGTTGATTGAAGTGATTTTACCTTAGACGTGGTAATAACATTATCAAAGAGTATGCGATAAAGTTATGGAGTTGGAGAAGAATGAGAATATGATAAGAGAAAATGAGAAGCCAATGAACTATAGTTAATTATTACACCAGATACCCAATTAGCTCCTGATACATAGTCATCTTGGTTACATCATCAAACTTCCAATGTTTCAGATTTCTTTTGGACGCCTTTCCGGATTATCATTCTATCACATCATGAGGATTCTCCACTGTTGTTATCACATGGATTGCATTAATTTTGAAAAGTCCTTATTGAATGACACCTATTGAATTCAAAGAGAATCGATCGCAATAACAATTGGATAAGAGATTTTGTGATTTGATGGTTTTCCACATGAAATATTTTTCACCTTGTGAATAAGGAAAGTTAGGTCACATATTATCTGCATTGGTTAATGAACTATGAATAAGGTAATTTTGAGGGATTGATACCTACTATCTGGGATAAATGATTTGTTCATTGATTATGGTGAGAAAAGATATTTTCTGCAATAAATATATTTCCGGGTTACCGTATGTATAGGTGGAAGAAAAAGAAGGACATTCTAGAAATAGCTTCCAGACTAAGGATTAGCCATTGTGAAATATTTTATCACACATTTTGATCTCAAAAGTACTCTTATAGCTTTTACAGAGTTTATGAATAGAGATTTTCGAGAGGATCATCATCATAATTTTGAATGACAATGTTATATACTTTGTTGATCGGGAGAAATACCAATTACATCTTAATGTTGTATTTATAATCTTTTGTCATCACTAGCTCTATGAAAAGTGCTACAAATGTAACATTGGAGTGGACAAAATCACATTCCTTAGTATTATCTTATATAATGATTGATGACATTAAAGATGGTGAATTAAGGTGAAAGCTATATTACCTGGGAGTTTGTTGAGAAATATTTTAGAGATTCATGGATCTCTAGGGTGACAAGGTATATTGATGATTCATGTAGAACTTTCTTATACATTACTAGAATGATGACAAGCTTCATTAGAAAGGATGCAAAGTTTGTAAGTAGGATCATGATTAAAATTTTCAAAAAAAGGAGTAAATGTTGACCATGACCCTGACATGATGTTTACTATTATGCATTAGAGTTTTGTAGTTCACATTGATATATCTGAGAAAGAAAGTAGGTATTCTTTATGAAAATGTATTGATTATGCATCAAGCCAACTAAGAGCATAAGAGAGTAACTATCCAACTTTGCACTTGGAGTATCCTACTTATGACTTCGAGTTAGTAGTGATAATATTTTCTCTAATAGATTGGTGAAATTGTCGATACAACGAGAAATTTTTCAAGTAATCTGAAGGATCAAAGTAGCAGAAAGGATGTAGATCTTTCAAAAATAATTGAAACACTTAAGAAGGAATAATATGATTTTATTAATGGAATCAATGATGATTTGATATACTATTAAAGATTTTGAATTCTTGGTGACAATAAGTTAACGTGGGAGATATTATATGAATTTCAGAGATCGATATACGCTATTCATCCAGACAAAAATGTCTAAGATATCCGATGATCTTATTAGTGGCCAACGATTAAGATAATGATTGTAGAATTTATTTCCCAAATCTTAATATGTCAATATATTGAGACTGAACATCCGGAAACAACAAGTCATGTTCAACCTTTGGATATAGTAGATTGAAATTGAAGCATATCACATGAATTTTGTTATTGATTTATCTAAGATTAGGATGCATCATTATGATACTATCTGAGTGATTGTAGACCAGATTGTCCTACTTATTGCATTCGTGGTTATCGATCAATCATGGGTTTGGATGAACTATAAGTAGATGAGAAGCATCGTCATAACCCCATATGGGTGATTGTTGATCGATTAGCCAAATCAGCACATTTATTACTCATCCGTTAGGATCAATCGACGAATAGTCTACCTGAATTATACGTGAATGAAATCGTCGAATTACATGGCATTCCTTCATCAATTGTGTCAGATCGAGATACTAGATTCACGTCTCGGTTGTGGAAAAATTTTCAAGATGCTATGGGAACTCAATTGAAGTTTAGTATCTCAGTTCATCTGCAGATTGATGGTCAATCAGAAAGGATCATCCAAATGCTAAGAGATATGTTGAGAGCTTATGCTCTGGATTTTTCAGGTAGCTGGGACAGACATCTTCCATTAGTAGAGTTTGCTTATAAAAATAGTTATCATTCGAGCATTAAAGATGGTTCTCTATGAAGCAATTTATGGAAGACCTTGCATATCACCCTTATGTTGGAGTGATGTTGGTGAGAAGCATATTTTGGGACCGGAGCTAATCCAATCAATAAGCAAGGTGTTGAGCTAATCAGGAAGAGATTGTCGGCAGCTCAAAGTAGGCAGAAGTCTTATGCAGATCGTCATAGAAGGGGGTTGAGTTTCGCAATTAGAGACCATGTGTTTCTAAAGATTTCCCCAACCAAGGGCGTATTACGATTCGGAATGATATGGAAACATACTCCTAGATACATATGACCTTTTGAGACTCTACAACGAATCGAAGAGGTGGCATGTCGTATTGCATTACTACATCAATACTCGAAGCTATATGATATATTCCATGTATCTATGTTAAGGAAGTACACTCCTTATCCTTAACACGTGATCGGACAAGAGGTTCTTGATATTTAACCCAATCTTACTTTCGAGGAGAAACCAATCTGCATAGTCTATCGTAGAGACCATCAGCTTCATCGACGTATAGTTCCGATGTTTAAGGTACTCTAGAAGTATCATAAGAAGGAGGAGGCCACATGGGAGCTAGTGATTGAAATGCACGAGAAACATCCACAGCTTTTCGGTATAATCCTTCACTAAGAAATTTCGAGGACGAAATTTTTTAAGGAGGGTAGATTGTAACGGCTGGAGATTTTTTTCCAATCGTATTGCCTTATAATACTCCAATCAATAGCATGCAATTATTTATGAAATTAATAGGCATTAGTGCCCCATTGATTGCCTCATTGAGAGGTATCAAAAAATCCAATAAAATCACCCTCCCTTCCCCTCACGTCTAATGTCTTTGCAAAAAGAGAGAGAGATAGATGATTGTGAGAGAGAAGGGGAGATGGAGAGTTAGAGAGAGTAATCTCATTGGGGGATCATTCTCATCGTAGGAACGTCGACGTCAGTTCATTAGAGGAGAACGTCGGCTCGAGAGCAGGGAGAGGGCCGACGTAGCAATCCATTAGATACAATCCGTCGGACTCGAGGTATTTGTCAAACACCGTAGGAATATTATTCGATGAATCGACATATGCTTTTGTGATAAGTATTTACTTAATGTGCACAATATATGATCTCAAGATGATGTAGGTATCGGTTTAAGATTATGATTTTTTTAAATGTATGTGTCGATCCCTTAAGAATACTATATAATGTATCGACATATGCCTTCCTTCAATAATTGCGATAAGTATTTACTCAATAGTACAAAATGCGATCTCAAAATGTATTGATCAGATTAGGATTTCGTATGAATATTTATCATAATTGAAGTTTTTATTTATTTATTTTTATTGCACCTTGTAGACTTCCTCTTACCATGAATCTCGTGCGTACATCGCTAAGTATATAAACACCTTAAAATCCTTGTTACGCACTACAATTACACTGTATTAGATTTATGCACACGGCTAAGAAAATAAAAGTTACAGAAGTTTGTAGATAGATGTGACAAAAAAAGGTGAATATGTATTACGTGCACATCCAATTGTCCCATAAGACCTTCTTATGTTGTGGCCTCCGGGTCTGTTTTTATCCATTAGCATTCACGAGGTATCTGATATTACATTATAATATAAGTTATACATAGCTATTAGCAATCACATTAAGCTAACGTAATTAAGAAAGTACAAAGAACATTTATACAGATTCCTAGAGGTTACTACTCTATTTTATATGAAACGTATTACAAATAAATAGGCGAGTGTTCCTAATAGCGTATACAAGCCATAGTTGCGGTACTCTTCGTGATCAATTTTGTATAATTCTTCTGGCACGATAAATAAATGTAACTCCCGGTTGATAGCTTTTAAATGCCATCAATAGGATACGAAAATGGAAATTATGTTCATTATGGATGATAAATGCTAAAGCACGTAACACTCCCAAACCAATTATCTATGTTGTAATCTAGGTATATATTGAGAAATAAATGGCTAAATAATGATAGCATCTATTCTCACGAAAGATCCAGACCACGTTTAATTGTTCACGTCAATGAGTTGATAATATGACATCACTGAAAAAAATGTGTATGAAATCATAAATGTACTTTTTTAAAGAGGAACGATTTTATGTATATCGCATCCAACTGTTATTATTCAAGCTATCAAATGATAAAAGTTGATGGGAAAATGTTGGAACCGAAATGTTCATATGAAGCACTATTGTATGGAATGGAAATGCTATAAAAAATCGAAATTTCCTTAAGATGAATAATGGTATGATGACGATAAGAGGAGCTAAGTGCTACACCAATTGGTGGGAGCCACCTCTAGAGTCCAATTATCGTAGGCCTAAAGGGGGCCAACGCCTTCAGTGGGCGTTCGGTTCAAGGAACCGAATGAGGCAAAAGATAAGTCCTCTACTGTTGTAGCTACACTGTCAAGTATGGACCGCTTGTGCCAGCGGTAAAGCCACCAAAGCCAGCAAAGCCACCAAAGCCATTAAGAACTAACAATTAAAACAACTTTAACCACTAAACAAACCAATGGTATGTGTATAGTTTCTGAAATTGCAAAGGCACATGTGTGCAACTATGGCCAAGTAATGGCATTATGCAAGTGTTTTGATTGTTCTGGGGCATATATGCAATTATGAAAAATTCTGAGGGTATAAGTGAAAATTATGAAAATATTAAGGTGTATATGCAAATATGGCAAACTTATTGGGTATGTATGTAATTATGGCTTTAACAAAAGTCTTCACAAGGAATACCTTTTGTATGCATGTTTATGTGAAATTATGAGTCTTATGATAATGGTACATGAGAACAAGTTAGTTTCATATGCAATCAGATAATTATGCAAACAGTATAGTTGTGTTGATAATTGATTGTATAAAAGAGATTATGGTTTAACGGTTTAAAGTAGCATAGGGAGACTTGTTTTCCGCGCTAGCCGGCTTGACCCCAATTCGGCACATACTGAGCGTTAGCTCATAACATGTGTTGTTGTTTTTTTTCAGGAGAACACGAGTTGTGACTTAACTTAAGTTGAACCGGTATAGATCACAGATGCATTGATTAAGAAGGGATGTCGTTGTGCCCACTGGAACTTTGAATTGCTAGTTTTACTATTGGTCCTTTTGCAATGTTACCTATGTTGGACTTGTAATAAGAGAACTTTCATGTTGACTGGACTTTAGTTAAATATTTTATTTCTCTGCTCATTGATTACCATGCAAGTTTCCGGTAACGGTTCGATCGTGCGACCCAATGTTGCATGCTTCCGCCGGTCGTCCCGACCCCTTCCGTTACAAATCGTTGTAAAACCCCATAGTCCCATACCGTGGAAACATGAAGTTTCCGGATGGGATAAAAGGTGAAGAGATTACTACCGAAACAACCCGGCTTAAGCATTTTGGGGGTGGTTAATCGGGTCCGTATGGGCCCGATCCCAAGAGGTTGTTAGGGCCAGTAATGCTCTGTTAAAGGACCGGGGACCTAAGCCCGGAACGTTACAAATGGTATCAGAGCCGAACGCCCTCTGACAGTGGAAAGGGCTACCCGAGAGGTGGAGCCGCTCCTACAAGAGGTTGGAGGAAATGGCTACCCGGAGCGTGCAGCAGTCACTGTCACTGGGAAGAAGTGATATGCCATGTCGCAACGAGGACGTTGCGAATATAAGTGGGGGAGGTTGTAAAACCCCATAGTCCCATACCGTGGAAACATGAAGTTTCCGGATGGGATAAAAGGTGAAGAGATTACTACCGAAACAACCCGGCTTAAGCATTTTGGGGTGGTTAATCGGATCCGTATGGGCCCGATCCCAAGAGGTTGTTAGGGCCAGTAATGCTCTGTTAACGGACCGGGGACCTAAGCCTGGGACGTTACATATCAAGAGCGTCGTATTTGCATGGGAAAATCCTTCTAGGATAATAATAGAAACCCCACAGTGTAAAGGTAATTTGAGTTGGTTCTTACCAAAATCTGAGAAACCGCCTACCAAAGAGCTGTTGAGTAGTTTATATACAGCACTTGTTATTATACCTTGACTACTCCCAAACTTCTATTTAAGATCCCAGCCTTGGCATTATACTAGTGTAGTGTATGTTTCCGCACTTTGCAGTGGATCCATATTCGTTCACGGTCCCTCTAGCATGCCGCGGAGAAGAAATCGAAACCACATCCGGTCCATGTAGCGGCGTTTGCATGACAATCATCACACGACCACCATCATCTTTACGACCCATACTTCGACATCTCTTCCTGTGCGAGGACATGCATAGTCCAAACACATAGTATCACGACCACTTGTGGAACCGTTAACATTCCTATTAAATACATGTGGGGGGGGGCACACTAAGGAAAAAAATAAGGAAAAATCAACAAAAATTTATGAACATTCGGTAATCATAAAAATGGTATAATTAAAAAATAACAAATGGGTTAAAATGAATTCTTAAATTTACTTATTCTCAAATTAAATCTTAAAAAGTGAATATTTATAAAAATTGAGTGGATTATTAAATATATATCAATGGAGGGAAGAATAGTGATAAATAGCTATTCATATACCTTTATTCTTCCATTTTCTCTTTAAATCCCTATCAAAATACTTGTAAACACAATTAACTTGTACAATATTACATTCATTAGTCATCTATAATTATTCTCTAATTACAATACAAATCCTTGTATTTAAATCCAAATGAAAGAATAAAATAAAGAAACGAAAAGTAATGAAGTATCAAAGACACTAAAGGACACTAAACACCGAGACCGAGACAATATTAAAAGGGTCAACAATGAATAAAGTATGGGAAGATAAGGACCAGAAATTATATATGAAATCCTAAGAGGTCATTCGGCATAGGGGTTCCCCCCCATGTAAGGGAGATTACCCCCCAAAACTCAAATCTTATATATCATGTGGGGTCCACCATTATCTCTTTTCTGATACATTAAATAAATCATTTCTCTTTTATCCATTCCAAAAAAATAATATATTATATCATTATATCATCTAAAAGTTATAAAATACTCAACTTCTACCCATTTTTTCAAACGTCAATACAATCACATCATAATAACTACATGCTTTTCCAAACATCAATACAATCAAATCACATCAAACCCTTTCAATCCAAAACCCTCTATCCAAACACCAAAATATAAAAACGTGTTATAATCCACCAATTTACCTTGGGGTAACACTAACGTACGTTAATTATTTATCCTTTAAATAATCATTTTTACTCTATCTTATTCTTAACACGACACACTTAAAATAACAAAATGATCTACATGAAACTTATACATATTAATATAAATAAATTATAAAAAAATAATTACCAATAAAAAAATGCATAGTGCAACTAGGACATATATTTGAAAATGTTGCAAACCAAACTTTACATATCCATATATATCTTCTCCAAATGAACTCAAAATTCACCAAACTCACTGATGAATCTCAGTTTCATCACCTTTATTCTTTCATTTTGATCTTAAATCCTTAGCTAGATACTTGTATGTATCCTTATATAAAATAATCTTCAATAATTGACCTATAAATATTATATAAATTCATGTATTTAATTCTATAATAAAAGAATAAACGAAAGAAAAGAAAAAGAAATGAAGTGTCAAAGACACCGAGTGATCCTAAACTGTGAGACTCGGTTATCATGATGACTTGGTCGATAAAGAATAATTTAAGAGGAGAAATGGTGGCTAACTGTACAAAAAGTACCACAAAAGCCCAATTCTTTTTACTCAATGAATAATTTTTAGGACCTATTGTATTCTTTATTATTTACACCTCAAATAAATAAACTTTGTGTTGGACATGTGAGCCCACGACGAGCTATTATGCAATAAATGTTATTACGAATATCATTCCCTGATCTGAAATGAAGAATAGATAATTTGCATAATTGGTCCCTCTGTACAATTAGGGTTATGTACCATGGCCATCTTGATGATCATACAGCTGTTGGTTCAATAATTGAATCATAGAGGCCGGTGCTTGGATGAATATATAAAGGATTAGATTGAGGACTCATCAAGCACCGTCAAATGATTATTAAGAGATGATCTCCAGCCTGAGTAGGAGATGGTAATCCTTTCTCACATAGGTGGATATCTGACCGACCTCTTGATGCAGGTCCTCTGCATGGGAATAGTGATTCGGAGGTGTTAGATTAGTTAGGTCAATGGGTTGACTTAACGAGATCGAGATAACCAAAGTCCTATGTTGAATGTTGTCACAGCATAGGCATGCATCCTCTGACCGGAGACAGATGTGTTACTATATGTCTGAGTGTGTACATTTGGCAGACCAATAGGTTGATGACCTAACCAAGGTCTATACACCGACGCGCTGGTGTGCATCTAAGGACATATGAGTAATACGATCTCTCAAAGGGATCATACAGGTTTACTACTGAACCGGAAGACATGAGCTCACTCATGAGATATTGGGAAGAATCAAATTCTGTGCACGGTCATCTCGCTTTGGAAGCTTGACTGAATTTGTAGGTTTGATATATACTTTTGGAAAGTATATGATCAAGACCTAGGCATGATATATGCTTTTTGGAAAGTATATGATCAATACCAAATCCCAATGATCAAATGAGAAACTTATTGATAAAACCCTGAAGAAGACAATATAAAATTGATCTTAATCTTCGGGTTGATCATAGGTCTTCCAGTATGCAGGATGTACAGGTATTGGGAATACCTGAGGGTGATGTGATCATAAATGATTGTATATCCATGACGCTTCCATTCCGAGGGAGTGATGAAACAGGTCTGGATTTTAGTGACTCCTCTCAGCAGAGAAGCAGTCTGATCTTGGTCCAAGTGTTGGACAATGGTCTGAATGAGATTCAGATTTAATGAGAAGATTAGATTTGCGGTCTTGATTTAATCAAGCATCTATGGGAGGTTCGTACAATCTGGATTTGAGACGAGATCTCAACATCCAAGTCACTATACGTGGAACAATACAATCGCTATGTCCTTATCTCCAAGTATCTGTGGAGAAAGCACATTATTCTTGAAGGAGTTCAAGAATAATTCATTTGATGATTTCTGCATCCAAGCATCGAGAAAATGGATAATTAGATATGATTTAATTACCATGAATAATATGAATTTGATTCATATTATAAGAAGAGATATCTAAGATAGTTAAATGTGATTTAATTATCAAAGATATGAATAACGTGAATGTGATTCATGTTATTTGGTCACATGAGAAAAGAGATCCGAGATGATTAAATGTGATTTAATTATCATGGATATGAATAATGTGGATATCACTATCCATATTAATCATATATATATATATATATATTATAAATATGATTTATAATATATTAGAGAGAGAGAATTTATGTAAATAACATTTGTTAATTAATAATGTGGATTGGATTCACATTTATTAATTAATTGGAAATGTAATTTACAAATTAGTTTGGGTTGTGAATTTGATTCGTAATTCTTCAATGGCATGATTGAAATATTCACAAATTAATTTGGAATTAATTTTGTGGATAATTACGTGATAATAGTTATCACAAATTATTAAGAGATAATATGATATAATAAAAAGGAGATAATAAGCCACCATTGATGAGGTGGCGTCACCCATGAAAAAGTCATGGGTGACGCCCCATTTTAGGAGGCTACATTATCTCCATTTTATTATCTTGATAAATCTCTTAATTAGTTGATTTATGTTAAATTCAATTGTGTTGATAATGTTACAACATATATTTAATTTAATTATAAATAAATGTTGTTGGTTTTAACCAACAACAATCATAGCCATTGATTTTGCATAGACCAAGCCTGGTCGTTGGATCTATGTGTCCCATGGATTGAGATCCATTGGATCCTAAACTAATATAAAAGGAGGGCTAGGGTAGCCTTTCTAAGTACAACATTAAGAGTTGTACAAGGTTACAACTCTCTCTCTCTCTCATATTCTCGCCCGCTCTCTTTATCTCCTCCAAAAGATGGCCGTCCATCTTGTGTTGAGAAAGGAGAGACTCTCGGCTTCTTCTTCGACGACTCGAGGATCTCCTTCTTCTTTGGAGTTTCTTAATCTAAAGGAAGATGACGGATTTCGTTTGATGAAATCAGGGGATCCATTGCTTGGATCTTCATTGAGGATTGCGGGAGGAACGCGACTCATCATCGTGCCCGCAAGTACGTTCTTCGTGGATCGGATTGAGATAGGAGGGTCTCTACTTTCAGATCTCAAGATCGCAACCACACTTCAAGAGGTATTCCTTATACTTTGTGGTTTGATGAAACGATCCGAGAAGTGTTCTCGTGATCATGTGGTTTCATCTTTAGTTTTAAAAAATTTAAATTCCATCGCATCTAGCGACTAGTGCGACTAGTTGCTCCGATTGCATATGATACGATTGACACGCTTTCGTGATGCACATAAGGATTCTCAATATCCTTCAAGTGGTATCAGAGTCATAGGTTGAATAAGGTTTTGGATATGATCCATAGACCTTAGACGATTTGGTCTTGAAAGAGTCGCGAATATTTCGTTGCATTTTAATTTTCGCACCTCTATCTAATTGATTTTTTCGGTACTGTTTAAATTATTTAAATAAGAAATTTTCATATGGATTTTATTCCTTATTAAATAAGGAAACCATAGGATCTGAGTTTGTGAAATTTTGACTTCATTTGCTCAATATATGGCTTTTTGAATATGCATGTATTCACAGTTGCGGGAACTACGGATCTAATCGTGATTAATGAGTTAATTACGGGTTTCATCCGCCTCGAAATATGTGAATTATCACTTGAGTTCTTTAATAAATCAAATAGGCAATCGTAGGAAACTGAGTTTGCATTTTTTGGATTTAAATTGATCAAGATAAGTTAATTTTAGTAATTGGGGGTCACTGCTGGAAATTGACAATTTTTTATCATGAACCTTGTGATAAGTCATTCAAATATGGTGATGAAAATTAATTATTAATTTTTTGATATAATTAGTTATGAATATTTATGAAATATTTAAAGAAATAATTATTTCATTGAATGACATTTGTCTAAACCACAATGATGAGATAATTGATCTTGATCATTGGTTCATCAATAAACATTGATTTCATGAAAAATCGTAGTTTATCCTACAATAGTTGTAGGACAACTTTTACATGAAAAACCCTGTTGCTTGAATAGGATTGGGGATTTGTTTAGCAAATCTCCTTATAATATAGTCGAAATTATTTTGATGTATATTATATGGTATAATTTCGGTTGAAAAAACGATGAGCATCTCAAAGTACATAATGATCTATCTGGCATTATCCTTTTTTGAGGTGGATATGGTGCCTAGTCGGAGAGCCTTGGGGTCGCGGGTTGCAATGTATGTGGTCTGTCCCACTCTCGTCAGTACTGGCCATGACAGCGGGTAGGGACTCGATAATGCCGGAAAGGTCAAAGTGTATTTTTCTAATTATTAAAATACGAATAATACATACTTTGAGATTATACCTACTATTCAAGTAATAATCAAGTTTGTTGATTGATGATTGGATTAATGATTAATTTAATATGATTAAATTAATTATGTCCAATAAACACTCTATTATGAATAGATGTGTAATTCCCTTGGAAGAATTAATTATGTGAATATAATTCACCATAATTAATTACAAAATTTGAATATGAGATGGAGGATCGCATAAGTGACATCCATGGTCTCCCGTCAAGGCGAAGGGTTCTGTTGCCAGGGATTGTATGTAGGAGACGCCTGTCCGAAGTGACAGATCCTATATGCAAGCGCATCTGGATCGGGCTCTTTGCTTCTCGAAAGAGTAAGGCCGTATGCGTAGTGACCCCAATATCGAGTCCTCATATTCTTGGGGCGATATTGGATTGCGCATAGCGAGTTCTAATCCTGTTGACGGTTGGTTCAATTAGCAACGAGTCAACATCATCTTAGGGGTGGTGGGCCCGGGTGTTGAAGATCGAATTGGGAATGCAAGTTGGACTTGCAAGGCGGAATGAGTTCCCGCTTCTTTTTATCGGAGTTGCAAGTTCTCATATTATTGGGATGTGACAAAGATAGGAAAGGAGATCCCAGATCTTGCTAGAGATATAGTGGTAAGAATATCTCTTACATTGAAAGTGATTAAGGGAATGAACTTTCATTGTTGACAAGGCAAGACAACTTTGATATAAAAATTCCTAAATCAAAGTAAAATATGTATATATAATATATATACCCTTATGCAAATTTCTTATTTCAGATAATACTTCATTAAACCCACTCAATGTTATACTCAATAATATCTAGTAAAATATCATGGATTGGACTATTGATCAAGATATTGTACTTGAAATTGGTCACATAATGTATGTGGTTGCATTGTGCAAGATTCCTCAAGATAATGAGGTATGACAATTAAATAAGACAATAAGACATCACCTTAGGGTTTGTATGTCTCTATAGTATTGATCTTTCATCGAGTGTACTTTGGAAGTGACATGTCGATGATGATCGCAATTGTCAAATAATCCTTGTAAAATCTAAGAAGATGTTTTGACATACATATGTGATCTAGACATTTAATCATGAATGACATGGTTCTCTACATTATGCAGAATGGTGGCTCGAAAGAGATGATGTATTCAAAATATTTGAATACCTACCAGAACCTAAGTCTCTAAGAGTTAAGATGTATGTAGATATGATGAGTGTCATCATTCTACTATCTATACTCAAGATATTCATGAAGCTTCATGATAATCATTTTGAATGAATTTAATGAAGCATGTATAAATGTGAAATGCTCTTACGTTGAATTCTTTTGAATTCAACAAAAGAGATTCTTTGTCTTGAACAATGGTTATTTATAGATGAAGAGAGCACAGTGGAAGCATGGGTCGGACCCGAGTAAGTAGGAAAATCAAAGAGTTGACCTACTTCTGTGACTTCCATATGACATCCAAAGAGTTGGATGAATGCCAATACTGCAATAAGTTGATGTGTTGATAGTATGACTATCAAATCTGTCTAAAATTCTTAGTGAAGGACTTAGATAGAGCATCGAAATAATCTACATATAATCATTGACTCTGACTTTCTTATTTCATAAGATAAAGTCTGACAATTGTATCCCAATCTTCTAATGACATTTGCAATTGGTTGCATATATATATATTAGAAGATTAGAAATTTGATCTTAAGGTTTAGTAGTCATCTACATGGATATTGCTGTAATTGTTGCAGCAATCTCTGTTGGATAGATAGACTTCATATTCTCAGTGGGAGAGCCCTTAGTCTTGGAGAATGTCTCTATGACCTAGATAGTAGAGTACACTCATTGTTTGTTTCTAAATGTTGGAAATAAACATGAATTCTGAGATAGAACTATCATAAAGAGTTATGATGGAAATATTTCAGATAGTAATCTAACATCTAGTGGTCTCCACAAAATTAGAAAATTAATGAATGGTTCATTAAGATTTCTAATACTGAAAATCAAACCTTATAAGATCAATAGGAGGATGAAGATCATTTGACAATGATCTGGCATCAAGCCTTGCACATTTGTCTGTTGATTTGATCAATAGACTAGTAAGATATGAAACTTTAGAATGTCTAAAATTTCAAATCTTACATACTTGTGAATATTGTATTCAAAGTAAAATGTTCAATACACCCTTCTCTGAGAATGGTGTTAGATGTCGAGGTATTCAAGATCTCATATATATTGATGTATGTAGATCATCTATATCATAGTAAACATTATGGATATGTGATATCTATTGATGATTATGTATGATATGAGATTTCTTCTCTTCACCTAAGAATCCTTTGAAATGTTCAAAGATTTCACAATTTTGGTTTAGAACCAAAGTTTGAAGAAAGATGAAATGAATTTGATCTAACCTAGGTAGCTTGTACCTGTTAGATAAAATTCAAAGAATACCTTATGGAGATATGAATATCATTTCTATCTCACTCCTCTTGATAAACCTGAACTCAATAGAGTTGTATTGAGATACAATTGGATCATGTGTGACATGATTTGATCAATGATAAATTTTTAGCATAATTACCTCTTAGTTCCCAGGTATATATGTAGTAGAGACTACACTATATATTCTTAATAAGATTCCATGCAAGTAAGAAGGAATTAAGCACTAGAGAGTGCTACTTCTTTAGGAAAATAAAGGATGGTATTGGATACCTACTTTATGAACTTGAGATTCTTAAAAGATCTCATCTCTGTAAATATGATTCTTGGAGGATTGAGACTCTTGAGAATCAAGATGAAAATAAAGTGAAGGAACTCATTTAATCTTAAGAAGATAATGAGGCTCCTGAAATCAGGAACTAAAAGGACAATTAAAGATGAAACACTAATACCTGTTCAAATGAGTTTGAGGATGTATTCCATGTGTATTAAGTCTGACAATGATCGGACTTCATGTGATGAAGCTCCTAAGGATCATGACATGGAAAGATGAATATTAGCAATAAAGTCTAAAGTAGATTTCATATACAAGTGTTGTATATGGACCCTCGAGGATCCACCTATATGGGTAAGACCCATAAAGGTGTAAATGGATCTTCAAGAGAAGAGGGAACCTGATGAGAGGGTAGAGACCTTCAAAACTCAGTTCGTAGCCATACGCTACACACTGAAAGAGAAGACATTGCTTGCAATGAGACTTGCTCTTCAGTAACCATACTTAAAATCATCAGAATATTGCTAACCTTAGCCACACAACTTGACTATTGCATCTTCAAGATGTAACTCAAGATTGCATTCCTCTAAGAATACCTCTTTGAGGATATTCACATGAAGTAGCCCCAGGGCTTTATGGTTGAGGAAAGCAAGGTGTGCAAGCTAAAGAAACTCCATCTATGGACTCAAATAAGCTTCTTGTAGTTGGAACATCAGATTTGATTAAATCATAAATGTTATGATTTCAGATAGAATCTTGATGTACCATGTGAAGCTTAGTGGGAGTGCCATTGTTTTCATCGTGGTAAATGTAGATAATATCCTAATCATTTGGAATGATATAAGGATGATAATAAGTGTTTTATATGACTGGTATTCCATACCTTGAGATATGATCTCAAAGATGCCTCTTGGATCTTAGTTCTGAAGGTGTTCAGAAGCAAAGAAAAGAGGGTATTGGGGCTGTCACATTTGTAAGTACACCTTGGACATGTTCCATTTTTTTTGAAAATTCCAAGAAAGGCTTCCTTCCCTTAAAGATTTGGTACTGACCAATCTAAAGGGACAACACCTCAAAGAGTTGAGGAAGTAAATGCTAGAACTGCTTGCACTTGTGCATCAGTTACGAGAAGCTAAGTGTATGCTAGATGTGTACAAAAGCCAGATATCTGCCATGCAGTGGGAGTAGTAAAGTGTTGCTAATCCTACTATGGAAAGAAAACACTTGATTGCAGTAATAACAATGTCTTCATAGATGACAAGATTTTTGAGATAGTGATCTCAAAGTCATATCTTCAAAAGCTTAAGACTTTATAGATAGAGATCTAAATGGTCTTAACTGTGGATACCTTAAGAGATAGTGATCTCCCTGAATAAGAGTATTCTGATAAGGATTATGGAAATACTGATTATAATAATTGAGCAATAGTGTAAAGGACACTATAAATTGCTTTGACTGGATTGAGTATTGGTTGCATAAGATGCAACATTTGCATTGGATGCAAGCACTGTTACCTAGGGATATGCAAGTGCTGTAAAAGGACTTGGCATAGTCTTTTGGGAACAGAGTGACTGATCAGCTTACCTAGCTATTTCTAAATAGGCTATGATTGCTACATGAGTGTGGGTTTAAATTATTAGTCCATTAATTGCTCTATGGGCTAGTGGGAGATTGTTGGACATGTGAGCCCACGGCGAGCCATTATGCAATAAATGTTATTGCGAATATCATTCCTTGATCTGAAATGAAGAATAGATAATTTACATAATTGGTCCCTCTGTACAATTAGGGTAGGCCATCTTAATGATCATATAGCTGTTGGTTCAATAATTGAATCATAGAGGCTGGTGCTTGAATGAATATATAAAGGGTTAGATTGAGGACTCATCAAGCACCGTCAAATGATTATTAAGAGATGATCTTCATCCTGAGTAGGAGATGGTAATCGTTTCTCACATAGGTTGATATCTGACCGACCTCTTGATGCAGGTCCTTTGCATGGGAATAGTGATTCGGAGGTGTCAGATTAGTTAGGTCAATGGGTTGACTTAACGAGATCGAGATAACCAAAGTCTTATGTTGAATGTTGTCATAGCATAGGCACACATCCTCTGACCGGAGACAGATGTGTTACTATATGTCTGAGTGTGTACATTTGACAGACCAATAGGTTGATGACCTAACCAAGGTCTATACACCAGCGCACTGGTGTGCATGTAAGGGCATATGAGTAATACAATCTCTCAATGGGATCATACAGGTTCACTACTGAACCGGAAGACATGAGCTCACTCATGAGATATTGGGAAGAATCAAATTCTATGCACGGTCGTCTCGCTTTGAAAGCTTGACTGAATTTAAAGGTTTGATATATACTTTTGGAAAGTATTTGATCAAGACCTAGGTATGATATATGCTTATTGGAAAGTATATGGTCGATACCAAATCCCAATGATCAAATGAGAAACTTACTGATAAAACCCTGAAGAAGACAATATAAAATTGATCTTAATCTTCGGGTTGATCATAGGTCTTCCAGTATGCAGGATGTACAGGTATTGGGAATACCTGAGGGTGATGTGATCATAAATGATTGTATATCCATGACGCTTCCATTTCCAGGGAGTGATGAAATAGGTCTGGATTTTAGTGACTCCTCTCAGCAGAGAAGCAATCTGATCTTGGTCCAAGTGTTGGACATTGGTCTGAATGAGATTCAGATTTAATGAGAAGATTAGATTTGCGGTCTTGATTTAATCAAGCATCTATGGGAGGTTCGTACAATCTGGATTTGAGATGAGATCTCAACATCCAAGTCACTATACGTGGAACAATACGATCGCTCTGTCCTTATCTCCAAGTATCTGCGGAGAAAGCACATTATTCTTGAAGGAGTTCAAGAATAATTCATTTGATGATTTTTATATCCAAGCATCGAGAAAATGGATAATTAAATATGATTTAATTATCATGAATAATATGAATTTGATTCATATTATAAGAAGAGATATCTAAGATAGTTAAATGTGATTTATTATCTAAGATATGAATAACGTGAATGTGATTCATGTTGTTTGGGCACATGAGAAAAGAGATCCGAGATGATTAAATGTGATTTAATTATCATAGATATGAATAATGTGGATATCACTATCCTTATTAATCATATATATTACAAATATGATTTATAATATATTTGAGAGAGAGAGAGAATTTATGTAAATAACATTTGTTAATTAATAATGTGGATTGGATTCACATTTATTAATTAATTGGAAATGTAATTTACAAATTAGTTTGGGTTGTGAAGTTGATTCGCATTTTTTCAATGGCATGATTGAAATATTCACAAATTAATTTGGAATTAATTTTTTGTATAATTACATGATAATAGTTATCACAAATTATTAAGAGATTATATGATATAATAAAAATGAGATAATAAGCCACCATTGATGAGGTGGCATCACCCATGAAAAAGTCATGGGTGACACTCCATTTTAGGAGGCTACATTATCTCCATTTTATTATCTTGATAAATCTCTTAATTAATTGATTTATGTTAAATTCAATTGTGTTGATAATGTTGCAACATATATTTAATTTAATTATAAATAAATGTTGTTGGTTTTAACCAACAACAATAATAGTCACTGATTTTGCATAGACCAAGCCTGATCGTTGGATCTATGTGTCCCATGGATTGAGATCCATTGGATCCTAAACTAATATAAAAGGAGGGCTAGGGTAGCCTTTCTATGTACAACATTAAGATTTGTACAAGTTTACAACTCTCTCTCTCTCATATTTTCTCCCTCTCTCTTTATCTCCTCCAAAAGATGGCCGTCCATCTAGTGGTGAGAAAGGAGAAATTTTCGTCCTCTTCTTCGACGACTCGAGGATCTCCTTCTTCTTTGGAGTTTCTTACTCTAAAGGAAGACAACGGATTTCGTTTGACGAAATCAGGGGATCCATTGCTTGGATCTTCATTGAGGATTGCAGGAGGAACGCGACTCATCATCGTGCCCGCAAGTGCGTTCTTCGTGGATCGGACTTGAGACAGGAGGATCTCTACTTTGGGATCTCACGATCGCAACCACGCTTCAAGAGGTATTCCTTATACTTTGTGGTTTGATGAAACGATCCGAGAAGTGTTCTCGTGATCATGTGGTTTCATCTTTAGTTTTTAAAAATTTTAAATTCCACCGCATCTAGCGACTAGTGCGACTAGTTGCTCCGATTGCATATGATGCGATCGACACGCTTCTGTGATGCGCTTAAGGATTCTCAATATCCTTCACTTTGAACATGAAAAATTTACATAAAAAATATAAAATTTATTTTATTTAAAAATAATACACTATACACCTGTGACATACAGAATAAAAAGTCACAAAGAAAACATCTAAGATCTGCATCTCCTCCATACAACTCAAAATTGACCGAACTCACCTTTAATTATCATAAGATTAAATTGTCTATTTAATGAAGGTCGTTTCAATTGAGTTAGAGTTGATATCTAAAAGGTGGCTTTGGATCCCTAATGTATATAGCGATGTATAATAATTAATATGTTCTTTCTTCGTATGTTAACATTCTTATATTTTATATATTTTTAAATATTATTCAAAATACATGACAATTATAAATATATAATAAAAGCATTAAAATTATATTTAAATAAATTAATTAATAAAAACATGTAGAAAAGCTATATTATATTATATATACATATTTATTCAAGTAAATAAATAAAATCAAGAAAATAAATTAAAAGTCTGTAAATGTGTTATTAAATAAGTAATAAATATGTAAATATTATAATAAAATATTAACTACAAAATAAAAATAGAAATACATCAAATACATGCATATATACCTTTATATATGTCAATATTAACATCTAATAAATTACCTTGTAAAAATAAATAATAATAACAATATATAAAATAAAATATATTTTTCATAATAATAATACTAGAAATTAAGAAAGTAAATTTTACTTATAAACGAATTAATAAAGAATTTCTACTATTCTATTTTTGGGTTGGTCTAGTTTAACAAACCAGAGCGCAAGGAATATTGACTCACTGGGAGGGGTTCCTAATGCCTGGTCTTGGAGGGCTTGTGGTGACCGACAAGTCATGTCTGGTAATTATTGTGTCGACCGATCCCACAATACTCAGAATATCACCAATCAATCAAGTCAAAAATCAACTCCCAATCTAAGATAAATCTATGAAAATGGGTGAGTCAAAATTTATTTTTATTTTAACTCAACAAAATATGTATATAGTGAATAAGTGTAGAGTATCGAACCAGAGAGAGCTATAGGGATAGGAGTATTTATTGTCAACAAAATAAACAACAAATATTTTTCTCTTTTTTCTGCTTTTCTTAATTTTTGTAGGTTTTTAATTATGTTTAATTTGTAGGGATTTCAATTTTGTATTTTCTAAGTTTTATAATTTTTATTTTCATTTTATATTTTTATGATTTTAATTTCTTTTTTCTTTTTCTTTTCTTTTTTAATTTGTAATAAGTATGTGTAAGTATATACTATAATATGTATTATATGAATATTATATAAGACATAATATGTGCATAAAATAAAGAAAAAAATTAAGTTCATTCCTTTATATATTTTAAAGGTATTAAAAATATTTATTGATTTTTATGACAAATATTAAAAATATATGTATATATCCTATAGGCTTTTATAATTATAAATATAATTATAAATGCTATAAAATTATAAAATAATATTCTTTTGTATTTTTTATATTTTTATGAAATTGTTGGTCAATTGTACTAATTTTCAGGTGTTTCCAATTCTAAAATACCACAAAATATGGAGTTAATAAATAAGTCGATTTTTTAAGATTTAAAATTAGATAATGAGCTCAAAATTTCTCAAAACTATTTTTTTAATATTTACAATATAATATAGATAAAAATATATAAAAAATATTTGTTTGGATTTAATACAATTTTTGCATTTTTTAAGATTAGGAGGGTTTTTCAACATTTAAGATTCCCATTTTTATATTTGTTGTGATTTTTAGTATGGAGTTATATTCTATAGTAATATATAATATCCATTTTATTGGAATTTTTAAAAGAGATTTTATACTTTTTTGTAATTTTATATTTAGACAAGGAATAAGTAATATATATATGAAATTTTAGTAATTTAAAATGCAATAAATTGACAAATAAAAATTATGGCATGATTAAGCATTATCTAAATCATATCTTCTAATTTTTTAGAATTTTCAGTCCTAGGAGCTACTTAATCCGAAAGTAAAAAGCAAATAAATAAATACAAGGCTTTACATGGTTTTATTTGAAATAAAAAATGTGACGATTTTTGTACAAAGACCAAAAGTTTCACACTATTATACAATTTTTATATATGAACAACAAATACATAAACCTAGGAGGGGATTTGGTGCAAATTTGCCAACTCACATGGAGGACCATGTGAGCTAACATGGCACAAGACCTAGATGTAATATACAATAAAAGTAGGGGGGTCCATGTAACTTCTCCATAAAAGTTTATGCTACAAACAATATTTATAGGACTAAAAATGAAACACACAAAAGGTGGGGTATCAAGTGCAATTATCCAACTAAGCGGCATGGATCGGAGGATGTTGGACGTACCACGTGTCTTGATAGACAGCTTTGAGATGCACCATTTCGCATTGAATTCACCATCCCACATTAGATTTGGGCCAAATACTTGATCGAAAGACGATGAAAGAACTTGGCAGAATGACCAATAATACGGTCCCAACGAACTTAGATTGACGATATCTCCTCGTACCGGTCTTCTTCTCCGTAGCTGATGGACTCCTCAACTTCCTGGAAGCCCACCACTCCTGCAGGGCTCTTTTCAAGAGGTCCTTGGCCCACCAGAAGGGCCTTGGAGCTTCAGCCACTTGGAGATCCTGTTTGAGCTTTGGAATCATGCTCCAAGTTTTCTTCATGATCGTGAACCTGCACAAAGTTGTTAAGGGGACTGAGGGCTATCTCCTCGACCCTCTACTGAATCTAGATGCACAAGGGAAAGGCGGGTCTATGATGCTCCAGCAAAGGCAAAGGATGAAGATTCGTCTCCCATTTAAGTATAGGATCAAGGAGCTAACAAAGGGGAAATATGGAGAACATGATGAGGTTTGAAAGAGAGGTAAAAATGGGTCAAAGAATAGATGGAGCACAGTGGAACTAGAGCTGGATCTTGAAGCTCCAACAATCTTAGAGCCTAAAATTAATCTAACCGAGAAGCTAACTGATTAAATTAAAAGCTAATTTAAACTACCGGAATGAAATGCAAGCAAAGTTCATTAACTATCTGCTCAAACAAGCACTGAGCTTGGTGCAGATGAGGCGTCATCGGAGAAGCTCCAGAAGTGCATGAATCGCACCCTACACTACTTTATTTACGCCAAGAAGCACCAGAGCCATACATGTTTGACTAGGAGCTCAACGGAGGGTTCGTAAATGGGTTATAGTAGTGCAAGGGGATCAAAATTATAAAAGTGGTGGTGGTTGGAATTTATGGAGGCGGGTTCTAATAAAAAAGGTGGAGTGATTGTGTGCTAGGAGGAAGAGGCTGGTGAGGATTCGAGTATAGGCAAAGTAGATGGATGGTAGGGCTGCAAGAGAGTGGTGGTCTCGAGGTAGAAGGAGGTATGGAGGAGGAATATAAAATCAGGGAAGTCATAGGTCTTGTGACCTCTTAAAAAGAGGAGAAAGAGGATGGACAATCGATCGGGGGGTGATGAATCTCCATTTCATCACCTTTATTCTTTTATTTTGGCCATTAAAACCTAGTTAAATGCATGTATATATAATTAATTTATCAAAATGAACACTTTATACATTGTGCACAATATTGTATAAATTATTGTATTTATTACCAAAATAAAAGATTAAAGAAAAGAAAAAAAAGAATGAAGTGTCAATGACACTGAATGACCCTAGCCCTCGAGACTTAGTTCATAAGAAATTAATTATGGGGAGATAGGGGAACCAAATTGTATAGAATACACATGCTAAGAACCATAATTATATAGGTCAATAATTCATTTTTAGGATCTATTTTATTCTTTACTATTTATACATCAAATCAATAAACTTTGTCCATAAAAGTTGCAGATAATAATACATAGAAAAATACAAAATTTATTTCGTGTAAAAATAATGCATATTATGCCTTCTACATTCAGAATAAAATGCCAAAATCCAAACTTCATAGATATGTATCTTATCTATATGAAATCAAAATGTATAAAATCATCTTTAATTGTATATAACTTTTAATAAGCTATTAATGATGATGGTTTCATATAATTTGGAGTTAATATGTAAAAGTTAAGTTTTTGGACCCTTATTGTATATTATATCGGAATAAAATATTCATTTTATTTCTACTTTATATTTTCGTTCTTTTATATTTTTATAATTTTGTAAAAATTACGTACAACACAAGTACAATAAAAACAAAATAAATTCATCAAAAATAATATAAATAAATAAGTATACTTCAATACATAGATGAATACCCTATATATACCTATATAATAAATATACCTATTTATTTAAAAATCCATATATACTCATAAAAATATCATAAAAATACCTAAATGTGTCATCAAATAAATAAAAAATATATAAATATGTGTATAAAATAATAAAATCTAAAATACAAAATAAAAATAAAATGCATATTATATAGGTAAATAGATCTATAATTATACTTGTAAATATTAACTTGTAATAAAAAACCTCATACAAATAAATAAAAATACATACAAATACTACATTAAATTATAAAAACTTTCCAAGTTTTAATAAAAATAAATTCACTTAAATTCCTATTTATTACTGATTTTACTAATATTTTCTTTCTAGGACTTTTCTGGTTGGTCCAATGGACCAACTAGAGATCTCCGCTCGTTGACTCTGAGTCAACTGACCCTCTTCTCACCTCCTTGACCGGTGGGTGTGTCAGACTTGGATTTTCATCCTTTTTTCCTACTGAATCCACTCAAGTTTTGGCCCTTTGATCAAAACAAGAATTGATGCTCTGATATCCCTAAATCTCATGAGGGCCATAGATCCATTCGATCTTCATTAACCATGACACAATCCTTGATTGAAGTCAACCTTTTTTGCAGCATATAAATTAATTCCTCCAGCTTCCTTCCTTTATTTGATCCCTCTTTGTCAATATTTAGTCCTTCAAATTGGTCCAGACAGCTTTGCCTTGATGACACCAAGAAGGAGTTGTTGATATGTAATGAGGAGAGGTCAAGGAGGAGGAGATCCAACTCCATCACTGGACTACCACCTGCTGGTTCAACCTCATTGGCCTTCGGTCGACTGAGGCCAGTTCTTTCGCATCCATAGGTTATATCATAGTCTTAGTTTTATTTCTCTCATTTAATTTCTAGATTAATCATGCCTTCAATCCTAATCTAGAAAAAGTCCTAAATCCTTGGAGCTTGAGGTCCATGGCACATTCTCGTGATCTGATAGTTGAAACAATGATGTTTTCGCTTTATCTAACTCTCTATTTCATTCATCATTGATCCTCCCTCATTTCCACCACTGATCCATCGTGTATCATGGAGTTGAGGATCCCTCCATTTCCCATCGTCAAAGCCTCATTTTTATTGCAACGCCTCTTTTTGCCTAATTCCTTGGCCGAGGAAGTAGCCCTCGAGTCAAGGAATCTTTGGTGCAGGTTTGCACCTCCACGGGTGCATCTAGAGCCCTATTGAGCACTTGGAGTAGCTCCCGACACTAGGACCTCGTATGAGCACCTTGAACCCCCTCGCTGTCCTTAGAGCTCACCACTACACGTAGAGGAGACCCAATAAGCTACTGGAGCTATTAGAGGAGTGATCCATCATCAGAGGGCCAAGATATCATTGAATAAAGGAAGGGAGACACCTTGTTCTTGCATGTTCTTCCTCCCTAACCCAAAGCCGTCATATCATCTACATGGCCCAGATCTAATATGGGTTGTCCAGTTCCAGCGAAGCGGTACATGATCTCAAGCGTACAGTCACCTATGTGGTGCATCTGTAGTGGTTGGATCCATGTACGTTAGTTGTATTGTGGCATAATCCCCTCTACTCTTTTTTAAATTTCATGTCATGCGTTGTAAATATTTAATTAAGTACAAAAGTTCTTGGACTATTTGCATGTACCCCCTAATACTTTTTAATATTACACTTAGGTATAGTGCCAAGTCACCTCATGTGGACGGCCATGTGAAGGGAAATTTTGCAAGGAGGCATCCCGTGTTTTATAATTGCTATTTATACTTAAAGATCAGGTTACAATTCATTATTCTTGGTCACATTCCATGTGAATCTCTACACTTTATGCAAAACATCCCTATCATCCTGATTTATTTTAATTTTTGCATTTCCTTTTATTTAAAAGAGCTACTGAACTCAAATAATTCTCAAAAAATAGATGTATGTACATGATTGGCTGCTATTCATGTTAGCATTTTTATTTTCCATTTTGATTGCATTTATCATTTATTTATTGAAATCATTTAGTGCCATTTTATTCCCTATTTTCCTAGAAAAGTAAAAATTATGAAACCTTTTCTAAAAATTCCGAAATAATTACCTATTGTTTATTTTTATATTTTATAACTACGGACCAGAAATCACAAAAGATAAAAAAGAACTCCAAAAATTAGCAAACCTTTTCTAACCCTAAAAGAATTGAGAAATAATTTTGAAAAAATATTGATTTCTATTTTATATTTTTATTTATTGTATTATCTATCTATTAAAATAAATTTTGAGAGATTTTGAGGTTATGTCGTATTTTTAAATCTCAAATCAGTTCTGACTATTTAAACATTCCCTATTTTGTTATTTTTTTATTTTTTGAAATACAAAAATAAAAAAATTTATCAAAAATAAATAAAAATAGAAAACTACATGAAAAATATAAAAAGTTTTTCTTTGTCTATTTTTAACTATTTTTATCTATATTTATGTATGGTGTACCCTATATAGCCAATATATATCTATGTATCATTATATCTAATTTATATTGATATCAATTATTATGAATACTTTATAATTATTTTAAAACATTAAAAAAGGACTATTCCTTTTTATTATATTCTTATTTTTTTTCTTATTTATTATATATACTATATTCTATAATATTTGTATTATATACATAGTCCTTATTTTTCCTTTGATATATACAAATAAATATATCTTGATATGTATATTAATTATATTATTAAATTTAAAAGAAAATAAAAATTAGACAATTTAAAAAGAGAATAATTATTTTATTTAATTAAAATACACATACACATTGTGTAATTTTGTGCATATTTTTAGGGTTTTAATAAATTTCCATCCACATTACATGCTTTTATTACTTGATTTATTTCATTTGTGTGTTGATTGCTGATATAGCTCAAGATCTTAGTGAGAGGTCAATTCGATGACTTTACTCCCGCCTTATGCGGAGCGTACGACTCTCTCCACTATGATCCCTCGTTATTTCAAATGGCGAAGCTACCGATGGGCAATGGATAACATAACTTTGTGTATATTATTGTGCATATTATTTCTCTTCTGTTTTTCCTCTCTATCTTTTATTATTATTTGATATGTTTTGAATACTTTTCTTTGTTTGTCTTTCTTACAAGGGACCACATGGTGAATGCTATTTCCTAGGAGGCAGACACACCCGAGCTACGAGGAGGTCGATTCTTCTTCTTGTGAGCCGACTAGGAGAGAGCAAGGAAGGAGACAGAGAGAGAGAGGGGAGCAGAGAAGGTCCCTTAGAGTTTTTATTGTGAAGAGAGTGTTTATTTATTTTTGTATAATTACTTGTAATAATTTTGAACTTGGAAACTACAACACCTAATGAGGTCCACTTCCCGAGCGTCAGTTCATCTAGGAGCCTCGTCGTGGTTTCTCATGTTTTCTCGCATTTCTTTTATTTATTCCCTATGTTTTGAGATTTTTGCCTTTGTTTCCTTTGTTTCATGTGATTAAATCTCCTAGATTTAGGCTTGCTTGCATCAGTAGCTAGGTCTGAACATCTAATAGAAGCATGTACCTATAATTATTACATTTGGAATAAGTCAAGTAATCAATTGCAATTTTCTTGAATTTTAGAACCACACACCCGGAGGGATTTCATACATTGCTTGCAGGATCCGTAGCGGCCAGCAATGAGGAGTCCCCAAGATTGGATACTTAGGATCCGCTTTTGAAAAGTTTGCATTTGGTTCTTCCCAATAATAATAAGTATTGTTTAGGATGCTTTCATCTCTTTCATATAACTATATAGTATAAATATTTCAATTTTGCCTTGCATCCCACATGGAGAGAACTGGGTATGAGTTGCATGCATCATTCGATATGAGAGTGAGATTTCCACTATCGTATCCACTTGCATGTCTTTTCTATTCTCTCTCCTCTATTTTATATCAAATTCAGGATTCAAATGAAAAAACAAAAAAATCATTAGGCGGGTTACTTTAAAAACCCAAAAAAAGTGAAAACATAAAAATTAAAAAAACTAAGGGACTGCTTGATTAACTTTGAAGTTAATTAAAATTGATAGTGAACATCCTTGTTTTGGGTTCATAAGCCCTCACTGCTTTCATGCACACTCCGGACAGAGAGGGGCTCGACCTCTAAGGATTACAACCCAAAACCCGATCTGTGGAAGACTTGGCTATCACTTGGGGTGGTGAAGTATTGACGCTTCTATTGTACGTTTGCGAGTAGGGCCTTGTAGACAACAATGTTCCCACCTTGTGTGGAACATCCTAATTGGTCCTATGTATTGAGCATAGATATCACCTTTACGGGGCTTTCTATCTCATTATCCTACAGGCGAGTACCTCGCTTTGCAAGGGAAGTATTAGTTTCGCCTATTGGCTTATTCTATCAATTTCTTTAGCTGAGTAGCCCCCCAAGCATGAGACCAAGGAACTCAAAGTACGCATATGACATGTTAGAAAGGAGGTAAAATAAGTACGAGGTACTTTCCTAGCAATACACACTCCTATAGGGTTAGCGTACGTAAGGAATTGTTAAAAGATTTGCCTGCGATACAACCATTAAATAGACAAGATAAAAAATATTCAAGCTCTTACTATTTCACTTGGGTTGCGTTTGTGAATTCAAAACTTGTCTGGTGTTTGTTTGATTTAGATTAAGGTCCAAAAACACAATCTCACACATTTGTGCACATTTTGACTTCATTTTGCTTGTCTTTTATTCTCATTTGACCCCGGTCACTTTTGTGCCATTCTCCTGTTTTGCACTCCTTTTATTTCTCGTTGGCCTTTGTATCATTCATACCTTATTTATATACTATTTGATCTTTGAGATGGAAACTCATGGATGACTTATTCAGACTCTACCGACACCCATATCAATTCCATGCGCTCGCCTTCGCCACTAATTCTGGGTGATTCTCGAGAATACGGTTCAGACACCGCAAACTGCTCCCCAAACTCCCCACTTTCTTCAATAAACCAGGATCACTTTAGTCCCAAAATCTGCCCATTTTGATGGAAATTAGTTTCACTCCTTATCAAGGTTTGGGAAAGCGGTATGCGTATGCGTTCGGACAGGTCACTGAATAGCGCTTAAGCGGTATGCGGGGGCATATGCGGGGTATATGCGGCTCTATGCGGTTTCCTAATTTTTTATTTAAAAATAAATAATTATATACAAAAATGACTACAACAGAACTAAATTTATGTATGATTGTGGTCCAACAAAAGATCTAAGAGAAATAACTTTCATATAGAGTTCAAAACAATCTTTATCAATCAAATATCAATACTTCAATAGAACAATTAGCACACAAAATAATTGACAAGAATCAAAAAATAGAAAAGTTAGCACACAAAATGCATCTATTGTTGAATATAATGTCATTTATCTCTGTCGTTATATTTATAATTGATCCTCCATCAAAAGTACCAAACTTTACACATAATATACTGCATTCATAATAACTATTACTTGACTAAATTAGGTTGCCAAATTATTGATACATTATTCTTTTTCTTCCTTGCGTGTTTACTCTAATCTCGCAGTACAACTACTTTGACGATGGATTTAATTGGTCATGGAATGCTTGGTTGGCAAATATGCAAAAGCAAGAAAAAACATGGCACAAATAACAAAATAAAAATATGGCACAAATTAAAAAATAAAAAATAAAAAAGTGTATACGGCCGCACAGACCGCATATGCGGTCGTACAGTCCACATAAGCGGCCCGTATAAGCGCACAGGGCGCATAATGTGGGCCTTCATGAAAGCGGTGCGCTGAAGGCACCGCATACGCATATGCGGCCGTATATGCGGCTGCACGGGCAGCTTTCGTGAACACTGCTCCTTATACATTTCCATCTTTAATGAAGTTTTGTATTGACCTTAACAAATATAGATTTGTTTTACCAGTGCTTCTTGACAAACTAATCAGGGTGTCATTCCTTGTGCAGATCTATAGCTCGATCTAGAGCCATAGATTGTGTCAGATTTCGACCCCAATTTAGAGAAATAAATGGCTCCTAATGGAAAGGGAAAGGGACCTCACCACCCATAATAGATGCAGTCAGGCACAACCTGATCTGAACGTAGTGAACGCACTACTCCTTGCCTTTGTACTTGCGATCCAACAATAGTTTACTGACCATGCATTGAAATAGGTCTCTTTCTAGGATATGCTAAATGATCTCAAGAGAAGGAGAGACCAGCCAGGAGGAGGAGGAGAAGAAGAAATTAGAGGTGGACCCCATAGAGGAGGAGAAGAACCAACATGAGGGCAACCCAAGCTGACCCTCAAAGATACTTACAACCCCAGTGCTGGATAAATGATACAATGGATCCATATAACTGAATTTTATGCCCATTTTGAGTTAAAGACACAACTCTTTACACTTCTTCCCACATTCCGTGGAAATTTTAATGAAGAACCATATATCCATCCCCAACAATTTGGTTGTATCTGTGGAACCACACACTACCCTAACATTTCATTAGGCATGGTTAAAATGATAGAATTCTCGTTCAACCTTTAGGACAATGCTCTTCACTAGATCAATCATTTGGGGAAGGTTGTCACCATCTGGGAGGAACTCAGATCCGCATTTCTGCACAAATTCTACCCTCTCAGGCGACTGAATTAGACGTGATCCTATATTGCGAACATCACCTAGTCTAGCCCATGAGTCCATTCATGAGGCACGGGAGAGATGCACTGATCTGTAAGATAAATGTCCACACCATGATATCTCGCAGACTAGATTGGTCCAACATTCTTTGGTGGACTGTCAATTGAGAGTTAGAAGCTCGTCGATGTCTCTTGTGACGATTCACACTTCAACATAGATGAGGATATGGTGTGGTAGATTTTTAAAGATATGGTTGAATGAGAAGCTGCCCTATCATCATCCCGTGCCTATTAGAAACAACCACAAGTTCACCAGAAAGTAGTACACAAGCATCCTCGCACGAGCAAGATAGGGATGAGAGCTCAAACTTGAGCATTATTGGGAGCCACCAATCCAAGGTGGACATAATCGAAAAACGATTACAAGATCTTGCAAAACTTGTCGTGATTAAATAGAGGATGCAACACTTGGACAAACTTGATCAAATTACCAAATAACTAGAGCTGCTGGTAGGTATAACCAACTCCTGCAATTTTATGTCTACATCGGCCACCACTCCCACTAAGACGAAAGAGCCAGCATCGCCACAGCCTCATCAACCGAGTCCGACGCAGTAAGCGGTTCAACATGTGTATTACATGCAAGCCCTGGAGCCTTGTCACTCATGAAATCACAACAGCAACTGGTTGTATACCAACTAGAACTCCAGATCTCTCAGATCCATATTCCCCTCCATCACATCTCATTCAGGAGGAGAATGGAGTTTGATCAAATGATGCACAACTGGCATGCCCAGGCAGACCTCAACAGGGTCAGCTTGCAAATTCTCATCCATTTACTCAACACCAAGGAGAGAGATTTGTCCAAGGTAGCAATGATCTCACCACCAATGATCTCAACCATACCAACAGGACTAGAGACAGAACCCGTTTCAACAACCACTGTAGCGACAATACCATCAGAACCAACAGTGCACGGTTATGAAATACCATCACCCTCCTCCTCCTCATCAACAATATCATTCTCCTTCTCAATATCCTCTACAATAGTCTTATCATCAACCTTAACACCTTTCTCAGTCTCAACTTGGCTAGCATGCTGAACCATTAGAGGCACCTCCTATGAACCCCACCCTCGGCTGCTTGGCTCAGCTTATTAAGAGCTTCGAGAGATAAGTTAGAAGATTGATGACCTCACTGCTGCCAAGACACCAATCTCGAAATAGGTGGAGGTAAACCCTAACAAATTTAGATAACGTGAACATGTACTTTTGATATTCGTGCCAAACTCAAATAGTCAGATGTGCATGATGCTTTATTATCTAATGTTGTTATTCTCGAGCGATAGAATGTTGCAACAATATGCAACAATGAAGGGTAAAAATAAAGCTTCCACAGGTGAGTAATCATCCTTCTGCATCAACTGGACTAGCAGCATGCTGGTTGAGGGGAAGCACCAAAGAAAATCCAAAAATGGAAAGTTAAAAACAACAAAAGAGGATAGAAACAACTAGTGCACAATTTGACTAACGACAAAGACACCAACACTTGTAACCGACCCGAAGCCAACTGAAGGAGACCCACTTGCTATTTTGGGATGCCCACCACCTTAAGGGATGTAGAGTCTACTTTTTGTCATCCATATATTTAACCTTATGTGAGCATAGATTTTGATTATGTAAATAAGGACCATATTTCTGCATTTGGTATTGTATATATTCCTTTTCCAAACGCTTTAGAAAAATATAAAAAAAATGACAATTTGAAAATTGTTAATCCTGATGTTGGGAAAATTATTCAGAATCTTGTTCTTGAAGAGGCATGTACTTTGAAGAGACAATCATGCCGTGTCAGATAAAGAAATGTGAAGCATATCTTGATGCCAGCAATAGTAATGCATTCAACTATCTCCCATTCAAGAAGAAAGACATGGGAGCGCCAATCATTCGTTGCATGCTACTTAATAAAGAGTTCTACCGAACTCTTATCGATAGTGTATCGTCAATAAATTGATGCCTTTATTTCTATTGAAGGAATTTGGAATGGGATCGCTCAAGTCCATAGGGATGATTCTGCAGTTTGCAGATACTTCAGTCAAGTAGCCCCAATGAATTTTGGAGAATTGATAAATCCTAGATTTATCAACTTAATTGACTATATTTATCTCTCATGCTTAAGTTAATCACAAGATTCATCAACTAAATAAAATTATTTAATTATGTCTTGTATATAATTAACACTAATTATTAAATATTATAACCCTATTATAATGTAGTATTTTATGTATTTATTTCTTATTAAATCAACCAAAAATTGGAATAAAATTATACATAAATAAATTAACGTTAAATAAAATAACAATACAAAAAATAAGCAAAAGAAAAATTAAAGAAAATTGTTTTATAATAGTTTTTAATAGTATTTTTTTTTAACTATGTATAGATGACCTCTGATCTCTTTGACTTCTAAATGAAAGTTGTTGATCTCATTGAGATCTACCACTTTCTTGTTCATCACTTTTCTAATTCACCAATAACTAATTCTTTCTTAATTAACACTTATTTTTAAAATTTCTTCAATTCTGATTGGGCCACCTGGCACCTTTAGATCGTGCCACGTGCCCACTTCTGTGTCGCCACTCGTCTCCAAACACTTGATCACCTTTTCATCAGACAGATCAAGATTGCTCAACTGAGCTTTCACCACAGCCGTTGGATCCTATGATCCAACAATCCCCACTTCATCCCTAACCTCAAGCCAGTTATGCCCTTCAACCACCGACCCATCTTCTCCCTATTTCACGACCGTCTCGAGTAAATCCCCGACCAACCACCACCACCATTTCTATTCCCTGATTTCTGTGATTAACGCCCATCACTTAACTTACCTCCACCCTAATTCCATCACCAGATCTGAGCAGTTGAGAACCATCATTTCCATCTAGAACCGCCACCCTTCCTGCTTCAAATACTCCACCTACGATCACGTAGCCACTTCCTCTTCTTCGTAATAGGATGAAGGAGGAGAAGTTGAGCTACAATTGCGTTATATTCCTGGTGTGACCCACGACTATTCACCATGTTCCAGAGCTCATGAAACTGATGTTCGAGCTTCATGCCATCTTTAGGAGAGTTTGCACTTCATTCTGAAGTCTCATCCCAAGCCTATGACAACCTATGGTGTTATGCGACGACCAGTTGTTGATGGCGACCTCATCCCAAGCCTACAATTCATTCACCATCTTTGAGATTTAGGTTTATATTAAATTTTTGTTTAATATCATTTTCATAGATTTCTTCTTAGTTGTATGTACATACATTCTCTGATTCAAAGTATCCCCAATCTTCTCCTTGGATCCTTGATGAATCTCCATTTCATCACCTTTATTCTATCATTTTGGCCTTAAAACCCTAGCTAATGCATATAAATAACATTAATTTGTACAAAATAACATCCATCATTTATTACATTTATTGTGTAAATAATATTATTTTTAATGCCAAAATTATAGAATAAAGAGAAGAAAAGGAAAAGGAAAAAATATTGAAAATATTTTATGACCCTATACCCTGAGACCAAGTCAAGAATTGAGTTGGTCGACAATGAATAAGTAGGGGGAGATAAGGGACAGAAATAGAATAAAAAACCCTATTCTTTTATTCATTATTTATGTATTTTTGACACCTATTTTATTATTAATTATTTGTTCATCAAACAAAAGAAACTTTGTACATGAAAGTTGTAGATAATAATGTAAATGAAAATACAAAATTGAGTTTGTACAAAAATCATACACAATGTTCATTTTATACACAAAATAAAAAGCCAAAAACCTAACTTCCCAGACCCATATCTTTCAAATAAAAACTCAAAATATATCAACTCTAATTGTATATAACTTTTCACAAGCTATCTGGAATTTATCAATAACATTCCAATATTTCTTCATTAGTTTTGAGACACAACCATCCGTATCATGAGGTCTTATGGGTCTTTTATCTGTCCCACTAATAAATGATATAAGGAAAACATGACATGTTGATCATGGTTAATCTCGACGTGAAATTTGTACTAGAACTCTATTGCAATTTTTGTAATGTTGGGAAGGTCATTGAAAGTAACACCTTGATTGTTCCAAAGTATAAGGATATGATTTTCACTTCTTCCAACATAGGCCAAACTCTTAGGAAATTTGTGTCATGAATCTCACCATCACAAGCTGATTTAATATTTGAATTCATCTCTTAGAAGTGCTTCCAACTGCTTATGTAGTAAGTCTAGCTAATTTGATTCAGAATTATTGAGTGATCCTAGGTTTAGTATTTCCTCAGGCTCATTTTTGTCCTTCACATTCTCCTTCCCTCAACATCCTCCTTTCCATTATCTGACTATTCTCACCCAAAGTTTGGGGAACGTAGTACCTGAGACGTAAGTCTCAGGGACTGATTATATATTCAAGTTACAAAAATTACGGGGACGTAAGAAGCCTTCCTTCCCACCCTTTCAAACCGGTGTTCGGTATATTTTTGTAACGGCCTGGGTCTTTTGATTTTTTTTTCAAATGCACTATCTTAGATTAAGTGGATTTAATAATTAAATTAAATCCTCTCATTATCAACTTTAAAACCCCAAGGGCTCTCTTCTCCTCACGTCACCTCATCTTGCAATTTTAGAGAGAGTTAGAGAGAGAGGAAGGGTTACTTACCGAACGTCCCTCTTCGTCGTAGGAGAAAAACGGCGTCGAATCCGAAGTGGAGGAGAACACGGATTCGTGACCAAAAGGTGACGCGACGACCGCGACGGGTAGAGATAAGCTTTGGATCAAGGCATGTGTCCTCTTTAAGATTTCGATTTCTAAATGTATGTATTGGTCTAAGATTTCATATGAACAATGATTACGCCCGAAATACGATCTCGAAAGACTATATTTATATATAAATGTTTTTATGTATGATTGATTTGATTTCAACAAGACATCTCAATGATATTGACGGAACCCGTAGGATACTACTTATAATCAATAATCATATTTAGTGTGGGACATTAGGATCTGTACTATACTATACTATTATGTGTTGGAGGGGTGATGTTTGATTCAGTTACTTGTATTGTTCACATTATCCCACGATATTGCTCGTCATGTTTAAATCATAGGTGTTGTTATCGGTCTGTATATTTTTATATACCTACAAGCTCTTAAATCAGAACTCTGTCTGCATAGCAAGTGGGACATTCAAACGAATTCTGATCATGGTGAAGAGATATCATATGAATAATAAGTTAAAACTATTAGCGGTCAAAATACTTTGATTAGTTTTGTAACGGTATAGATGTTGCAATTGTGTAATTAATGTGATTAGATTCATACTTTATGATTGTACCTTGAAATATGCATGTGTGCAACATTATCTAACTATAAACTTCATTTTTATATAGTAAATTGCATCATGTGTATAGATTACGAAAGGATTTAATACACCACAAATACCTTACTCACATGTGGAATATCTGCGATGACATCTCCCTTAGAATTAAAACATGTATTAATTCGCCACTATGGACAGTTGCATACATGATTTTATATGTAGAGACATAGCTGTGATTATGTTTTGACGTAATGGAAGGATTTTCCCATTTATACAACATCAGTCACAGCAACATAATGTTAATGAGTTCACGCAGATATACGGTTAACATAAATGATAGTCCAAAGATAGATGAATTAAATTACTTAGTTATACACACATTACTGCATCTATGACGTGAATAAATACATATGTTAATAAAGTTGATTGTTAATACCATGATATTATAGTTATCAATTAATTCACATACGTACAACAAGAAGAATATTTGATGGTTTTTCATTAAAAACTAATAATAACATGAAGCATGTTATTTATAAAAGAATAAAGTTTTATAACAGTAAGTCAAACTTAAGACACAAACTCATAAGGAGTCACATGGTCGACCGCAAGGGGTCGTATTAGCCGCAAGGGGCGTATGGTTGCAAGGAACCACAGAGGCAAAAGCTAAATCCTCTACAGTTGTAGCTACACGGTCATGTCATGCCATGAACCGTAAGTGCCAGCGATTGAAAACGTATAACAAGATACGTAATTGAATGTTATGCACGAAAATGATTTATGAAGGAAAATCATCATGAAAAATACAAGAAATGGTTTAATAAGAGAATGAACCATCACATGTTATGCTAGAATTGGATTAAGAAAGTCAAACAATCAAAGTAATGGGGGCTTTTATGTAAAGTGGTTTATATGTTTTATAAGTATGAAAATTACTTGGTATTTTATGAAGTATACCCACAAGTAGAAATAAATGGTTGTCATACCTACTTATGCAATTTACATACTTTACATGCATGTCCATATTTATGAAAGAAGCTAAACTACACATAATAGGGATCGAACATAGACGTGCATGGGAAATATCTAGGCACAGAATGATGTGTATACATGAAAATCCAAATACATGAATTATAACGGATCAAGGACCATTAGAATACCCATGCATGGACCCCGATACATACTGGGCATTAGGCTCATACAAATTATGTTTGTCAATTTCAGGTGAAGAACAGGGTTGATTGTATTTTCTGGATCGTGCTTCAGACTCATTGATATTTCTGACATGGTACGATTTAGCTTGTGAAGATCTAGTGGATATCTGTATGCCTACAGGAACTATTGAGATGCTATTAGTAATATCTAGAATAGTTTTTTTTATATTTTCCAGTTTAGAATTGTAATAATGGAACTCTAGTTTGAATGGACATTTTATAGCATTGACATTTATCTCTGCTCATTGTATGCCATTTATTGATATTTTGGTAACAGGTCGGTCATGTGATCAACTATCGCATGCTTCCATCGATTGTTATGATCCCTTCCGTTACAAATGGTATCAGAGCTAGAGTTCCTGTGGGCATTGGATATCCAGTATTCTTAGTGATCTAAAATTTATATATAGAGAGATTTAGTATCACAAGTCATTGACCTTGTCAATTTTTGAATCAGATGGCTCCTCGACGTGCGATTGAAGCCATTGGAGACTGTGACTCGTCGACGAGCCAAGAGGCCGTTATGGGTATACAGAGGCAGTTGCTAGAGTTAATGACATTAATGGCCCAACAACAGAAGAGTCAGGCATCTAACACGGGTGGACTGACTCTAAAGACCTTCATTCAGCATGATCCGCCCACTTTCAAGGGTGAGCTTGAGACGGAAAAAGCCGAACATTGGCTAAGAGAGATGGAGCTAACTTTTAAGGTAACAGATTATCCCGAGGAAAAAAAGTGATCTTTGGGATATTTCGTCTGCGGGACAATGCAAAGAAGCGATGGACTTTATGCAAGGGAATCCACTTTTCGGAGTCTCCAGTCATTAAGTGGGATGTTTTTGTTGAGCGCTTCACTGAGCGTTACTTCCCTTATCATTCTAAGGATGCTAAGCGTCAAGAGTTTATAAATCTCCGATAGGGAAATATGACAGTCAAAGAATATGCAGCAAAATTTCAATAATTGGAGAAGTATGGCAAGGGTATCTGCACCAATGAAAAGCAACGAGTTAGAAAGTTTATAGAAGGCCAGAATGCAGGATTAAGCATTAAAATGCTCCCCACAACTTTATCTGAGGCGGTTGCAGCAGCCGTGGAGATTGATGCAGCATACCGGAGGATACAGCAAGCGAATCCTCGGAAGCACCCTCACAAGACAAACTTCAATGACACCAGACATCACACTGCAATGAATGCCAAGAAGACAAAGATTGATGATACACCAGCAAACCGGAGGTACACATATGAGGTGTGCCCGCATTGTGATAGGAGGCATCCAGGAGAATGCTACAAGCTAACCACTACTTGCTTTAAGTGCGGAGAAAAAGGTCACTTCATGAAAGATTGCAAGAAAGATTTCAAGGGTCAGAAGAAGCCATTCGAGCAGAAAAAGAAAGTAGCAGGAAGAGTCTTTACTATCACTCCTGAGGATGCAGAAGGTGTCAACACGATAGTGGAAGGTACTCTACTAATTGAAAACCATTTATGTCATGTTCTTTTTGATTCTGGTGCCACACATTCCTTTATCTCGAATGCTTTTGCGAGAAAGTTAAGTTTAGAAGCTGTTGAGCTTCCTTACACACTTACAATTTCTTCACCAATGGGTGATATTATTGCCACGGGTATGTATTTAAAGGACATACATATTTTGGTAAAAGAAGACACACTCACTGCCAATTTGATATTATTACCCATAACAACCTATGATGTCATCTTGGGAATGGATTGGTTATGGGAGCATTATGCAGCGATCTATTGTCGAGAAAAGAAGGTGGTCCTGAGTAGACCAAATCTCGAGGAGATAGTTATTTGGGGGCACCTGTAAGAGGGGAAGATTGGTTATCTCAACCTTGCAAGCAAGACAACTACTAGCAGAAGGTTGCATCTCATTCCTCACTAGTATAATTAACACTGAATCATCACATACACGTCTTGAAGATTTAGATGTGGTCAGAGAGTTTGCCGATGTCTTCTCAGACAATCTTCCTAAACTACCTCCTCATAGAGAGGTTGATTTCTCAATTGATGTGATCCCAAGAATGGCTCCGATTTCCAAAGCTCCATACAGAATGGCACCTGTAGAACTTGAGGAGCTAAAGAAGCAGTTATAAGAACAACTGGATAAGAGATTTTTACTTCATAGTATTTCTCCGTGGAGAGCATCCATTCTTTTTTGAAAAAGAAAGATGGGTCTCTTAGACTCTACATTGATTATCGAGGTCTAAACAAAGTGATCGTGAATAGTAGATACCCGTTACCTCGCATGGATGAATTATTCGATCAATGCAGGGAGCAATAATTTTCTCAAAAATTGATCTGCGTACGGGTTATTATCAACTCCGAATAAAAGAGGAGGATATACCAAAGACACCTTTCAGGACAATGTATGGTCATTATGAATTCTTGGTCATGCCATTCGGTCTTACTAACGCTCCTACAGCTTTTATGGAGCTAATGAATAGGGCATTCCGAGAATACCTTGACAAGTTTGTCATTGTGTCTGTGGATGATATATTGATATATTCATCTGATCCGGAGCAGCATCGAGTACATTTACATATTGTATTTGAAACCCTAAGGAAACATTATCTACATGCAAAATTCTCCAAATGTGATTTCTGGTTGAATAGAGTCGCATTCCTTGGTCATGTGGTAACGAAGGATGGCATTGAGGTAGATCCAACCAAGGCAGAATCTGTGATGAATTGGAGGCAACCCAAGAATGTTTCTGAGATCCATAGTTTTCATGGCTTAGCTGGATACTATCGGCGATTTATTCAGAATTTCTCAAGGATCCCACTACCATTAACGAAGCTCACTTGAATGGATGTGAAGTTTGTATGGTCCGAAAAGTGCGAGCAGAGCTTTCAAGAATTGAAGCGGAGATTGACTACAGCTCCAATCTTGGCTTTACCCTCAAGTAGTGGAGGTTTTGTAGTATACACATATGCATCAGGCACTGGACTCGGTTGAGTTCTTATGCAAAATGAGAAAGTCATTGCTTATGCCTCACGATAAATAAAATCGCAAGAGAGGAACTACCCAACTCATGATTTAGAGTTAGCAGTGGTAGTCTTTGCTCTTAAAATTTGGCGGCATTACCTCTACGGTGAGCAGTTTGAGGTACTCAGTGATCATAAGAGCCTCAAATACATTTTCTCTCATAAGGAACTTAATCTAAGACAGAGACGCTGGCTAGAGTTATAAAAGATTATGACTTCGCTATCAATTACCATCTGGAGAAAGCAAATGTCGTAGCAGATGCATTAAGTAGAAAATGGGAAGGTAGATTGGCTAGTTTAAAACTTCAATGGAAGATGATAAAGAATTTTGAAGATTGGAAGCCTTTCTTGAGTGGATCGAGAAAGATATCATTTGCAGCGCTCCAGATTCAACCAGAGATAATTGGAAAGATCTTGACTGCATAAAAAGTAGATGTTGATCTTCCTAAATTTATAGAAGCATCTAAAAAGGAAGGTTCTAGTTTCACCATCGGAATGGATGTAGTTATAATGTACCGCAATAGATTATAAATTCCAAGCGATATTGAGTTGAGACAAGAGATTCTAGATGAAGCACATAGATCTATGTATACTATCCATTCAGGTACAACAAAAATGTACAAGGATCTACAACAGAACTTTTGGTGGCCAAAGATGAAGAATGACAACGCAGAATTTGTTGCTAGATGCTTGGTATGTTAGTAGATCAAGATTGAACATCAGAGACTAGCAGGACATGTTCATCCCATGGAGATACCTGAATGGAAATGAGAGCACATAACGATGGACTTTGTCACCGATCTACCCAAGAACATAAAATATCGTTATGACACCATATGGGTGATTGTTGACCGATAAACTAAATCGGCACACTTCCTACCTATCCGCTTGGATCAGTCAACAGACAGTCTAGCAGAATTAGATGTGAATGGAATCATCAGCCTTCATGGTGTTCCTGCATCAATTGTCTCGGATCGGGACACATGATTTACCTCTCGTTTATGGAAGAGTTTTCAGGATGTTATGGGCACTCAATTGAAGTTCAACACTTCATTTCATCCGCAGACTGATGGTCAGTTAGAAAGGACCATCCAAACACTAGAAGATATGTTGAGAGTTTGTGCTTTATATTTGTGGGCAGCTGGGATAGACACCTTCCGTTAGTGGAGTTTGCTTACAATAACAGCTATCATTCGAGCATCAAAATGGCTCCCTATGAAGTATTGTATGGGAGACCCTGCAGATCACCCTCATGTTGGAGTGATGTTGACGAGAAGCACATCTTAGAACCGAAACTTGTTCAAATAAGTAAGCATGGTGTTGAATTAATCAGAAAGAGATTGTTGGATGCTCAAAGTAGGCAAAAATCTTATACCGATCGTCACAGAAGAAAGTTGAGTTTCGGAGTTGGGGAGCACGTGTTCCTCAAGATCTCTCCAACCAAAGGCGTCTTGCGATTTGATAAAAAAGGGAAGCTCACTCCCAGATACATAGGACCTTTTGAGATTCTGCAGCGGATTGAAGAGGTGGCATATCGTATTGCATTACCACCTCAATACTCGAAACTTCATGATGTATTCCATGTGTCTATGCTGAGGAAGTACACTCCTGATCCTTCACATGTAATCGAGCATGAGATCATTCCTATTCAGCCAAACTTGACCTTTGAAGAGAAACCCGTACGAATCATCGATCGTTGAGATCATCAACTCCGTCGGCGCATAGTTCCGATGGTAAAGGTCCTTTGGCAGCACCACCAAAAGGAGGAGGCTACTTGGGAGCTGGAAAGTGAAATGCAGGAGAAGTACATGCAATTTTTCGATATGTCCCTCTACTAAGAAATTTCGAGGACGAAACTTTTTTAAGGGTGGTAGATTATAACGGCCTGGGTCTTTTGAAAATTTTTTCAAATGCATTATCATGCATTAAGTGCATTTAATAAATATATTAAATCCTCTCATTATCAACTTTAAAACCCCATAGGCTCTATTCTCCTCACGTCACCTCATCTTGCAATTTTAGAGAGAGTTAGAGAGAGAGAGAGAGGAAGGGTTATCTTACCGAACGTACCTCTTCATCGTAGGAGAAGGCGGCGTCGAATCCGAAGAGGAGGAGAACAAGGATTCGTGACCAAAAGGAGACACGACGACCGCGACAGGTAGAGATAAGCTTTGGATCAAGGTATGTATCGTCTTTAGGATTTCAATTTCTAAATGTATGTATTCGTCTAAGATTTCATATGAACAATGATTACGTCCGAAATACGATCTCAAAAGACTATGTTTATATATAAATGTTTTTATGTATGATTTGATTTGATTTCAACAAGACATCTCAATGATATTGACGAATCCCGTAGGATACTACTTATAATCAATAACCATAATTACCGTGGGACATTAGGATCTGTACTATACTATACTATTATGTGTTGGAGGGGTGATGTTTGATTCAGTTACTTGTATTGTTCACATTATCCCACGATATTGCTCGTCATGGTTTAAATCGTAGGTGTTGCTATCAGTCTGTATATTTTTATATACCTACAAGCTCTTAAATGGGCAATCTGTTTGCATAGCAAGTGGGACATTCAAATGAATTCTAATCATGGTGAAGAGATATCATACAAGTAATAAGTTAAAACTATTAGTGGTCAAAATACTTTGATTAGTTTTGTAACGGTATAGATGTTGCAAGTGTGTAATTAATATGTGATTAGATTCATACATTATGTTTGTACCTTGAAATATGCATGTGTGCAACATTATCTAACTACAAACTTCATTTTTAGATAGTAGATTGCATCATGTGTATAGATTACGAAAGGATTTAATACACCACAAATACCTTACTCACATGTGGAATATCTACGATGACATCTCCCTTAGAATTAAAACATGTATTAATTCGCCACTGTGGACAGTTGCATACATGATTTTATGTGTAGAAACAGAGATCTGATTATGTTTTGACGTAATGGAAGGACTTTCCCATTTATACAACAACAGTCACAACAAAATAATGTTAATGAGTTCACGCTGATATGCGGTTAATCTAAATGATAGTCCAATGATTGATGGCTTAAATTTCTTTGTTATACACACATTACTGCATCTATGACGTGAATAAATACATATGTTAATAAAGTTGATTGGTAATACCATGAAATCATAATCAATGAATTCACATACGTACAACAAAAAGAATATTTGATGGTTTTTCATTAAAAAAATAATAATAACACGAAGCATTATGATATTTCAGTTCTTCCTTTTTATATTTAGGTACCAGTTGTGAAAGGGGATATGTGGCTCAATAGAATTGATCTACAAGGAAGACATTATTGTGAGAAGGAGGGTTCATAAAACCAAAATTGCTCTATTTTAAATGAAGCTTTAACCATTTTTAGGGGATATAGTGAGATGAGTAGAGGCTTGTGATCTGAGAAGATTTTTGGTAAGGGGTGATGTTAATGATAAACTTGATCTAGCATGGCCTAGCGACCTTTTGATGCATCTAACCAAGTTTATTCATATAATGATTTCCCCAAACCAATCAAACTCGAGCTCCGGCACAAGGCATTGGATTTGTTTATAGATCTGGCAAGGGGTCTTTGTGAGGAGGATTACATGCAAATCTATAGAGATTGAAATCACCCACTAGGATCCAATGGCCTTCCAATAACTTTAGGTTGTTAAGATGGTTTGCAAAAGTGTCTTTTATCAGCACTATGGGGGGGGGGGGGGGGCATAAATGTTTATGACCCTCGAGTATATTATGCCATACAGGTTTTTTAGGTGACGGAGACATGGGATTCATAATGTTTGTTTAGGTATAAATTTTGTAAGGGCGATTTCTACATATTGATATAACATCCCAAGGGTTGTTGCGTCAGGGATTGAAATAAATTGTTATATTTTCCTTTTTAGATATTATTCGCTGTAGTGTCCGTATTTTTTTCTACTTTCTTTTTGGATAATAGAGAAGATTGAGATAAAAGAGTTTTCTACTTTCTTGTTTGCCTCCTTCTGGACGGAGGAACATATATCTTATTCTAAAGCAACTTAACAGTGATATGTGATCCTTGAAGGCTGGATCTTCTAATGGCCTCTTTTTAGTTGTGATCTTTTTGGAGGCGTAGGGATTTAGTCAAATATAAATCATCGAGTATGGTTTCATGTTATTCCCTTTTGATGTTTGTTGTTATCCTGCTCAGTTTGTTTTCGAGAGGGTGTTTTTGCTGGTTATCAACTCTTTGACGAACTTTAGATCCGACTTTTTACATTGCTTCCAAATAAATAACTTTTTTTTAAAAGTAGTAAAGATGGATTCGACTTTCTTTTGATTTTAATAAAGTATCCGTAAGCTTCCACGACTCTTGTATATCGAAAAGTTGAAAGTTCAATACTCACTTTAGTAACATTAAAAAAATGAGACTCATAATTATGAATTATGATTATAGGCATAACTGAGGTATATCTTAAGTTTTCATGAAGGCTTCCTGTATCCTCATGGTTAATATTATGGACTCGTAGCTTAAGACGATCTCGTAATCTTGTATTGCAAACAAAAATGATAGAAAAAGAAATTATTTTTTATTTGACCAATGATTTCCATGTGTCAGTGGTCCTGCTTCTTTTTTTTTTCACTTTCCATCACACAAAAGATAAAAGTTGCTCGTCATCTCCCACTTTCCAACTATTTTGTTATTTTGTTTAAATAATACATTTAATTCTATTTACCGTAAAAGTTATTTTAGACCAGACTTTTGAGAACCACAAAATTTTTCAACGAAAGATTTAACTTTTCAATTTTATTTTTGAGAACCACTTTCAATTATACTACTGATATAAATCTATTGTTTTTGAGAGCACGGTCATCCGCCTCTTTTTATCAATTTCCTTTTATATAACTCCGACAAAAACAAGCAGCCTTTTCAAGGTTATTGCATTTTTCAAGTAATGGAGAATTGGAAATCAATCTATTCTAAGTTCGAAATTGGAATTCTTGGTAACGATGCTATACAACTTTACAAAGGATCTTATACCACGTATTTCAAAATTCCTCTATGTAGGATTCGATGCCAAGCAATCTAATAAACTAAACGACACAATGCAACCTTTTGGGGGCGGTTCGGTAGAAAAATAAAGGAAAGGGATTGGGAAGAATAAGGGGGATGAAGAGGTTATTTTTTATGGTTTGGATGGAGATGATAAGGAGTGATAAAGAGGTTATACTAGATAAGATTCTTAAATGAGTGGTAACTATATGTATTTTGTTTAGAGGAGAGGTGGATGATGGACGGATAATGAAAGAAATTTTATCCTTCATCTTGACTCAATGGTCAAAACGTTAACCATTTACGGAAAAAAATAATAACGGGCAAAACATTGAGTCTCAATATTAATAAATCTCATAAGGTTAAGATGGACAAAAAAAACATGAGACAAATTTGACCTTTTTGGGAGTAGTTTCCACAGTTCTTAGTTTGAAAAGTGAAACAATTGCCCTTGGGAAAATAAAAAAAGTTTCTGAAAAAAGAAATTTGAGAAATTCAGAAAATTTTTTGTAGGATGATGATGGGGTGCATCATCTGGAGATAACGCTGCCTGCAGCTCAGAATTCGCCGTGGGATTATTAATGGTCCCTGGTAATGATAAAACTGTACTTTATGACCGGGAAAGCAACAGTGCCTTGTTGGAAAAGTCACGTCCAAATAATTGGGCATCCCATCTGTACTTCCATCTTTGCTTTCCATGTCCAGCAAAGTCTTATCCTCCCGCCAATCGCTGTCCAATTTCCATTGGTCCCCACTACAATCCATATCCATGTTCGTTATTGGCCCTCCACGGAATATGATATTCTCTCTCTCTCTTATGCCATGATAATCAATGTTTTTAAACCGACCCACCCAAGTGACCCAACCAAAACTTTATCGAAATGGTTTGATGGGATTGAATTATATAATTAAATTGGTTCAATCGTATATCATTATTATTTGAAATGGGATTAAATCGTTTCGTGAGAGAAAAGTAGTTGAATCGTATAATTAAATCGAAATTAAAATAATATAAATAATATACATTTAAATATATTTGAAATATAAATAAAATACATAGACAATCTATATATTTAGAGTTTAGAATTAATAACAAAGGTCATTTGTTCAACTCCCACTACCGATGTTAATTAAATTTAAAAATAAAAACAATTCAACTTTAATTGATGGTTAAATCGAGTTAAAAATATCAGGTTACTGATTTCAAAAACACAGATGATAATGACTCACTGGCATCATATAAAACTACGATAAGTATTATTTATGCATGTAAATATACAATACAATCCTTTACTTTTTAAAGAATAATTAAGTGATAGTATCAAATGTAATATACGATCCGTCCATTACTACATTAACAATGGAAACAAAGAAAACAAGTTTGAGAACCACAGACGTTACTTACATTACGATATGGAACACAAATCTCTTAAAGATAGAGTAAAAGCAACCTCCACGGTGGTCCTTAATTACTATTTGCAAAGCACATGCCTTTCACATATTATGCAATACATGTTGTCTATCTAAAGTTTCCGAGAGAGTCATGAAGGTAAACATGGAAATTCTAAAATAGTGGATGTGGAATTATCACGTCTTAGGGAGGTAGAGGGTATATGCTATGTATTTAATGCCTTTCTATTTTTCTATAATGTTCTTGATATTTTTAGGATTTTTTTAATACAAAATTGCTTTTAGGATTTCAAAATATTTTTTATAATTTCTAATACATAAAAAAGAAAATAAGTTTTATCTTTGCAATGCACAATATAAAGTATCTAAAAATGTTTAAAAAGAATTACCAGAAGAATCTGGGATAAAATATGAAAGCAAAACAGTACACATTAATTTAAATTGAAGAATTTGGGAATATTTGTACGTTCAAAAATTACAAGAAAGGATATAATTTCCATAAAAATAAATATGTTGAGTATTTATATACATATAGGTTAATGTTCAAAATTAAAAGACCGTCGAAATAGTATAAATTGTACTTTTGTATTAACATAAAAAATGCAAAACAATAAAATAGAAAATTTGAAATGGAAAAATTATTACCAAGAATAAAAAATAAAATTACATTTACGACCCTAATAAAAAACTATAAAAGCTCAAATATATGGATGTTCCTAAAAGACGAACACATCTTCCATAGCCACGTAACATTCCTAGGAAATTATCTTTTGTCGATTATCCTTCCTTAATGATTTAAATATCCACCATCAATTCATAAAACACATCTGTGGTCCTTTATGGAATCGTCGATAACAATTAAAAAATTCTTAACGTTTAATACCGAGCATGTTGCAAAACCTATGATGTTAGTAGCAACTATACGGAACCCGGATAACCAGCCATATGCTGCTATTTAATAAAGTGATATGAATTTCCTATCATTAAGTTCAAGCAGTTTTTATCAATGGAGAACTTTTATAAATATAGTTAATCAATGGAATACATGCATATATCCAAGATTGTGAGAATATCTTTTCCATAGAAATCATAATAATTCAAGACATTTGAGAAATGGTATTACATATTAATTCAATGACTGTTCCATTTCATATAGTAAACAATAAGAAATCATGCAATTAATTTACCAGTTGTACTACAAGTTTGAATATTTATGTCAAGCATGTTCTCACGGTCCATTAAGAAAAAACATTTTATATCATATGCACAACACTAATATTTTATGAGATGAATCTACTTATACGAAAATGGGGAAGTTTCAAGAAAAGCAATACTTTTTTAATATCTGAACGAATGCCATGATATGGGTGTAATTAAGTTTTGGTAAACAATGCAGTATGTAATCTTGTATAGCTTTTTCTTAAGCCTATTCTTCGAAGGAGATAAGTAAATGTTTGACGCATGACAAAAATTAAGAAGTTTGACATTTTTCCTATTTCCATACCAATGTATTCCTTTGAGTAAACTACATCGTATACATTTGTAAAATATTCACTCCATATTTTATCCCAATTTTGTTCAAACTGACATAATTTACATTGCTCTATAGATGCAAAAGAACCAATTCACAATAAGATGATCATATATGGATCCAAATCTAGCAAAAAATAAAATATGTATTATTATATGCATTCATACTAGCAAGAAAGTAAACACAAATATCCTTATTTGTAACAATAATGACAACTTTTCCAAATCCACCAAGGAATCAGCCATTGCTAAATATATGGCGATGATATTACTTATTGCAAAATGATTTTTTCTATTTGAAATTAACGACAAATATCATATATATTGCTACATCGTTAGTGAGGTACACATAATGTTGCTTATCCTTTTTTATTGTTCGAAATATTAACTAATCACCGCTATTTTAAACTAAAAAAATGCATTACGTATTCGTAGGAAAAATGAAAATGTTTATCTTTATAAATATCTCAATACATTTTGTATCCTTGATTGACTTTCTGTTTGAGAGCTTATTTTATTAACCCATGATTTAATGGCAGATTTTGTCTAAAAAGAATGTAAAATATGTAAAACATGATATGTGTTGTATATAGAATCGGTGGAAAGGAGATGGCCGACATTAAATATAAGTTATAAGGGGCAAACTGGAATATTTGGGATGAAAATTAATAGATGTGATCTACGCTCCCCTCTTTAATATATATATATAGTATAGTAAAGTATAGTAATGGATATGTTTTGACATTTATAAATCACTCACGATGTTGCTAGCCAGCAACGTTAATAATAGATATTTATTATATTTAATGTCCCTAATAAAAAGGATGGTGTCTCTTATTATGGAAATTTATGAACCATCGAGGACTATTACCTCTAAAAATACAATGAATAAACCCAGTTCCTCGCCTTTATCTCTTGTATTTCACATACACACTCTTCTTAGAAACCCTAACACCTCCTTTCCACTTCTTCCTCGCTTGTCAATGCCATTCATAGTCCTTTTATTGCTTACAAGACAATGCCCCACATACCTTGATATCAATGTTCTTTGCAAATCTTAGAGTAAGTTCCTTCGGTGTATGCTCCATGCTGACATCCCTTATAGTTGATTCTCATTTTCTCTAAGGGTGATAGGGGATGGGGTCTTTGGCAGTAGCAGGTTCAGTGTTGACAAAGGTAGTCATGGAGGAGGAAGTGTCATTAGAAAGTGAGGTGTAAGGAGACAAAGGAATAGCATAGAAGGAGGTGATAGTGGTAGTTATATCTACGGTGGCGAGGTGGGATATGAGAGGGTGGTAGAAGGGAGAGTTAGGTCGATGAGGAGTGATGGTTATGGTGGGTGGATGAATGGAAAATGTAGAGGGTGTGTTGGAGGTGGGGTGTTGAAGGGGTTGTGGAGGGTTGGTGATGATTGTTTCAGTGGGTGGAGAATGGAAAATATATAGGGTGTGTTATAGGTGGGGGTGTTGGAGGGGTTGCGGAGGGTTGGTGATGAGGGTTGTGGTGGATGTGGGGATGCTAGAGGAGGAGAGGTATCAGAAGACTTGTGGTGGGTTGGTGCCGATGGCTATCGATTATGAGCCTTGGTGGTGATGGCCATGATGGGTTAGTGGTGGTGATTGCAGTTAAGGATTTAGATAAGGGCAATGGTGTTCACACCTCACATGTTTAAGCAATTAGTATCTTTTCACCTTTTCTAAATTGTTCTTACGTGATGATTTTTTGGCTTTAACATATTCACTATTGATTTGGCTTGTTTGTATTTGTAATGTTCTTACATGATATTCATGATGATGTTCTTTCATAATGTTCATATATTGACATGTATTCAGTGATGTTATTTGCATCTATGCTCCTAATAATGGTTTGAAATCCTCTAATGATGATTAGATGCATGGTGAATGTCATATGAATGATAAGTTGTATAAATGTCATATTTTGAATACAAATGCATAAATGAAAATTTATTCTACGTTAGAATTAAATATACTCAGTTTATTTTTTATTTACCTCGAAGTTTATTTTAAAGATGATACATATATACTACAATCACTAGCTTGTGTACTTGTTTACAAGACTACCTGATAATTCAATAATTATGAACTATAGATTGTTGACATTGCAAGTTTGAAGTTATCTTGTTGAAACGAAAGTTGTATTGTTGTATTTTATATTGTATTTGATAAGGTTATATCCTAAGGCTATACTATCAAAACTTTCCTAATCGGAATAGGTTAAGAGCCCTTAGACAATAGGTTATGTTTCTTCATTGATCCACCGTTATCTTTATTTGATCGAGAACTGTGTTTTCTTGGTCAATCATATTTTGAATAAAAAAAGCATAAAAACTCTCAAATAATCAGTCATCTTGATATCCTAATCGATCAACTTGAGATGGCCAGTCACTCATTTTGAGTGATATATTGTATGAAATTTTATTGATTTCTTTCTAAATTTATTTCCAACAATCATATTTTCTTAGACCCCAATAAAAGGGAAATCATAACTAACATAGGACATATATAATTCAATCTAGCTCTCTACAAGTGAAGAAAGTATTCAAATAAAATTTTCTCTTATTCTATCTACTCTTCTTCGAGTTTTTCGATATTTATGAGAGAATTTTTTTGATGATAGCTTTGTGAATAAAAGCTATAAAGAAGTATATTATCGTTCACCTATCCTTATTGAGATATTATTTCTTGTAGATATATTGCAATATCATCTACAAATACCAGTGATGTAATTTATTATCATATCACTGTGCATAATTCTTCAAACATTATTGTGATAAGTATTGCAAAATTACTACTTTTATATTCTTTCCATACCTATCTCCGTAGGAACTTTTAGATTTAAATATAGAAGTTTGTAGGTTTTTGTATCCTCAAAGGATGCTCCATCCGAGGAGTTTAGAGAACAACAAGACTTTATCCACCCTTGATGTTATTGTAGTGCTATATCTGTGGTGATGACTTTTACAGTTTGATACGAAGTTATAATGCTAGCAAGCTCTATAAAGTGTTGAGATATCCCTGTAAATATATGAGACTATAGTGAAGTAGTCAGTTGGCTATCCTAACCAAAATGTTGTGTCAGTAACACTGGGTCGTGGTTTACACCCGATTGGGTTTCCACAGTAACATCATGTGTAGAGTGTTTGATTTTTTGGTTGATTTTTGTTATCAAGTATACTCCATAAAATTTTTATTCAGCCATCAATTCTACTATCTACCCCCTACCTCGCCAATAGCATCTTGATCCCAAGGAACTCACAAGTGGTATTTTAGTGGGTTCGATGCTATGAAGTAAAGCATCACCGATCCATAAGGTAGTTTCTATAAGCAATACCTATAAAATTCATTCCATTATCAGGCTTTCTCTATTGACAGGACCAACTACAACTGCGAAGTTTCGAAAGCAAATATTTATAGAATCTATTGATTATGATGAATGAAAGATCTTCGAGTCAAAGTATACTAAGCCCAGGCCTATTAAATGAATTCCTCATCCTATGCAGACAAGGGTAAGGATACTATAAAGCCTTGAACTTGGTCTCTCTCAGATCCTATATCAAAAGATCTAGCTCGTCAAGAGGAAACCAATAGAATTTGTTTCGTATGAATCGGACTTCGTTTGGAATTGTTATGATTTTCAGAAGAAAGAGAAGTAAAGAGGTTTAAGACATCACTAACCCGTAATGATCGTCAATAAGACTAATTAAACATGGTTAAATAAACTAATGATGGATTGGGGATCATTAATGACTATTACCAAATAGTAATCAATGATTAGCAAGCTGCGAAGGTTAAATCGTGATTCGTAAAAGTTAATCGTGATTAGCGCTATTTAAATATCATTAAGGAATCTAGAATCCTCTGGAATGTTCTAACTTAAGCCCTAATTTTCGGATAAGTTTTGGCCAAAATCATAGGCCAAAACCATGGGCCGCTATTCGTGGTTAAGGACTAAACCATGGTTTTCTAACTATGATTAGCGGTTTTCTGGAGCCTATAAATACACCCCAACCCATTCATTTTCTACGGTTTCCACTACCACCACCCCAAGGGTTAGGGTCGAGAGGTCAGGAGGAGAAGTAGTAGGCGAGGAAGGAGCGCTAGCGAAGAGCTACCGGAAGAACGAGGAGGAGGAAGGTACGATTCTCTCTTAGTTTGCTTCATGAGTTAGGTTTTCGATTCTTTCAGTTTCGTTCCTGTTTTCCTCTCAATGATTTTATAGAGGAAACTCTTTCAGTTTTTCTTTTAAAATATGTCTCGATATAAGAGGAAACTCTACCGAATTTTTTCTAGAAATATGTCCCGATACAAGGGGAAACTCTACCGAATTTTTTCTAGAAATATGTCCTAGTACAAGGGGAAATTCTGTCGAAATTTTCTTAGAAATATCACCTTATACATGGGAAGTTATGCCAAAATTTTAAGAAAATTATGTTCTTCGCGTTCTTCACGTTCTTCATTCGTTCTTCGTGTTCTTGTCACGTTCTTAGTATTTTTGATACGTAAATGGAATTCAGTCATTTCAGGAGCCTTAATCATCATTTCTGAAAACGAAACATAATAAAGCACTTCATACATGAGAGAGAGCTCGATTAGGTAATGAAATCCTTCCTTTTGCTATTGGGTTTTCATATGAGATCGTTGAGATTCTTGACTTTATATTCTTCGTTACGAAGAACCCTACTTTGGCTATTTTTGTGAAAGTATGAAAATTTGCATTGTGATTTCATCTAAAATAAGGTCTAAGCATCGAATGTATGCAATGGCCCGGGAAGTTTGGGTTTAGAAGTTAAAATGAGCATAGATATGAGTTTAAAAATATATAAATTAGTTTATGATTAAGTTTATACTCAGTATTATGTTTATGCAAATATAAAGCTTAACGAAAGAATTACATCATGGGAATAGATGTGTTTTGAGTTGGATCCTGAAAAAGGATTGTATCTTATGTTAAGAATGTCTGGGAGTAGAACTACATGTCGGACATGCAACATATAGGTTTGTCGGAAGGAACCCGTATTGGTTTTGCTCTACCTACGTGGTACACGGTTGCCATTTTATGATAAGTGTGCATGAAATGAATGATACATAATGCGTGGTACCAAGAGTCAATATATTCGGGTTGAACGACGGAAGATGTGGTCGTGCCATGTGGAGGCACGAGTGGTTCAATAGCATCTGGGTCGCGATAACATGTATTTAAATCCCGCTAGGTTATGTGATTAATGGTTAGCCTGAGGTTTTAAGCAACCAGGTCCTCGAGGACGATGTGCTCTTTTATTTTCCTAGCTGAGGGTTTGAGACCCTGATTAATAAAAGAAAAGAAAATTGTCAGGGTAGTATTGGAGGATTGGTTGAGGTGACGTGCGGTAGCATAAGCTCATCAAATCAACGCAATCTCCAATCCTGAAGTATCCACATTTTCGGAGTCCAAGAATGGTGGGGTTACCCTAGACAAGTCCCTGAGGTGGAATAGAAAGGAATAGGACCTAAATTAATGAGAAGGAATGTAACTTTTAATGACAACAAGATTTGCAAAATGACACAATTTTTTTACTTTTTCTCTTCTTCGTTACGTAGCACTCGCTAGTCGTTATCCTATGATTTATGAAAAACTCAACAGGTGTCGGTAAGGCATCATAAGGACATTAATAATCCAGCCAGCTAGCGTAGTCATCCGACCAACCATAGTATCTTTTCTCTCTAAGGTAGTTAGTAATCTTTTTGTGTATTTTCCTTTCAAGTTGATGTAAATGTAAATGGTTATAGTGGGACAATGTATTATGTGAAATTTATTTTGTGAATGGAAAAGAGTTAGAAAGCTTTCTTATAAGTATTTTTATTTCAGTCTGTTTCTGAATGTTAGTTGTGATTGCTGAATAAATTATTGTTGAGTAACCAGATCCAGATATGGGAGGATCTGACGGTCCGGAATTGGGATTGAGACTGTTTGGTATCAGAGTCTGGTTACTCTAGTAATTTACTCCAGTAATTTATGACTATTGGCGGTGTTCAGAACCTAAGTTTACTTTAAGATCCTTTGATCTTAATAAGTGACTGCAGTATCATTCATAAATCATTGTCCCTTATGTACATCATGTAAAAACATTTAGGACCTAAGCTTTGGCCTTAACTCATCCCAAGATCATGGCAGACCGAGACATATCTAGGCAATTAGCGGCTATGATGACAATGTTGAAAGAAATGGGACAAAAGCAACAAACGCTAGAGAGATGCTCAATGCACAAGCTGAGAGACCTGAGGCTTCTAGACCTCTGGATTCAAGGATTGAAGGTTCTGTCCATCTTTCTAAGGAAGAATCTGGTTACCATCCTTCAACTGAGTCTACTCCTACCTCCGCTGAAGGAGCAATAGAGAAGGCCCTTCTTAGACACCAAACATTACTAGATAATTATCGAAAGGGAAATATTCCTCGATTTAAAGGCCTAGAGACACCTACTGAGGAAGAACTATGGCTTGATGATGTCAGCAGGATGTTGAGAATAATACATGCACCAGCAGACACTTGGGTGCACTTCGCTGATTACTTTCTAGCAGACTATGCAAGACGATGGTTTAGAACCATTTCTAAGAAATTAGTAGATCCTTTTCATGGGATGTTTTTAAAGAAAGGTTTCGAGCTCACTTTTGTCCCTCCCATTGGGAAGAATTGAAGAGGAGGGAGTTGGTCTCTTTGACCCAAGGATCCAAGAATGTACGAAATTATCATATTCACTTAACGGAGCAACTACGTTACTCCCCAGCTCTAGAAGCTTCATTACAAGAGTATCTTACCAAATTTGTTAGCAGTCTTCAAGGAGATTTGAGAGACAAGCTTGCAGGTTTTAGAGACACCACTATAGATAAAGCCATGGACACCGCCTCTCGTATTGGGATGAATAGGGATGAAAACTGCCAAAGAAGAAGCTTTCACTTTACTGGTGGACCATCCAAACGTAAAGAAAATTATAATCGAAGAGACAGTCGTTATTATACAATTGGATCTATTATAAGCTCACAATAGACTTTGGGTCAAGAATTATCCGAAAGAAGGGGTTTTTCTAGACCTCCATTATATCCTCACGATGCAGCAGCATGAGCTAGTACCTCTGTGGCTGGGTCTTCAGCTCAAATAAGAGCATGTTTGTGTTATTACTGTCATCAAGAAGGCCACATCAAGAAAGACTGTCTGAAATTGAGAGCTTCATGGTTTAAACCAACTCCAATTAACAGTACAACATCCACCTCGAGTAATGAAGCAATACACGGATGAAGATAGGGTAGAGGTCGTGTCTCACAAGGAGCGTCTCCTACATAGCAACCACCACAAAGTGTTGTGGGTTTTAGCTTGCCTATTCTTAATGCTCAGCTCAATGCAATTACTGAAGAACATGCCTACAACTCAGGCATGGTCGTATGAGGTAACTTTACTATTCATGCCTTTTAAGTACATGCCTTATTTGATTATGATGCTTCACATTCATTTATTGCTTGACAGTTAGTACCCACTTTAGGTAAGATACCAGTAGAAGTACAACAGTCTTGTCTGATCAAGGGACCAAGAAGACAAGTATTATAATCCGAGAAATCCTAGATGATTGTATATCACTGATAGTAGGACATCAGTTACATGTTTCAATTCTACTAATTGAGATGGAGGACTTTGATCTTATCTTATGGATGTACTGGTTAGAAATGCATCATGCATGTCTTAAATGTTTTCAGAATATAGTAACTTTTCACCTCCTAACTCGATAGAGCTCCAGTTCATTGGAAAGACATCCATTGATAAAAATGAATATATCTCTTCGTTGAAGGAACAACAGTTGTTAGATCAAGGGTGATAAGGTTATTTTATCCTATGTAACCACTACATCAGGGTCAGACAGAATGGTGGAAGATGTACCTATGGCGTGCGAGTTTCCTGAGGTATTTCCAGAGGAACTACCTAGATTACCACCTGAACGAGAGATTGAATTTGAAATCTCTCTCATACATGATACTCAACCTATCTCTATCCCTCCATATAGGATAGCACCAGCCGAATTACGAGAGTTAAAGGTACATTTGCAAGAACTATTTTATAAAAGGATTCATTCGTCCTAGTACTTCACCTTGGGGTGCACCTGTCTTATTTGTCAGGAAAAAAAAGTTGGCTCAATGCGATTGTGCATTGACTATAGACAACTAAACAAGAAGACGGTAGAGAACAAGTATCCTCTACCAAGAATAGATGATTTCTTTGATCAGTTATAGGTTCAACTGTACACCCCGTCCCGCCGGCTACCGAAACCGACGAGACGGGAGCGTCCGACCTACGATCCAAATTCGCCCACGATCTATGATACTCAGCAAACCATCTTATGCACATTAGATTAACATTCGAAATATAAATAACAACATGAGAATAATGTGAAATGGAAAGTAAACTACACCATCCATTCTCATTGATATTGAAAATCAAGTACATGTCCATAGAAGAGATACATCATGAAATCTTAAATTTTGTAGAAAATCTCTCAACATATATCACTACAATGTCTCTCAATAATAACATAAATGATGCGGAAGTAAATAAGTTACTCTAAATAGGACGCACCCTGTCTAGTGCAAGTATGACGTAGGAAGTGCTGATCTCCTCAAAAGACCGCTACTGTAGCGGCTGCTGCTCAGGTATACCTGTTGGGTTCACACGAGGGTAACGTTATGAGCAATTGCCCAGTAACGAGACAAACACTATAATGAGTAATGCAGGGGTAAGAAAAGAACGTATACTCAATTTTATTTAATGGCACATGCATCTATTGAAAAAAAATTAGAAAGAACACCAAGTCATTCTAATTCACATTGGATCTCATAATTATTTACTTTTATTTCTTTATATAATAATCATTTAAGTACCACCACCATAATCTTGATATTTATACAAATTGATTAGAGTCCACAACGGTATACATTTTCCGACACCCGATCAATAATCATTTCTCGTATTATTTTAGCACATGCAAGTACGCGACTCGCAGGCCTCCGCTATGCGGGAACTTGTTTGTCATCTTGGATAAACCTCCAAGTATTTCAACCTCAAATTCTCCAACTTCAAACCATATCCCGGAACACCTCTCACAATAATATTACTCGAAATAGAATTTGATGCGGCCACACCCAATTCTACTTTGAGTCCTAATATTGTGTATAAGTGCGAGGCCAAGAACGCCAACCGCGCCACCTGCCTACTCCGTCGAGCGACTCCGGATGCTACCGGGCTGCTAGGTGCAACGCGTCACCCAACTCGTCCGTTGGGGTCGCGACCTTCAAGGCATCTCCTTGAGGCACAAGGATGCATGCTCAATTCCTTTAAGTGTCTAACTCCGTCAATCCTATCGACATGGAATCCTCTCTACGGATAATATTCACCACCAATATAGTCAACGTTAGTGACAGGTGGAGAATTTCGAATATTTAATGTAATTGTATAATTTCACCCAGATTAGTCAAGGCCCTTACCTTCGAATATCACTCTTAGACAGAAGATTAAAGTCACAAATATTTCAGAATATCTAGGCCTATTGCAAGTGGGATCGTTTGATATACTTATTAGTGAATTCATACTCCGTATTTGTTATTATTATCATGATTATTCCTGATCACATCTCATTAACTGATGCATTTTCTTGGTGACATTACCTTAATAACCATAAGGATTGAAGTCATGATATTCATTAAGATAATTTATGTACTACGTAACAAATGTGTAATTATCAATTCCCCAATAAAACAAAAATCCAAAATGAAATGGTTGGGCATTACCTGTTGAATTATAAGCTGATTGCTACTAGAGTCTAATGGCATCAATACATCCCATCAGAGGTGTGATTACGTAGGATAATAGATGTGACTAACAGTAGAATCTGTCATGGCATTTTGAAATTTAATGTTCGTAATATACTTAAATTCTATGGAAACCCAACAGATATTCCAAACGTATCCTTTCATCAAATTAATATGTACTTAAGGGAGGCATTAATAAAATATTGGATTAGATGAGTACAATCCGTTTTTTTATAACGCACAAAGAATACTATTATGATTAGCATGTTGATTTCCGTTACTTAGAAAGGGATACGATTCTAACCAACAGTATTCTCTGCAAATTAATGTCATTAGTATTACAAATGAACATAGCGTCATTAGAATATACAGATTTGTGCAAGAGCGGAAATCACCTAGAGTCTAGCAATGCTATGAATTCATGAAAATTATAAAGTTTTCTCCCAACTCTACTACACCCAAGCAAAATGATTTATGGATAACTATCATTATTTTATATCATGAAAGACAATATTCGTCAATGTGATATAGGCACCGATAATAGATATAATTCACAATCATGCATAATATCGAGAGGAAACTCTTAATGTGGAGGTGTTGGAGAGAGAATCAAGATCTTAAAGTTGTCTCCAAATAATATCTAAAAGTAATATGCATACGAAAATAGTGATATGCGTACAAGAACTTTAGACAATAATTGCTAATTTCATGTAATGGCAACACCAAGTAGGTACTTGCACATCATTACCAACACATGAATCACATCATGAGAGTAATCAAGGCTCTAAGTATGTTCAAGTATATGGGAACAAAAAAAATACGTAGAACCCAACAGCAAGAGGGGGGTATTTATCGTTACCTCCGAGGATGTTCCCTCGGGATCTCCTCTTACACGGAAATGGTATTTCCGTCGTTCGATCGCAGTGCGGAGGCATGCACCGCGGTGACCTCGAGCTTTCCTACGTGATGGTGGTCGCGGATCTTCGAGCGGAGCTCCTCCGACGTCGACGGCGGCCTTCCAATGATGAAATCGACCAAGATGGTGGTGCTCCAAAGAGAGGGAAGGATTTTGGTGGTTAGGGCTTTGAGAGAGTATCCTATCACCTTATATTTATAAAGGGATAGGTGAAAAATGGGTGAAATTTCGGATATGGTTCGGATCCATATATGGGTCCCAACTATTTTACTTAAAACATCGATAACTTGAGCTAGGAATGTCGGAATTGGGTGTTCTTTGGCTCGTTGGAAAGATATCGACGAGAACTGCGCAATGGCGTGATTATTTGAATTTTTTGGATGTTAAAAATATTCCAGATTTTAGGAAAAAGAAAATACGGGATTTCACATCATAAAAATCTTAAAGGAAGTCTCGTCCTCGAGACGTAGGATTTAACGTGTAAGTTCCTAATGTGGTGTATAATCAGGCATAAAAATCTTAAAGAGAATGAACCCATAAAAAAATCTTAAAGAGGATTGGAATAGGGTCTCGTGAACATACCTTCAAAAAGATAGGGGTATTTCTGCCGCATATCTGTCTCAGGCTCCCATGTGACCTCCTCAACATTCTGACTTTGCCACAATACCTTAACCAAAGGGATGTCTTTTTGTCGTAACCTCTTGGCTGCCCGGTCTAAAATCTGCACGGGTGCCTCAGGAAAAGACAAATTCGGTTCAACCGCGAGGTCCTCATAGCTAATCACATGTCGAGGGTCGCGAATATACTTCCGGAGGTTTGACACATGAAATACATCATGCACGCCTGCCAAGTGAGGGAGGAGTGATACTCGCTATGCTACCTTCCCAATACGAGATAAAATCTCGAAAGGGCCAACGAACCGTGGTGCCAACTTGCCCTTGACACCAAATCCTTGAATACCTTTCATTGGAGATACTTTTAAGAATACAAAATCTCCGACATCAAATTCCAGATTGCGACGTCTCTGATCAGCGTAGCTCTTCTGACGGCTCTGTGCAGTCAATAATTTCTTTCTAGCCATTTCCACAGCTCTTGTTGTGTCCTCGATTATTTGAGTGGAATAAATACCCTTGTCACCCACTTCCTGTTAACACAAGGGAGTAGTGCATCTTCGCCCATACAATGCCTCGAAAGGTGCCATGCCAATACTAGCATGGTAGCTGTTGTTATAAGTGAAATCCACTAAAGGAAGGTGATCCTTCCAAGATCCTTGCCACTCAATGGCACATGTTATGAGTAGGTCCTCAAGTGTCTGAATTGTCCTCTCTGATTGTCCATCCGTCTACGGATGATATGCTGAACTAAGACACAGTTTAGTTTTTAGGGCCTTCATGAATTCTCCCCAATAATGTGACGTGAAACGAGAGTCCCTATCAGATACAACCTCCATGGGAATCCCATGCAAGAGAATAGCATGTTGAATATATAATTTGGCAAGATCCACCGGAGTGTATGTCATGCTCACGGGAATAAAATGTGCATGCTTAATCAACCTGTCTACAATAACCCAAATAGCATCATATCCACCTACTGTACGAGGTAAGAATGTCACGAAGTCCATAGAGACACTCTCTCATTTCCACAACGAAATAGGAAGTGACTGTAACAAGCCTGGAGGATGCTTGTGCTCTGCCTTCACCAATTGGCACGTAAGGCAACGACTGACATGTTCTACAATATCTCTCTTCATCCCTTCCCATCAAAAGTGTTGACGGAGATCTTTATACATCTTGTGCTTCCTGGATGGATACATAATTTGGAACAGTGAGCCTCATCTAGTATGTCTCTCCTTAACTCATCATCATCAGGGACACAGACACGGTCTCCCTTCCATAAGATGGACGCACAAATTCTAAATCCATCAAACTCCTCCTTCAGACATCGATGGAACAAGTCTTGTAGTATCTGATCTGTCTGCTGACCATGCACAAGCTTGTCCCATAATCCACTGTACTTAGCAGGTACAGTTACGACATCTGTAGTACTACCAAATGGGTGCCACTCATTGAGTGTTGTGAGCATATCCCAAGTCTGTAGCCATGATGTGGTGCCCTCGGTATGTGCTCTCCTATTCAAAGCATTTCCTACTACATTTCCCTTACCCCGATGATAAGCGGTCATGCAATCGTAATCTTTCAACAGTTCCATCTATCGTCTTTGTCTCGTATTCAATTCTCGTTGGTCAAAGATATATTTGGGACTCTTGTGATCTGTAAAAATTTCAAAAGTGACCCCATATAAGTAGTGACACCATATCTTCAATACGAAGACTATAGCTGCCAACTCCAAGTTATGAGTAGGGTAGTTCTGTTCATGGTTCTTTAATTGTCACGATGCATATGTCACAACCTGACCACGTTGCATCAACACTGCTCCTAACCCTCCTTTGATGCATCAGTATACATCGTAAAATCTAAAGTTCCTGGAGGGTGAGAATCAGGGCATTGGTCAATCTCTCTTTCAACATACGAAAGCTCAGCTCACACTTGTCGCTCCAAATGAAAGGGACATCTTTCTATGTCAGACGAGTAAGTGGTAAATCTAGCTGCGAGAAGCCCCTAACAAAATGTCTGTCGTAGCCAGCAAGGCCTAAGAAACTGCGTATCTCGGTAACTATCTTGGACTGCTCCCAGGACATTATTGCCTCTATCTTGGCTGGATCAACTGCCACACCTGCCCCCGAAATTACATGACCAAGGAAGGCTACTTCGGTAAGCCAAAATTCACACTTGTTTTATTTGCATACAAATTGCGTTCTCTGAGTGTCTCAAGAATAGTATGAAGGTGCTGCTCATGCTCATGCTCATCACGCGAGTAGTTGAGGATATCATCAATGAATACTACCAGAAAACGATATAAGTATGGATAGAAAATTCTATTCATCATATCCATGAACGTGGCAGGTGCGTTCGTGAGTCCAAACAGCATGACCACAAACTCATAACGGTTGCATCTGGTGTAAAAAGCATATTTAAGCACCTCTGTGTCCTTAATTCTCAATTGATGATAACCCGATCGTAGATTAATCTTTGAGAATACCGTCTCACCTTGCAACTGATCGAAAAGATCATCTATTCGTGGAAGTGGATAACGGTTCTTTACCGTTCTTTTACTCAATTGCATGTAGTCAATGCACAAACGCATAGATCCATCCTTCATATTTACGAAGAGGACCGGTTCCCGCTAAGGTGATGTACTGAGAAGGATGAATCCTTTTTTTTTCAACAACTCCTACAGTTGTACTTTGAGCTCCCTGAATTCGACTGGTGCCATTCGGTATGGAGGTATGGAGATGGGTTGTGTATCGGGTATCAAGGTGATCTCGAACTCGATCTCCCTCCTTGGTGGCAGTCCAGGTAACTCCTCTGGAAATACATCAGGAAAATCACGCACAACTCTAACATCTTCAATCATGCGATCCTGGGCAGGTAACTCCACAGCATAGACGAGAAAACCTATGCAACCCTGATCGAGTAAGTGTTGGGACTTCAATGCTGATACATATAAGACTTCACTATCTAGGGTACATCCATCAAAATGAAGGGTAGGTATGCCTGGGAGACGAGACACTACCGTCTTCTCAAAACAATCAAGGCATGTGTCATGTTACTCGAGCTAATCCATACCTAGGATGACATCAAAATTTTCTAACAGAATAAATAAAAAGATATGCAGGCATTAGGTGCCCGCTAATCTGCACTGCTACATCCCTCGCTTCTTGTCGCACGATGAATAATTGACCCCTTGGGACCTTAATGTAGTAAGGATATGAAACAAAGATTGGTTCTTTTTCTAACTTGGATACTAGTCGATGTGCTACAAAAGAGTGCGTAGCTCTTGAATCAAATAAGGCATGTCAAGGATATACCATGCACTGAAATCATACCTCGCACTACAGTTCTTGAGGTGTGGGCCTGCTCCTGTGTGATTGCATTCAATTGTCCCTGCTGGTGTGATGGGACGTTAGAACCTGCAACACTGAAGGTTGGTCATGGTGGAGGACGTTGAAAGCCTCGACTTCCATGACGAGAAGCTGATCCATGTGATTGTGCGAGTGATAAAGTTGATCGTACACTTGGTTGATGACTGCCTAAGCTGCCAGTAAGTAAGGGACACTTGGCCTTGAAATGGCCTGGTTGTTGGCAGTGGAAACACCTACGATCTCCTGACTGAGAAAATGAGCCTCCCGAAACAAGGCTAGAACCTCTTGTCTTGTGACCCCGCGAGTGTGTCGAAGAGCGGAAGAAAGTAGTATCGCGACTCGCCAAGCCCTGCCCCAAAATAGGCGTAGGAGCAAATCTGCTAGTGGTAGGAGTGGTAGCCACTGGGTGGAAACGATGCTCTCTACGAGCTCTGTAGAAATCTCGACGAACAGATCTCACGGACTGAGGTGATTGGAAAGACAATGGACTTTTTAAACATGACTGTAATTATTCTCCTTAACTAATGCTAAAATTAGATAGCTTTGTCGCTATATTTATATTTCAAATCCCGTTGATAATCTAATATGCAAAGGATAGAATGGAGTATCGGGCTCTGATACCATCTGTAACACCCCGTCCCGCCGGCTACCGAAACCGACGAGACGGGAGCGTCGGACCTACGATCCAAATACGCCCACGATCTATGATACTCAGCAAACCATCTTATGCACATTAGATTAACATTCGAAATATAAATAACAACATGAGAATAATGTGAAATGGAAAGTAAACTACACCATCCATTCTCATTGATAATGAAAATCAAGTCCATGTCCATAGAAGAGATATATCATGAAATCTTAAATTTTGTAGAAAAAGCTCTCAACATATCTCACTACAATGTCTCTCAATAATAACATAAATGATGCGGAAGTAAATAAGTTACTCTAAATAGGACGCACCATGTCTAGTGCAAGTATGACGTAGGAAGTGCTGATCTCCTCAAAAGACCGCTACTGTAGCGGCTGCTGCTCAGGTATACCTGTTGGGTTCACACGAGGGTAACGTTATGAGCAATTGCCCAGTAACGAGACAAACACTATAATGACTAATGCAGGGGTAAGAAAAGAATGTATACTCAATTTTATTTAATGGCACATGCATCTATTGAAAAAAAATTAGAAAGAACACCAAGTCATTCTAATTCACATTGGATCTCATAATTATTTACTTTTATTTCTTTATATAATAATCATTTAAGTACCACCACCATAATCTTGATATTTCTACAAATTGATTAGAGTCCACAACGGTATACATTTTCTGACACCCGATCAATAATCATTTCTCATATTATTTTAGCACATGCAAGTACGCGACTCGCAGGCCTCCGCTACGCGGGAACTTGTTTGTCTTCTTGGATAAACCTCCAAGTATTTCAACCTCAAATTCTCCAACTTCAAACCATATCCCGGAACACCTCTCACAATAATATTACTCGAAATAGAATTTGATGCGGCCACACCCAATTCTACTTTGAGTCCTAATATTGTGTATAAGTGTGAAGCCAAGAACGCCAACCGCGCCACCTGCCTACTCCGTCGAGCGACTCCGGATGCTACCGGGCTGCAAGGTGCAACGCGTCACTCAACTCGTCCGTTGGGGTCGCGACCTTCAAGGCATCTCCTTGAGGCACAAGGATGCATGCTCAATTCCTTTAAGTGTCAACGTTAGTGACATGGAATCTTCTCTACGGATAATATTCACCACCAATATAGTCAACGTTAGTGACAGGTGGAGAATTTCGAATATTTAATATAATTGTATAATTTCACCCATATTAGTCAAGGCCCTTACCTTTGAATATCACTCTTAGACAGAAGATTAAAGCCACAAATATTTCAGAATATCTAGGCCTATTGCAAGTGGGATCGTTTGATATACTTATTAGTGAATTCATACTCCGTATTTGTTATTATTATCATGATTATTCCTGATCACATCTCATTAACTGTTGCATTTTCTTGGTGACATTAACCTTAATAACCATAAGGATTGAAGTCATGATATTCATTAAGATAATTTATGTACTACGTAACAAATGTGTAATTATCAATTCCCAATAAAACAAAAATCCAAAATGAAATGGTTGGGCATTACCTGTTGAATATAAGCTGATTGCTACCCGAGTCTAATGGCATCAATACATCCCATCAGAGGTGTGATTACATAGGATAATAGATGTGACTAACAGTAGAATCTATCATGGCATTTTGAAATTTAATGTTCGTAATATACTTAAATTCTATGGAAACCCAACAGATATTCCAAACGTATCCTTTCATCAAATTAATATGTACTTAAGGGAGGCATTAATAAAATATTGGATTAGATGAGTACAATCCGTTTTTTTTATAACGCACAAAGAATACTATTATTATTAGCATGTTGATTTCCGTTACTTAGAAAGGGATACGATTCTAACCAACAGTATTCTCTGCAAATTAATGTCATTAGTATCACAAATGAACATAGCGTCATTAGAATATACAGATTTGTGCAAGAGCGGAAATCACCTAGAGTCTAGCAATGCTATGAATTCATGAAAATTATAAAGTATTCTCCCAACTCTACTACACCCAAGCAAAATGATTTATGGATAACTATCATTATTTTATATCATGAAAGACAATATTCGTCAATGTGATATAGGCACCGATAATAGATATAATTCACAATCATGCATAATATCGAGAGGAAACTCTTAACGTGGAGGTGTTGGAGAGAGAATCAAGATCTTAAAGTTGTCTCCAAATAATATATAAAAGGAATATGCATATGAAAATAGTGATATGCCTACAAGAACTTTAGACAATAATTGCTAATTTCATGTAATGGCAACACCAAGTAGGTACTTGCACATCGTTACGAACACATGAATCACATCATGAGAGTAATCAAGGCTCTAAGTATGTTCAAGTATATGGGAACAAAAAAAAAAACGTGGAACCCAACAGCAAGAGGGGGGTATTCATCGTTACCTCCGAGGATGTTCCCTCGGGATCTCCTCTTACACGGAAATGGTATTTCCGTCGTTCGATCGCAGTGCGGAGGCGTGCACCGCGGTGACCTCGAGCTTTCCTACGTGATGGTGGTCGCGGATCTTCGAGCGGAGCTCCTTCTCCGACGTCGACGGCGGCCTTCCAATGATGAAATCGACCAAGATGGTGGTGCTCCAAAGAGAGGGAAGAATTTTGGTGGTTAGGGCTTTGAGAGAGTATCCTATCACCTTATATTTATAAAGGGAGAGGTGAAAAATGGGTGAAATTTCGGATATGGTTCGGATCCATATATGGGTCCCAACTATTTTACTGAAAACATCGATAACTTGAGCTAGGAATATCGGAATTGGGTGTTCTTTGGCTCGTTGGAAAGATATCAACGAGAACTGCGCAATGGCATGATTATTTGAATTTTTTGGATGTTAAAAATATTCCAGATTTTAGGAAAACGAAAATACGGGATTTCCCATCAACTGTGTATTCCAAGATTGACTTAAGATCTGCATACCATCAATTAAAGATAAAAGATGTGGATATTCCCAAGACAACCTTTTGAACTAGATATGGACATTATGAATTCGTAGTTATGCTTTTTGGACTACAAATGTCTCAACTACCTTCAGTGATCTCATGAGTAGACTATTCAAGGAGTTCTTAGATCACTTTGTAGTAGTCTTTATTGATGATGTGCTTAATTAATTCAAGGATAAGTACCTGCATGAATACCATCTCAGGCAAGCACTTAAAACTCTAAGGAAGAGCAAACTGTATGCAAAATATAACAAATATGACTTTTGGCTATCTGAAGTACCTTTCTTAGGCCATGTTATTTCTGGAGAAGGTATATCAGTTGATCATACAAAGGTTAGTGTAGTGATGAGTTGGGAACGGCCGAAGACTGTCAAAGAAATACGATCTTTTCTGGGATTAACTGGATATTATAAAATATTTTTGAAGGACTTTTCACAAATAGCATTGCCAATGACTAGGCTGACTCAGAAGGAAGTTTCATTCATATGATCCAATGCATGCAAAACTAGTTTCCAAAAACTGAAATGATGCCTAACATCTGCACCCATCCTTACTCTATCGTTCGAGAGTGAAGAGTTTACAGTTTACACTAATGCATCTAAAGATGGACTTGGGGCAGTTCTTATGCAATATGGTAATGTAGTTGTGTATGCATCACTACAGTTCATGACACATGAGAAGAACTATGCAACACATGACCTCGAATTAGCTGTCATAGTTTTCACTTTAAAGATATGGAGACACTACCTCTATGGTATTACTTTTAAATTGTTTACCGATCATAAAATCTTGAAATATCTGTTTGATCAGAAGGATCTCAATATGAGACAGAGACGGTGGCTAGAGTTGTTGAAAGACTATGATTACACTATCTCCTACCACCCTGGTAAGGGGAACGTCGTAGCAGACGCCCTTAGTAGAAGAACTTATTCACCTGGGTTGGTACGTGCTATCCACTTCTGGGGTTTACTATCAACATTAAGTGAATGAAAATCATTTAATAGTAGTGTCGATACTATAATTATTCCTCACCGATACAAAGCTGAGATATGAGATAGAATAAAGAAAGGACATGAGGATGATCTAGTCCTTAGACTTGCGACAACAACTTGAGAAGAATGAGATAGAGGGATTCCAGATACAAGATGATTTACTATATAACCATCATAGAGCTTGTGTACCAGACACACTTGAAAAGGAAGGACATCTTACGTGAAGCGCATTGTTCTAGATTATCTATTCATCCAGGAATTACGAAGAAGTATAAGGATCTTCATTCATACTTTTGGTGGCCAGGAATGAAGAAAGATGTTGCTAAGTTTGTGAATTCATGTTTCACTTACCAACAGGTAAAAGCTTCACACCAAAAGCCACCAGGATTGTTACAACCCCTCTCCATACCTGAGTGGAAATGGGAAAGCATTTCCATGGACTTCGTTATTGGCAGACGACTGATGGTAAAGATAGTATATGGGTTATAATGTAGCACACTTTATTCCAATAAGTTTATCTTTCACTCCAGATCGGCTTGCTGAGTTATATATTACACATGTGATCTGCCTCCATGGTATCCCAAAGGAAGTAGTTTCCGATCGAAATTCACGATTCACCTCTCACTATTGGGAGAACTTCATTAAAGCCTTAGGTACACAACTATGCTTGAGCACATCATATCATCTACAAATAGATGGTCAATCAGAACGTACTATTCAGACTTTACGGGATATGTTACGAGCATGTGCCTTAGAATGGAAAGGATCATGGTTGAAACATTTACCTCTTGCAGAATTCACATACAACAACAATTACCATACAAGTATTTGCATGGCACCATTTGAAGTACTTTATGGACGTAGGAGTATTACTCCTTTGTGTTGGCAAGAGATCAGGATAAAGAACCTTTATGATTCAGATAGACTGCAAGAGACACGAGAAGCTGTAGAGCTTACTTGAAAAAGACTATTGATTGCTCAAAGTCGTCAGAAAATCTATAGTATTACCAGGAGAAGAGACATTGAGTTTGAGGTAGGTGACTTTGTATTTCTCGAAGTATCGCCTATGAAGGGAGTTCAGAGGTTTGGTGTGCATGGGAAGTTAGCACCCAGGTTCGGGGGTTCATTTCAAATCATTCAGTGGATTGGAAAAGTGGCATATAGACTTGCGCTTCCTCCACATCTTTCGGCAATACATGATGTTTTTCATGTATCAAATTTGAGAAAGTACATTAGGGATCTAGAGCATAAGATAAGCTATGATGATCTATATGTTGAACCAGACTTGACATACCTAGAAATACCTGTGCAAATACTTGACATGGATATCAAGAAGTTGAAGAACAAAGAGGTACCTCTAGTTAAAGTGTTGTGGCGCAACCAAGAGTTTGAAGAAGCCACATGGGAATCTGAGGTAGAAATGAGAGAAAAATACTCGTACTTGTTTGAATTATAACACTATGAATTATGTATATCTTCATCACAAATGAAATGGCATTCATTCTCTCTACGGTTGGTATGGTTTCAATCCTCTTTAAGGACGTCATGCTTGTTTCTCTAGTCTCAGGGATGAGACTTCCTTTAAGGTTTTTATAATTGTAAATCCTTAAACTTGGTCTCTCATGGATCATATATCATAAGATCTGACTCGTCAAGAGGAAACCAACGAAATTTCTTTCCTTTGAATCAGACTTCATTTGCAATTGTTATGATTTTCGAAAGAAAGAGAAGTAAAGAGGTTTAAGACGTTATTAACCCATAAAGACCATCATTAAGACTAACTAAACACGGTTAAAGAAACTAATGATGGATTACGGATCATTAATGACCATTAGCAAATACTAATCAATGATTAGTAAAAGTTAAACGTAAGCTGTGAAGGTTAAATCATGATTAGTAAAAGTTAATCGTGATTAGTGCTAATTAAACGTCATTATGAGAATCTATAATCCTCTAGAATATTATACATTAAGCTCTAAATTTCGGATAAGTTTTGGACAAAACCATGGGCCAAAACCATGGGCCGCTAACCGGGGTTAAGGACTAAACCATGGTTTTCTAAAAATAGTTAGTGTTTTTCTGGAGCCTATAAATACCAACTCAAAAAGTACCAGTTGCATTGGAATCGAGAAGGGACAATAACGCGATATTAAGGAAAAGTGAGTTCATAATTGCATAAAAGGAGTCGACTGTAGTGGTTGCGGTCCGTCCTTCCACTCTCTCAACTCACCTATTCATTAGGAAGAGCGGACTGGCAGGCCCTTGCTTCCCCGGCTTGGGGGGTCCTCTTGGGGGGCTTCTGCAGCCGAAAAAGTCCAAGCGGACGTGTGATGTGAGATTATTTGGACCATATTTCAAGTCTCATCTTTCAGTTCATCAGATTTGTCGATCGTGGATCACAACTCTGTGCCTTTCTGCTTCGTGGGTCACAGAACTAGGCTACCCATTCATTCTCTACGATTTCCACTACCACAACCCCAATGGCTAGGGTCGAAAGGTCAGGAGGAGGAGTAGGAGGCGAGGGAGGAGCGTTAGCGAAGCGCTGCCAGGAGAATGAGGAGGAGGAAGGTACGATCCTCTCTTAGTTTGCTTCATGAGTTAGGTTTTCGATTCCTTCAGTTACGTTCTTATTTTGCATCTCAATGTATTTATAGAGGAAACTCCTTCCATTTTTCTTTTAAAATATGTCCCGACATAATGGAAAACTCTACCAAAAGTTTTCTAGAAATATGTCCCGATATAAGGGGAAACTCTATCGAAACGTTTCTAGAATTATGTCCCAGTATAAGGGGAGACTCTACTAAAATTTTCTTAGAAATATCACCCTATATAAGGGAAGTTCTGCCAAAATTTTAAGAAAATTATGTTCTTGGCCTTCTTCATGTTCTTCACGTTCTTCGTGTTCTTCATTCGTTCTTCATGTTCTTGGCACATTCTTAGTGTATTTGATATATGGAATTCAGTCATTTCAGGAGCCCTAAATCATCCTTTCTGAAAACGAAACGTAATAAAGCACTGCATACACGAGAGAGAGAGAGAGAGCTCGATTATGTAACGAAATCCTTCCTTTTACTGTTGGGTATTCATATGAGATCGTTGAGATTCTTGACTTTATGTTCTTCATTACGAAGAACCCTACTTTGTCTATTTTCGAGAAAGTATGAAACATTGCTTTGTGATTTCAACTAAAATAAGGTCTAGCATCAAATCGATACAATGGCTCGGGAAGTTAGGCTTTGAAAGTTAAAATGAGCATAATTATGAGTTTATAAATATATAAATTAGTTTATGCCTAAGTTTATACTTGGTATTATGCTTATGCAAATATAAAGCTTAACGAAAGAATTATATCATGGGAATTGATGTGTTTTGAGTTGGATTCTGAAAAAGGATTGCGTCTTACGTTAAGAATGACTGGGAGTAGAACTACATGTCGAGCATTCAACCTGTAGGTTTGTCGAAAGGAACCCATATTGATTTTTCCCTACCTAGGTGGTACACGGTTGTCCTGTTATGATAAATGCACACGAAATGAATGATTTACATTGTGTGGTACCAGAAGCCAATATATTCGGGTTGAATGACAGAAGATGTGGTCGTGCAATGTGGAGGCACGTGTGGTTCAATAGTAGTTAGGTCATGATAACATGTATTTAAAGCTGCTAGGTTACGTGATTAATAGTTAGCTTGAGGTTTTAAGCAACCGGGTCGTCGAGGACGGTGTGCTCTTTTATTTTCCAGGCTGAGGGTTTGAGACCCTAATTAATAAAAGAAAAGGAAAATTGTCAGGGTAGTATTAGAGGATTAGTTGAACCGACTTGCGGCATCATAAGCTCATCAGATCAACGCAATCTTCAATCCCTAAGTATCCACAGCTTCGGAGTCCAAGAATGGTGGGGTTCCCCTAGACTAGTCCATGAGGTGGAATAGAAAGGAATAGGACTTAAATTAATGAGAAGGAATGTAACTTTTAATGACAACAAGATTTGCAAAATTACATAATTTATTTACTTTTCTCTTCGTTCTTACTTAGCACTCGCTAATTTTTATCCTATGATTTATGGAAAACTCAACAGGTGTTGGTGAGCCATCATAAGGATCACTACAACATATCATACTTTAGGCGACATTATTGCTCCAACAATGTCTGCTTAGGTCCAGTTTCCTTAGACGTTAGTCATAACGTCAACACATATAATCTCTAGTGACGTTGCATTGTTAACATCCATATATGGCAAATATAGCTGGACGTTATTGGATGAAACATCCATTACGTTCTAAAAAAATTGGGTTCCCGCCGTTCCAATTTCAAGCCGCAATAAACCCGCCAGAAACCCCTTTTTTCCCTTCAAGGTAGAAACCAATTCCCTCCTAAGGCGGCTGCTCGTCTTCTTTCAGCGATGGAAATCATGGCTTTTGACAACCTGTTCGCTGGATGTTGGAGGTAAGATCTATGACTTTCTCTTCCTTAGGACATGTTTGTAGGTTATATGATTTGAGGGCGTGTTTTGTAATGGGGGAAGCTGTATTCCGAGCAGCATTTCCGTGATATCCAGGGGCGTCGTTGAGCATCGTTACACCATCGTGGGGACCCTCCTCCACCCGCAGATCTGTAGGTAGTGCGAGGAACCTCATTCTGTGACAACTGACGAGATTCCTCTACTCATTGTTGCTATGGGGAGGTTCTCCACCTGTTGTTGTTTTTGGGGCCCCTTGTTGTGGACAATGTAGAGCATGAAGATCCTAATATGGGAGGATCTTTGTAGGTTTGTTGAATGCATGTATATGCATTATCTTCCTCGATCACATTAACGAGAGATCTGATTTATTATCAAGAGGTCATATCCATACTCTCTGTTGCCTTGAACCAATAACTCAAGAAACTTTACATGACGAATTTGAGTTGTAAACAATAACTAATATTTTGATAAATAATGTCCTTTATTTTTTAATATTTCCATCACCTGAGAAGTACAATGTGTTTTTTATTACTAATGGGGACAAAAGCTTGTCATCAACTAGTGCTCATATGGATTCACATATTCCAGTAACATTTATGCCATCAAGTAGTGGACATTCTAATGGTATACATTTTGAATTTGATTAGAGTATTGTTTTCATGTGCCTCATAGATAAAATGTTAGTTCAAGAATTTTGAATTGACAATAAATTTTCAAAATGGTTCCATTTTCATGATGTATTGTGTGTAACAATAATGCTAAAAGGTACAATATATCCCAGTTAGTGGTATCTATAGAGCCCGTGTTGTTGTTATAGTTCAATTTTTTCCTGGGTTATTCCTTGAAATTATATTGAGTAAAATTTATTCAGAACAAACTCGAGTAATGATATAAACTTGAATTTGACATTCTTTTCAGAGTATTGTTGATTTCTAGAAGAGTAAAAGGCACTTCATCATCGGCAGAGCTTCGGGATAAAATTGTGGCTGGAATATATAGTAGCATATTTTAAGAACTACCCATTGATAAATGGGACATCGTCGCCATTTTCTCCACTTACAATCTATGGTACTTCTTTTAAAAGTGTGGTAATTTTAATATATCTTTTTAAGCATGTCTAACTTATTTATTCTTTATTAGATGCTTCTCAAGGACAATCAAGAGGTAATAAATCTGGTGGTGTTGATCCCGATGCAGAGACTGAAGAAGATGCTTAGTTATTTTATTTTCCTTTATACATCCTCAATGTACTTTTGGTTTGTACTTTTGAATGAACTAGAAAATCTTTGGCATTTCTTGTAATCATGCCGATACTCGACTTTATTCTCATATTTTAATGCATGACTTAGTTCTGACTTTGGTTGTATTACATCCACAATTGTACTTATTTTTGCACGATGTCTTTCTATACTCAAATACAAATTATTGGCAATGATTATTAATGTAATCTCATTATTTTTTCATGGTAATAAGGTTTCTTAAAAAATGATAAACCTTGATTGATCGTATGCCCTTATAGAGCTAACTACACCTAAACGTTGGACTGATATTAAAGGACATCTTCATACAAATACATGTATGTTTATTAACGTTCGCTTCTATAATTTATGTGTGGATGGTATTAAAAAACAACCATAAAACTTGATTTGATCCAACCATTATAGACGTCAAAATATATTCTATGCAGACGTTTACTAACATCTGTAAAATTGCTTAATTTATAGACGTTCTAAAATAACGTCCACAAAGCATTTTTTCCGCAGACGTTTTTAAACGTCTTCAAAGATGTGGATGCATAGACGTTCTTTTAAAACGTCCATTAAAGTCTGTCCCGACAAGGCTAGCCCGACGTTTAGTTTGGACGTTTTTTAACGTGTGCATAGTCATCTTCCGACGTTATAAATGACTTAAAAAGACGTTTCAAAACATCAATAAAGGTAAATTTTGTGGTAGTGGATTTTTATAATCCAGTCAGCTAACATAGTCATCCAACCAGCCACAGTAGCTTTTCTCTATAAGGTAGTTAATAATCTTTTTGTGTATTTTCCTTTCAAGCTGATGTACATGTAAATGGTTATAGTGGGGCAATGTATCATATGAACTTTATTTTGTGAATGGAGAAGAGTTAAAATATTTTCTTCTGAGTATTATTAATTGCAGTCTATTTCTTAATGTTAGTTGTGATTGCTGAATAAATTATTGCTGAGTAACCATATCTAGATATGGGAGAATATGGGATCCCGGAACCCGGGTCGTGATAGATACTCGCAACTTTGGATCCATGAATGCCATCTTTTATGCCATTACAGTAGAAGAATTCAATAGAGTGTCAACATGTAAGACAACTTACGAGATCTAGAACAAACTCGATGTCCTATATGAACATTCTAACAAAGTAAAAGATACTTAGATTAGTTTGTTTTAACAAAGATAAGAACTATTCAAGATGGGGACTAGAAATTTTATCAAAGACATGTATACAAGGATATCTAGGATTATCAACAATTTTTTGAATCTAAGCGTAGAGATTTCATAAGTAGATCAAGTGAAAAATATACTAGATCTCTCACTGCTTATTGAAGTATTTCCCGTAGTCATTTAATAAGAAACTGACACTAACACTCTATCAGTAGATGCGTTTATATGCAAACTCTTAACTAATGGAGTAGAGAAACAATAAACAACCAAAGCCAAAGCTGAAATAAAAAAAGGAGAACATTGCTCTTGATGATATGGAAGCCTCCATTAGATGAAAGCTTAAGGATGGCCTAGACATGATCTCTGGAAGGTTTAATAAATTCTTCTGATGATGGTAGGAAGGATAGTAAAATACATTGCTTCAATAGCTAGAGAAAGACTAATTATCAAATAAAAATAAAGTTTGAGACTGGATATAGAATTCCTATTACTAATTGCTCTAAAATTGTTAAACATAAGCCTGTTAATGTTGCCAATATCTCTTAGTCAATTAAAATCTTATTAAGTATCAGAATCAAGGAGAAATTTAAGGAACTTTCTAACAATCCCAATATACGAAACAAATGGGTACCAAATAGATCCGTCAATTATTTTTGCATAATCGAAGAAAAAGATATTGTACAACTGGAAACACATGAACTACAGTACATGACTAGACAATATTCCGGAGGATATCAAAAAAGAAAGTGATGGAAAATGGATCGTGGATAGTGATTCCTTGAAGCACATGATTGGAGACAAGGTTGGCGAAATGGTTATGTTAGGGAACAACCATACATATATGATTATTGGTGAATGTGCGATTGTAAACTCCCTCGCTTCAATTAATCATGCTAGACTTGTTGAAGATCTAAAACACAACCTCTTAAATATTTCTCAGATTTGTGTCAAAGGCCTTAAAGGTTTATTTTATAAGAACTAATTTAAAGTTGTTAAAGTGTACAAGAAGTTATACTTAGAGATATAGGCATAAAGTATATGCATACTTAGATTTGATGATCATTCATCAATATACTTCCAGATGGCATCACAAGAAGAACCACTACTCTAGCGAAATTGTTCGGGTGATATTCACACAAAACTAATCGATAATCTCAACAAGCATGACTTAGTTAAAGATATACCTAAACTTTTCTACAAGAGTGTGGACATGTGTTCATCACGAATGAAGTAATACTCCATAGAACAACCCTCAAGAGTAAACAATTAATCAACACCTCTTGAGCTTTAGAGATTCTACTTCTAGACTTGCCTGTGCATACAAAATTTGGAAGTTTATGTTGACATCCTTATTCTTTTGTCATAGCATAGGACTACTCGTGGTCACTTGGGTTCTATTAACTTCCTCCAAAGACTTGCCTTTTTCAGAATTCGAAAGCTAGCCAAGCATATGAGAATGAAGATGGAACCACTATCACTTAGTTAAGAAGTTATAATGGCAGGGAGCTCGAATATGAGTATTTCTCCGAGTACTGTGCAAAGATTAGGATTAAGCATGAATTTTTAGATCCTAAAATAGATGCTCAAAATGGCATAGTTCAATAGCAAAATCAAACTCTCCATGAAAATACATGCACAATGCCATGCAAATATGATCTGCTTCGATATTTTTGGGTAGAAGTCATAAATAGAACATAATATGTCTTGAACATGACTTTGATCAAACTAAGTTTAAGAAGAGCCCTTTTGAGCCATATTTTGGGCACTCACCAAGGATTGGATATATTTGTGTCTTTGAATGCAAATAATTACTTCTTAACACTAAGGAAAATCTTGATAAGTTTGACCTTAAGTATCTATTTGGTTGCTAGGTTGGGGTGGGTTGGGGTAACCTGATCTGAATAATAGTTATTTGGGATGGTTATGAGGGTTGGAGGGGGTTGTAATAAAGAAGGTGATGTGATGTCACTATGATTTGTGATGGAACGCCAACCTAAAATAGGAGAGGGGTAAACCGGTTTACCTCAGTGTAACCCAATTACCAAACAGACCCTAAAAGTGAATAAGGCATCTTCACATGGTATTATTTACACAAAAAAATTGGCATGATATTTTAGAAGAAAGCAATGATTGTCGTGGAAGAAGAAAACTTTCATTTGATGAGAACTTGAGTAAAGCCTCCTCCATCACAGGAATTGGAAAATGAGGAAGACTTTATAGCATATGATCCTTGAAGTATACCAAAGAAAGAGAACCCTCACGATTTACCTAAGGAATTTAATTTTACTAGAGACCATCCTAATGAGTTGTTAATTGGAGATGTCTAGAATGTAATTTAAACCATCGGACTTCAACACATTTTCTCTTTTCTTCTTTTGTATCCCTGGTTGAGCCAACATTTATTGATGAGGATTGCAAAGATGAATCTTGGTTAATGATAATGCAAGAGGGTACTTGTCCAGTTTGAAAGGAAGAAAGTTCAAGAACCCATACCCAAACCTAAGAACCATACGATTATAGAAACTGAGTTAATTTTTAAGGATAAAGTGGATGAGATAGGAAATATTTTCATAAACAAAGAAAAATGTTATACAAGGATATACTCAACAAGAAGACATCAATTTCAACGAAACCTAAGTTCTTGTTGTAACTACTTGAGTTAATCAGAATGCTATTAAAATTTGCTTATTTTAAAGGAATTAAGCTATGTCAAAAAGACACGAACAATATTCTTGAATGGCTTTTTGAAAAAAAGTAATCTATGTCCAACAATCCCTAGGGTTTATAGACTCATCTAGACAAAAACACACATTCAAACTAGGAAATCTCTATATGAACATAAGCAAACTCCAAGAGCATGGTATGGCAAACTTAGAAACTTATTGTTCACTCATGATTGACATGGAGTTTTTCACAAGGCTAGAACATTAATTGTTGAAGGGATTGATCTCAAATAAAATAACAATTAACCCACAATGTATGGTAGATAAATCAATAAAATGTGATGTAAGATAAAATTTATTATAACTCTACAAAATGTGCATGGATAGGTGCAAATAAGCAGAGTTGTCGAACCATGGAGAACAAATACTAGGTAGTTAATTACTAATAATTATCTCTAATTGATAATAAATACTTATATATATTTTCTAATTATTTTTCCATTTATGTGGGGTTTTAGTTATATTTTATTTTTTTATATTTAATTATTTTATATTTCATATTGTCTAAATTTATATTTTCTTTTTAATATTATAAAATTTTATTTTTATTTTTTTAAAATATGTGTATATATAATAATATAGATATTATAGATAATATATGTAATATATAATAAATAGGTAATATAGATATTTATAATAATAAACAAGTGAAAATATATTAAAATTTCAGAAAATAAAATGTTTTTGTGGTATTTATATTTTTCTCTATTTTTGATATTTTTTTCGAATTTCTGTAATTTTTATTTTTTTAAAGTAATAAAATGTATAAAAAGTGAAGAAAATAAATATATAAGATTTTTTAGACTTGATAAATATAAATAAGTACATAGATAACCTAAAACTATTTTTAATATATAGTACAAATATAATTGAAAAAAATAGAAATAGAAAGATATATTGGAATTTTATATTATATAATTTTGGCTAATTATTATAATGATTTTAGGGTTTTGTGCTTTTTAGGTCTTATACTTTGTATTTTTTAGTGGTTTTTAGATATATGCTATAATATATTATAGTATAGATAATATTTTTTTCGGATTTTTATAAAAAGTTTTCGTAATTTTTTATGCATTTTTATATTTAAACAAGGAGAAAATATGTGTTTTTGCATTTTCAAAAATAAGAAACTATGTTGAAATGCTAAAATGAAACTATGTGAGATTAAGCATGGTATCGCACACTTAACATAATATTCCTACAATTTATAGAGGAATAAAAATATTTAAAATGCACAAAATACAAGAAATAAAAATGCTACAAATACAAGGACCTAGTTGTAATTAATACAAACTAAACATTCATTTAATATTAAGTCTAGAAACTATAGGGGTACTCTTGCAAATATTACAACACCTCACATGTTTCAACAAGTGTAGCAGAAGGACCAATATGCAATTACAGTAAAGTCCAGGTTCCTACTTGCAATTATCTGCAAAATAATATGTGTAATATATTTTTACAAGAATACATAGTAATACAAAAAGGCAGAGGGGGATAGGTTAAAATCACCCCTATCTATGCACTATCCGACATTCCAAGGTGCTCCACATTGCGCCACTTATGATAAACGACCATGATTAGACGGTGATGGTTTGTGGATGAACAAATATGGCTCAATCGGTGATGGATTAGATGGTGGAGGCACTCCAAAATCAAACGGTAGTTGTTGTACCTGGACGTCTCTCAAAATCGGATTGTGGAGGAGATGCGTGGATGAACATGGAGAACTGGCATGCGCTGATCTTTCGATCTGTAATCCAAGGTGACTTATGCCACCTTTCGAGCTGCTGAGATGTGCAATAAACTCTTGGAAGGCTTCCGAAGCTTTTAGAGGGCTTAAAAATTTCCAAGCCTCATCGATGGATGCTTGGTCTGCAATAAAGCGCAAGCACTTGGAGGGTCCTTTGCTGGACTCGATCACACCCAAAGAGAGGTTCTTTGATATTCACACATGAAAAGCATGCTTGGGGACACAAGGGTGAAGATTCCAACACTTTTATCTGGCGAAAATAGGCGTGGGTGAGGTGAACGGAATGGTATCTGGTGAAGGACGGTAGAAGAGACCTGTGAGCTCGATTCATGATGAGTTGAGGTGATCATGGTGTAGGAATCGAAGGAGAATGTGAAGGAAAAGAACATGGTAGCGTCAGGTGGGTGAAATAGTGGTAGACAATGGGGGAACATAGAGCTTGAGCCTAGTGCTTTGGCATACTTTAATCTAGGAATCTAAGCTAACGAACAAAGCTAAAACATGAAATAAATTGTAGGATTAAGAAGAAGAATGAAAACATGATAAGAAATCTAATGTAACTATGTCTCAACGGGGTAAAGAAACCTGGAAGCTCCCGTATCAAAGTTCTGCTCCGGTGAAGGGGAACCACATCATTGCACTCCCTCTCCATGTCATGAATCAGCGAGATCAACCTCCTGTCACAAGGCTGTACCTCCAGCCTCAGATTCTAGGGGAAAAGGGCACTTAATACAGATCAAAATGTCAGAAATGGCGAGAGGTCTTTATTTATAGTAGAGTTGAGGTGGCTTTAAAAAGATAAGGTTTATGCTTAGATCGATGATTGTCCGACAAAACTAGGGATAGGGTGTGATAGACAATGCTTTGAAGAGGATATTTTGTGAAGAAATGGAGAGGCCTGGATCAGTGGATTGAAGGGAAAAAATCAACGAATGATGAGTGCTAATTGGTCCACATGGATTAAGTCATGTTTATAATTTTATAAAAATAAATAAATGATTTATTAAATAAAAATCAAAACATTAAAAATATTTATAATTTAATAAAAAAATTTTCGTGATTTTATTTTATTTTACAACATTATTTATAACATGTTCATATTTACATGTATATCCAAATATATATTTGCCTATATTTTTTATATTTAATTTTTATTTTGTATTTTTTAACACTTATTATAATATTTACATGTTTTATATATTTATAATATTTATAATACATATTTACATAATTTTATAGCATTTTTATAATTTGATTTATATGCATAAATACTTAATTTATAATTATTATATCTATAGTATCTTGATGAATCCCTTATTCTCACTCTTTACTCTTTTATTTTAGCTATTTATCTAGACAAAATAATGAATAAATATCCGTAAATGCAATAACATAGCATTATGCATGCATGTGTTAATATTGCATAATTAGCATGTATTTGTGCAAAAAAAGAAGAATAAAGGAAATCAAAAAAGAAGGAGGTATTTAGAATAAATACAGAGTGATCCGAATCCCAAGAGAAAGTCAAGCCTTGACGTGATCGCATAATAAAATAAGTAGAGAGAGAGAGAGATATGACCTACTTTGTATTGTACAAAATACATATAATTGTAAATATGTATTTTTGATAAAATAAAGTTAAAATATTATATTTTACCTTCTTGTATATATTACTAGAAATTAAATAGAAATAAAATAAAAATAAAGAAAATTGAATAAAGATAAAAGTAAAATCGTCCTATCTAGTACAAATACACACACACACACAGATATATATATATATATATATATATATATATATATATATATATATATATATATATATAGAGGGCCCTTCCAATGAGGTGCACCTTTCCTTGGTGCTTGGAAAGCCACTCATAATGACCATAAGATGGGAATCTAATGGATGAGATTAAAACCACGAAGGAGAAGTTCGGAGTGGTTTTCGAACTAACTAATTAGCTAAGATTAAGGAGGAGATTGAGCGCCTAACAAAAGAAGGAAATAATTTTTAAAATTTCGAATATTCAAAAATTTCTATGATTACTTCAAATTAGTATTAAAAAACTTTCCTAAATTTGTTTTTAGACTTATCGATAACGTACATCCTGTAAACTATCAATGACGTTGTGTTAAATATAATTACTGCCAATTACAAAATTATATACTACATTACAATACGGTGTAAAGGAATACAATATAGATGCTGATATACATTAACAATTGTTTTCTGAAATACAATTGATATCATTATAATGACAACTATCTTTAGAATATAATATATGTTTGTTTTGTGACACAATATAATGAAAAACCAAAATATATTACATGTTGGAACAATGGGTCAATCTAGAATAGAGCATAGATATTATAAACTGCAATTGTCGGTAAGTATATATTACGTTACGATGATTTACAATATAACAGCACACAATACAATACAATGCAGAATAATACAAAAGAAAGTCATGTCAATTATAAATTATTTCCATATGTACTGAAATTTTTAACATTTATATAACATATAACTCTTTCAATTACTATAATACAAAGTATAACACAATACGTGCACACTAATGTTTTAATTTGTACCACCATATCGAAAAGGAAAAATTCCTTTAACAGAACTTACACCATAAGTCAAAATTACCTCAAATGGACGACCCAAAAATTGTTAAGATGTATGTGTTTCTTTAAATTACTACTACTTACAAAAATAAGGACTATTATACAAAACAACAAGAAATACAAAATTAAGTCTTCCTTATTTGCAATAAATGAGGATTGGATTACGTTGTCTAGCAGACAAATGATATATAGCGTCATATTGTACTAATTTCTACAGTATATCACATTACACAGTAAAGATATATATTGAATTAAATGTTGGTGATATAGGGAAAAATCTAAAATAACATGCTTTTTGGAAAATGATATTGTCGGTATGTTTAGATTAAATTGGCAAAATTTACTAAAGATTAACATACAATACAATAAACTGCAAAGGTATGCAAAAAAATCACTGATTTTAAGAAATTGGTGAAAATTTTAATGCAATAATAAGCATTTATATGAAATATGTCTCTCCTATTTACAATATGTCAATATAAACAACAATATATGCATACCAAAATCGAAACTTTTTCTACCAGTATCAACAATAAGTATTTCTAAGTAAATACTTAACAATGTAAATAAAAATAGAAAAAAAGATTGAAACCTCAACTGATGAGTGCGTTAATTTACTATAATTGACGTATATTTACAATTTAAAATATTAAAATACAATATATATCTTAAAAATCTTATTCGATGCTCAATCAACATGTATATTATATCACATATATTACAATACATACCGATAAAATAAAATATTGAGCAATTAGATAAAACTTGTAACGTAAACAATAATATATCCAAATAACTGATAAGAATGTCGAGCTTCGATTACTTAAAGGATGAATAATCCTATATAATAGATCGTGTACTTGATAAAGAATTGTATTTTTGTTATACATTTTCATTATTTAGTATACATATTACATTATCTATTAGACAAAAAAAACACTTACCACATGTTGAAATTTGATAAACGAGAAGTTTTTGAATAGAATCAATTAGCATGACATACTACAAAATTTTTCAATCTAAATTTAAATAATTTTTTTTTTTATAAATCTCTCTAAACTATGTATTAACAACGATGTAAGTAAGAATGATCCTCTAAAATTTTTAAAAATATATCATTTGAAAAGGATGAAGATTAACGAAAGAAATGAAACCTGGAACCGTGAAGAAGATGCACACGTTGTCGAATGAGCAATGGCAGAACAAAATTTGAATTTTGACAATCAAATGAACAATGGCGGAAAAAATTTTGAAATTTGACGGTATAGGAATATTAGGGAACAACATGTTTCTATTTTTAGCTAAGCTAATGTAATTAATTATTAATTATCTCTAATACAGCTACATAAATATATTTACTTAAATAGCTCTAAGTAATAACTATGTGGACTTTAACACCGTGATTTCCGCCATCGGTTAGAAGGAGAGCGAAACAGAGTTCCCTCCCACCGCGAAAGGCAAAGCGACTCAAGAACCCTAGCGTGTTTCTCGACTTCGAACGACGACGACAAAGGCTGAAAGACATCGATAATGAGAAGACGACATCCAGGTCAGATATCAATCTATGATTATATTTTGATTAGATATCTTAGTATTTCGTTTCAAAAAAATTACTACGAACAAAATGAAACTGAACAATGTAGATTTTTATACCATTTGTTTATCTTTTATTTGCAAATGATGGATTTTTAATTGAACGATTTATTAATTGATGTTTACAATTTAATTTGTTAAACTAGGACAGTAACAAAATCATGTAAACAATAAAACCTATCAATACTGATGGTCGAAAGCAAAAGAAAAAAAATTTAAAAATACGATCATTGTCTGATGAATAAATTTATAGTTAATCACGCATACAGTAAATGTTAGTTTAAGAGTTACACATTAAGGCATCTTAAGGAAAAAAAATTTAACAATAATATCATTAAGTGTTAACGTGTAAGAAATCTTAATGAAAAAATTGTAGAGATGAGCAGCAGTGAATCAGATTTCGAAGAAATCAGGGGGCCAAGAAATATGAAGGAAGACTTAACAGGTAATTCTACCGATGAGGACAGAGTGAATGAAGAAGCTGATTCAAACCGAACAACTTCATTGGTGATGAAAGGTACATGAATGTATTTTCAAATAATATCATTACACATATTCTATTAATATGATGTATTTGTTATTTGTGAGTTACGGTGATGGGAAAAGGCCTGAGAAAAACAACTGACAAAGAAGATGAGCATATTGAAGAATGCATGACAGAGAAATATGGCAGTAAGATAGATATTATATATCCCTTTATAAATTTTTGTATTTTCTAGTTGTTACATCTGTTTTGTGTGTTGTATGTAAAATTAATTTAATTATATGTATACTTCTTTAAAGGCAAGGGATATATCCAGCACCGATGCTTTATTGAGCATTTTGTTCAATACATAGATGCACATAGACCAACAGCAAAGCAACAAAGTCTTCTCAATAAGACAGCATTCTCTAAATTAATAAACATTGGGAAGGTTGATATCGAAAGGAGGGTTCTTCAATGGATTGTAGAGCAATATCAAGGAGGACGACAATTCAAATTGGGGAACAGGGTTCTAAACTTCACCGACGAAGACATAGGAGCAATATTAGGGATTCCAAGCACGGGATTTACAGTGACTGTTAAAGGAAGACACCTACAGTGGAAGAGCTATATCTCAGAAGAGATATTTGATGCTGGGATGATTTTCAATCGAAAGAAATTAGTCAATATTTTGATGGATTTCTACGATAGAGATGATGATGATTCGGTAGCTCTATACGTCACTTGTTTGATATTGTTCATGTTTTCGACCTTCTTGTTCCCAGACTGTGGGTACTCTTTCCCACGAGACTTACTCCATTACGTGGAATCTTTGGAAGATACCCGCTTTTTCAACTAGTCAGATGCTGTAGCAAAAATGCTTTTGTTCAACATGGAAGATGTGCGTCATAGAATAAATCAAAGGCGGCAAGGATCTTCGAGAACAACACTTGGATATCTCACAGGATGTGTAGCATGCCTCTACGTAAGTAGACATGTTTTTGTATAATTATTAATATATTTTGAAACTAATCAAGATTTTTTAAATTTATACCAGGTATGGATGTTAGAATACTGTTGCAAGGACCTTGTCGTCAACAGAGATCTACGTCCAAGAATACGGAAATGGGCAGGCTCAATAAAAGGTTTGTCGAGAAGGATAGCTTCACTCAACAATGAACAGGTATGCAATATTATATGACACTAGATATAACTATATATTGTGTATTGTTGTAAATACTAGAAGTTTAAAGTATAGACAGTTAACTATTATACTTCAAATATATCAGATTTTAGGAGGTTTGAACCCACACAAGAATGAGATATTCAAAATAGGATCAGATGAATATGTTTTCCCGTATGAAAGGTTCATTCAATACGGGTTCTCCGTTAGAAGACCACAGATAAACCTCCGCACCCGAATAAAAGTTCCAGAAGATGGTCCTGCAAGGAGAGGGAGATACAAGAGGGGAGATTTTCAAATTGTAAAAAGTCTGAATCAAGAGACTACCATTCGAGCTGGAAAGGGGTCTGAGAAACAATGCATGTGTGACGATTTTCAAAAGAAATTGACAGGTTGCAGAAGGTAGTCGAAGAATTGAGTGATATGCACAATGATAAGGATGCAAAAATTGCATCTTACGAGATTCAATTAAGAAGATTGGAAGAAGAGAATGAAGAACTGAGAGGCAAACTGGGAAAACAGACACAAGCTGAAGCTGACAGAGAAATCAATGAGATCATGACAATGGAAGGAGAGAAGAATGCGATTGAAGCTGATGCACAAAAAAATACACTTGTGGTTGAAAACATATCTGAAATTGAACAAAAGATGGATGCAAAACATGAAGCTGAAATTAATGTAACCAATAGAGAGTCTATTCCATGTTTTGATCTTGGTATTGGGGAGCATGAATCCATTATAACAGAGAAAAATAAACTAGCACCGAGGAAGAAAAGAAAGGAGAGATCGGAAGTGCATCCTAGCTCATTGAGTAAAAGAGTTAAAGAGCGGAATGCAGCAAAAAGAGATGTCCGTGATACAAGAGAAATTACTCACAGTGAAGCAGACCACGAGGTGTGTATTGGGACTTAATTCTTTAACATGAAATTATTTATAGATCTTCTTGAGAATAAATATTAAATAATTACAGATATAATAAATACTTGTTTAAATATTATGTGTAACTACAATTTACAGTATCTATGTGATCCGGCAACTGACTTTATCGGATACGAAAACATAAGCGAGGAACAAAGGAGATTGATTCAGGACTTTTTAAGAGACCCGGCAGACAAGTAAGTTAGAATTTAAGATAGAATTGTATGTTTTAAATAAATATGTAATTACATTTTAATCTTTTCTTTATGAAACCTGCAGGTTTAATGCCACATACTTCACACCGCTTGGAATCTTTTGCAAGGGAAAAGAAATTTATCATTTTTTATATGAAAAAATGATTGAAGATAGCGTAATCAAATAATTTTATTTCATATTTTAAATATTGGAAAAATACTAAGATGATACATTTACTTTGAATACAGATTTTGGAAATGTTCATGGATGTTCTGCGACATAGATATTGTACCGGAGACACAATGCCATTCCTATTCACACCTATTTACAAGATGGTTAGTCACTACAATGTCATGTAATTCTAATAATATAACATAATACTTAAATCTTCATCATGCAGCAATATTTTGTAAATACGGTTGATAGAGCTACAAAGGAAGAGTTGAACCATCTGGACAGCCTTCATGAACTTGATGATGAAAGGCTGATTGGATTATCTAAGGTTTTCACAGTTATACACACCAAGAATCACTGGCATCTCCTGATCGCAGACTTCACGGCGAGGAAATTCTATGCATATAACTCAATGAGAGGATCAAAAATTCACAAAAAGGATGCACAAAAATGGGTATGTGTATTTTCTACATTTTTACATTAAATCAATGTTTTGGTTATGAAGGAATTTAACAATATATTTTATAGCATGGATGGATGTGCGAATGCTTTGGCATGGTCTTGGTGGACGAAACAATGAATGATTGGGATATCATATATGTGGTTGACAGCCCGCAACAACCTCCTCACAGCTTGGATTGCGGAGTCTACGTGATGAAGACAATGGAATACTTGTGTGAAGGAAGGGCTTTGGACTTCAGCTTTGAGGACATTCCAAGGTTCAGAGCCGAAATAGCATGTACTCTTTTGACATGCGGACACGTTGACAATGAAGCTGGAAATTAATTGAGAGATGATGATGCATGTTGTTTTCAAAACAACGTCAAGACATATTTCATATATGTTTAATAGTGTTGAAATTTACTTTCCTGAAACAATATTTAGTTTTTTTTGTTTAGAAGTATTTCCTGGAACAATGTTGTATTTATAGGTATTTCATGGAATGCTGAACAATTTTGTTTAGTTTAATTTATTTACCTTAGATAATTCAGCCATATAACGTCTTTTTTTAAGTTTTTTGTGCATGAATTGTATTTTGTGATGTTCTTCTGATTGTAATATGCATATAACTGAAACATGACTTCAATACTGATATTGATTGTTTAACACATCAATGTAAAAAATCAATATTTGATATTTATCCATTATACGTAAATCATTATACATATTAAATATACAAATCAATGAAAGCATTATATTGGTGTTAAATATATTGATATCTGTATAAACCTCTGACTTCGACTGTTATGGATCTGTATAACCTCATATATATTAACTATATATTACAATAAGTTTATTACTGTGTACAATAATGAAAGATATTACACAATATGTTCATTTAATGTACATTAAATTGGGAACATTGTTTCACTTAGATAATATTTTTTACATGGAAGACAGTCGTTTTTACATTGTAACAACCTTGTGTTAACATGTAAAAAAATGATTTTGTTCAAAATGGGATATCAAATATACAGAACAATGAATGCATTATCATGGTCTTAAATATATTGATATCTGAATAATCTTTTGACTTGCAGTCTTAAGGATATATGGATCTGGTATGAAGAATTAAGTTAATTAGAATGAGGAACTTTTATAAAATAATATATTCCTTTAATTTTGAAAATAACATCAAATAATCAGATAGCGTTACAATATGAACAAAATAAATCCACATAAATCACACCTCATATATAAACTAACTAGATATTACAATAAATATTTTGTTTTGCACAATAATGTATCGTATTATACATTAAATTTCTATATTTTACATTAAGTTTTGAACGTTGTGTCACTTAGACAATCTTTTTTCATTAACTTGCTAACTTAATCATTATCAACAAATATTTCGAAGAGTTATATATATTTTGTTAATCTTTTTTTGAATCCAAATGATGCATTATTTGACAACCACAAAACTTTTTGTGAGATAATAATACTGAACAATAGCCAATATGGAACATACAATGTCTGACTAATTCAGTCATATATATTACATTCAAATGTTTCCAGAAAAACTCATCACATGAAAACAAAAATAACTACCAATCGTTTGATTAACATCAGATCATGCAATAAATATATAACAGTCAACACACTGTTATATGGAAAAAATAAATAGAAAGTGTCTTTAAACATCGGTCTATATTCTAAAATAGCTGCAACTATGACCTCTTCCAGGTTGATCAATAAGATCCTGCAAAGAAAAAGCAGAATACATCAGTAAATCAAACCTATTGTATAAAAACAACTACGTATGTGATATCTGAATATGTTGTACTGGTTAAACTCTGTAAAAACGAAATATTAAATCTAAAGAGACGAATAAAAATTTATAAAGTAACCAAAATGTCAGTTAAAAATATACCCCCTCGCATTTAAGTACTTTGCAATATATTTATTGTGAATCTGCCTGTCCTGAATCATCGCTGCGAAAAAAATTTTAGGTTATATAAAGAACAAACCAAAACAAAAATAATAAACAGCTTAACCCTGCATACCAGTCTGAAGTTGCTTGAACCTTGTTTGAAGGACAATTCCTAGAATCATGACCAACATTATACTTCATGCAAGCTTTGCATTGTCTGCCTCTATTCCTTTTTAATTCTTGTTGAGAAATTCGGCGACTGCCTGAACCTTTTGGTCTTCCTCCCCTTCCACTACCTTTTGTTTTTGCAGTAACAGGGACAAGTACATGGTTATTATTATCATGATTTTCCAAATAAGATTGATCCTGTGATACATTTGCTAATCTTTTTTTTTGAATTTAAACTATGAACTTCTTCGAGCAATTTCAGAAGCTTTGCTTTTACGAGAAAGAAAATATCATCATATTCTACGCTACTTTCAGCAACAATCTGAGAACATATATCGTTTAACTGTCCAGACCTTTCATGTTGGGGATTTTGGTTGTAGATTGGATAATTCCCAGAACTCTTAATATTCCTGGTCCATCTGGGCATGATAAAAGAACTTGAAAGAAATGAATCTCCTCTGAACTTGATAACAACAAGTAAATGCCTGCATGGTATTCCTTGAAATTTCATTTTTTTGCTTTCACAATATAGATAATCAGTCTGATGAATTTCAGAAACTATTCTATCTCTAACAGAATTATCGATTGATGAAACATTGTAACATGTCGATCCATCTTTTATTTCAGAAACACGAACGTTTAACATCATTAACTCCTTCAACTCTTTCTGAAACTTGTAAAAAATTCTTTTCGAATAAACATCAACCATTTGTTCTTCCAAAGTCCATTTGGTTCTTAACTTAGGCCTTCTCGTCTTTGAATCATGGTCCATATCATTCTCACGTTCTCTTAACCTCTGGATGGCTGTCTGGAATTTAGAAACAAACTCTAAAAGAGTGTTCTGTTTAGTAATAGAATTTTGTAAAAATGAGTTCATACTTTCACTCCTTTGAGTGCTACGCATCCCAGCAAAGAATGTGTCATTTGTATATACATCTATCCATTTCTGTCTTATTTCATACTTCTCTGCTAACCATTTATTCTCACTCAATCCAAACTCAGAAATGGCTGCTGACCAACCATCTTCAAATTGATCAATAGACTCACTCCGCCAAACAAGCCGGCTGAATGTTTTAAGAGCCTTGACAATTTCCTTCAGTCTACCCAGTTTAAGTTTCAGCTTTGCCATAATATGCCATGTACAAAACTTGTGAAAAGTGTTGGGAAATGAAATACGAATTGCAGCACCTATTGCTGGATCTTCATCAGTGATTATAGAAATAGGGTGTTTTCTAACAGCATCAAGGAATTGATTAAATAACCAAGTAAAACTTTCTGTTGTTTCTCTGTTGATAAATGCATTGCCAAAAAAAATTGAGCAACCATGGTGGTTAACTCCACAGAAAGATGCAAATATTAATTTGTATTCATTTGTTCTATATGTCGTATCAAACGAAATTGTATCACCAAAAACCTTGTAATCTTCGATGGATACACTGTCAGCCCAGAATAAATGTGTGAGCCTATTGTCCTCGTCAGTTTGATAAGAGTAAAAAAATTCAGGGGTCAACTTTTACAGTTATCAAAGAGATCTAACACAAGTTTTGCATCCAAACCATCACGACGTCTTCTCTCATCCCTGTTAAGGTTGTATATATCACGCACAATGCCACCCACTTTGTTGTTTGTAATGAAACCGTTATCCAAAAATGCCGATTGTTTTGAGGCAGGAATATTAACATCAGTCATGGACTTGATAAGCATTTTAGCAGCTTTAGAGAACTTTCTATTGGCACGAAGATATAGCCGTTTGCTGGGGAATACAAGGTTATGATTGTGCTCTTCATTGAAACAAACCACTATCCAGTCATGATCAACAAACCTATATTTAACCGACATCATGGCCTTACAACCAGTTCGAACAACACCAACAGCTCTCTCCGATCTTTCAAACATACTTTCATCGCTACAATCACTGTCAACTAAGAAACCATCTCTTGTTGATGAGGAAGCTCTTGATTTTCCTTCTTTCCAACATACAAAACTCTTAAACACCAGTGTCTTGTTTCTAGTTACTCTATCAACTCTATGTCTTGTGCTACTTTTGCGTACATTGAAACCCTTTCCTGTAGCATAAGCTTCATAAAAATTATATGCGTGTTCAATGGAACCAAAAACCATACCAACAGTGGGTATATGCTGATAACTAGAACAGTTTGCGATTGGGGAACTTGGATCAACTGCATTATTTTAAATAAAAATGAAAAAAGTGTTAAAACTAATGATGTTTTTCCTAGATATATCGAAAAGTATTGAAAAATATTAACAATAATAACTTCACGAACCATGAATATATATTGTTTGTATAATTATTAAATTTACATATTAATAATATTACCTGAAAATGATGCATCAGTTGCTAGGCACTCTGTATATGTGATTTTTTCTCCAATATCCTAATATAAAAATGACACAATAAATAATTTACTTAAAAAAAGGTTATGTGGAATCTCATTACCTCAATATTTGGAAGACATTCTTGTGCAATATCTCTGGAGCGTATGGCACCCCATAGAGTTCCTGTTAAAATACACAGAAAGTGAGATTGCGTAAACTAAACTAAGAAAAATTAATATAGAGCAATAAAATGTACAATTCAGATTAATATTTTACAATGGAATATGATATTAATTACAACGTAAAAAAGGTAATGTTATAATACAAAGAATGAAATATTGTGTACATTATATTAAGAAATAGTAAAATAAATTAACATAATGTATAATACAATCAAAAATTGTACAATGGATCGTGAAATTATATAAATTATATTAAATGAATATATTGTAAAATATGTCGAATAATAATAAAATATAGGCATGTATTATTGTATAATGTAAAATATATATCAAGACAACAAATTAAATGAAAACACGTTTATTGGCAATAACTGTAAATCTAGTACAATTTAGCATAACTTGAGAACAATTTGAAGAACAAATGAAATGATTAGATAAAAATCATATTAATACTAGTAAAATGAAAAATTTGTATAATAATAACAACACTTGAGGAGAGAGAACCGATATCAGAATTGAGATGACCTGAATCTTCAGTGATATTTTCCTGTTACAGAAATAACTATATACATCAAATCGAAATATTTTTTGAAGATCAACATATAAATATACTATAATAACCTGGCATCTTTCTTCATAAAAGTTAGACATAAACTCCGAAGCAGAATCATCGCTTGCTGAAGAATAGGAATCGTCCATGGGATGAAGATCGAATGTGGATGCAAAAGCATATGCGTTAGAAAACTGAATTAAATTAGTATAAAACCAATTTCCGTAATTTAAGGGATAGTTAATAAAAAAAACAGCGAAATTCGGAAGAGTGATTGAGTCATAACGCCACTGATTTGCTAAATATAGAAAACCGGGAGTGGTTTTTTGAGATGGTTTAGCGTGGTTTCGCATGAGTGAATATGGACAGATGATGGCCGTAGATGCAGATCAGACGGCCAATATTAGTGGCTTTCCATATAGCAAGGAAAGGTGCACCTCATCTGAAATATTTCCTATATATATATATATATATATAATAGGGAAGCTGCTGCATGTAGCAACCAACGTGGCTGCTACATGTGGCAGTTTCCCCAAAATTTTTTATTTTTTTTTAAAATTAAACCATGAATATTCATCTATATATCCCTCCTACATTCTATAAAAATTTCATCAGAAATGGAGACTCCTATGCCCTCCATCTAGACCGGTATTTTTTAACGGTCTGAATTTTGCTGTAATCGACCTGTTCTAGATGGAGGACATAGGAGTCTCCGTTTCTGATGAAATTTTTATAGAATGTAGGAGGGATATATAGATGAATATTCATGGTTTAATTTTAAAAAAAAATAAAAAAATTTGGGGAAACTGCCACATGTAGCAGCCACGTTGGCTGCTACATGCAGCAACTTCCCTATTCTCATATATATATATATATGTCACATTTCTTATTTATTTTAAACCTGTAAATAACTCATAGAAATAAAATAAAAATTATTTTATACTCCTAAAATCATGTTGAAAATAAATAAAATATAAAAATTGGAATATTTATGTAAAAATAACAAAATAAAATATTTATGCATAATACATAGGTATATTATACCTCTATATAGTATTATATATTGTGTAGACACTAATTTATTTTTCATAAAAATAATTAAAAATCATAGAAAACTTATTTTGAAAATGATAAACATTTTTTATTTTATGTACATTTTATTTTGAATTGATTTACTATTTTATATTGAATTTATAAATAATTTTTAAATTAATATTTCCTGATTGGTCCAGCCCATATGTTGACCTTCGGTCAACGTCTCCTCCTAGAGTTGACCCGACTCGATTCGTTTAGTCGGACCTCATTCTCCCCCTTTTCTAGCCCGATTTCAACTGCCTCTTGCCCCGATTTCTCGCTCGTCGCTTCTCCTATGATTTGTGATCCTTACGGATCCTTAGGAAGGAGCGGATCTTTCTAGGGTTCCATGCCATCCTCGATCTTTGGAGGCACCTGGAGTAAGCTATATAAGCTCACCTTCGTTTCCCAGCATCGCAGATCGTTCCTCGCCTCTTCCTTAACCTTAGACATCCCTAACCGAGTAACAACAGCTGGGAGATGCCTCTGAAGTGGAGTTTGGTGGCTTGATGCAATAGCTCAACTATGTAGTCGGAAAGCTCCGTCGCGTTTAGCCTCCCCGCTTTTTGTAGCGAGGTTGAGGCTAATACTCCGACGACCCTCTTCGCCTGAATTCCAGGAACACGTTCCAACCTTTAGGCACCCTATCATGGTAGGAGCTTCTGTTGGACGTCCAGCTACCCAGCGGGGCAACTCCAGGCGGAGTCCCCTCATCCAGCATACCTGATCATTGGTTCCTACATCGAAACCCCCACCTGTCGCGGACCATTTACACGATGATGCTGGACTCCTCCGATCCTTCATCGGAGTAGTGGATCTCAACCCCTCCTCTGTCAATCTCATCCCCAATGAGTTCTTCCATCCTTCTTTTCCGACGTCGATGAGGAACCGCATCTTCCAGATTTGATCCTGGCCTTACGCGGCGCTTCATACTTAACGATCAATCAAAGCAGGTGCCAGATCTGCACCACACGTACTTCCCCTTTTCAAAGCCAATAGATCTGCACTGTAGCATAGCATCACAACCACACGTCCCTGACATTCCCTCCACTGTCAGAATTTTATGGAGAGGACGATCAGGGCCGTCAAAGCCGTCATGCGCACTTTACGTGCTTCAGGGTATGTTGCATGTTTTGTCTTGCATTTTTATGCTTTATTAGTTAGTCCATAGAATAAAGTTGTAATTTGGTTATTTTCCATGAGCACCCTTGCTGTTTCTAATATTCGTATTTTAGTCTCGTTTGTATGAACTCACGTGCCGTCCCACGTGCATATATGGTTTATTTGTTTTTTCATCCTGAACTTCATGGATGTTATGTTTTGAGTAGAACTTTTTTTGATAATTATAGTTATACCCTTGCACGTGTATTACTGAGCATGTGTGTGAATAACCGGGGCTTTTTGCAGTATTTACCCTGCACTTTTTATCCGTGTTACGTTTTGGCCTATAAACTTTGTCATAATTGCAACTAGATCCCTGCAAGCTATTTGTCCTATTTTTGATCAAATAAATACCAAATTAACTCCAAACATTCCATAAAAAGGATTGTTATCTCCTGCTAACACGTAATATTTATGGTGATTTTTGTGAATTAATTTAGTTTTATTTGAGATTTTCTAAAAATAAAAAAATCATAAAAAATGCTTTGTCTATTTTGGAAAATAATAAAAATTAAAAAATTGTTTTAAAAATCACAAACAAATTCACGTGTGCTTGTTTTTGTGTGCTTTGTCTCCAGTACATGTTTTCTTGCAAAAACCCTTATAAAAACCCTAAAAACAAAAAAAATATCAGAAACTTATAAGAATCATAAAAAAAAACTAAAATAATTAGGATTCTAGTTTCTATTGTTAGATATTTTTATTTACTTTCTCATAAAAATCACAACCAGGACATTAGGGTACTTTTTGCATTTTAAATTTGCATTTTAGTCCAGGCAGTACACTATTTTCCTTTCTTACCATTGATTGAATTTTATAAAATCATATAAATTATAAAAATACCAGAAAATCACCAAATCATCTAAATAATTGAAAAATATAAAAATAGTTGTATTCTTCAATTTTGAGCTTTTTTAGTCTTAATAAAATTTGCAAAAGGTTGACTTGTGATTGTTTTTACTTGATTTATTTTCTTATTTTGAAAATATAAAAATTTACAAAACTAAAAATTAAAAAAATATGCTTTTATTTATCTGATTATGACTACTTTTTAGGTTTTACTCGTGCTCCTTGAGTTTGACCCTGGTCGCTATACTTGGTTAAATAAATAACAGAGATCGCTAACATTGATTTTATGCTTTGATTGTTTGATTCGAGTGGTTTCAACTTTTCTTATTGATTTTCTCCACGTGATTTGGGTCGCAACAACCTTGATTACTATCTGATATTTAACCAGAGTCGCGAGGCGTGTCAATAGAATGGCACCCTTGTTGGGGAGCATGGCTTAGTTGTCTTTTCAGATTTTTTTCTTATTTTTTATCTCTATTTGTTACAATGGTTTCTAACTTGCTTCTTGTTTCTCTTTTCGTGCGAGGAACCGCCTGAGGTTACTTTGGAGGAGACGCGAGCCCGAGAATGAGCAGGAGCAGCAGGAGGCAATTGTTGTTTTTAGAAAGTAGATTAGATAGAGTAGTTAGTTTCTTTCTAGTAAATTATTATGATTGTTGTAATAAAACAAGACCTTCAGACTCTTCTGGACACTTGACTTATCGCGATTTATTTCGTCGAGCACTGGTGTGCATGATGGATTCATCGTGATTTTTGCCTGTTTTGTTTTCTCACATTTTATTTCTATTTTATTCCTGAAGATTTTGGCCCCTAGACTTAGGATTTTTCTTGATTGTGACGTAAATAATCAAGGCCCAATCCCTAATAGATTTCTTGTATCTATAGTTCATAATTGGACCTTATTAATAAGTCATAATAAAAAGTTGGTTTTATTAGACTCGAGTCTATGTGCTGTGAGGAACCACATACAATGCTAGTAGGACCCGTTGTGGTCGGCACCGAGTGGTTTCCAAGATCAGACTCCGGAGTTGATATGGTTGGCTAACTCCTATTCTTCACGATCATTAGAAGTTGCTCATCTAAGGTCATTTTCTTCGTGCATCTTATAGATTAATTTTAATTCAGTTTTTTAATTTATGCGTGGATCACGCTACATGTAGAGTGTTGGCGACAGGTATACATTTCTGACTTTACATGCATCATTGTGTTGATCGTGCATCAACTTTTTTGACTTCCTCCCCCTATTTTTGGACATAAATAACCTCAGAAAATCAAAACATTTGTTAGGCGTTCTTTGCTTGAAAAATACCTAAAAAAGGAGAAAGCGATAAAAATTGGGACTGCTTAAACAAACTTGATCTTAAAGGCACTTCACTTAAAAATCTGTTTTGGGAGAGCCATCCCCTCATTATTTGGTTTGCTTGCGTGAGAGAGTGACAAGCACACTAGTCTAGAGACACACCTGAACTCTCGTTAAACTACTGGTCTTGGGGCTAGTCATTCTCCAGTGAGGATCTCACTAGTATATGGTAAAGCGGGCCGCGACGTCCTTAGCAGAGCGAGTTAATCGGGTAGCCGGTAAACGGTCCACAACTTGTACTGGTTGGGAAAGATCTAACTTTGGGATTGGGGCATTCTCTTGGGAGCATTGGGTTCCTAATAGCTCGCTTAATCGCTCTACAAGACTCAATTATCACCTAAATAAAATAGAAAAAAATAAACTACCGAAACTTTATGGTCATCAACTCTCGTGTTGAGTAGGTGAATTTGGGGTTTGATTGCTGATCTTGTTTGTTTCTAGATCCCATCCACACTATTCTCGGATCACGATGATGGGTCGGAGGTCCCTTAGGCTGCCTTTGGTAGAATCACTCTCAAGCATTCTGGCCCACTCATCTAGGGAAGTTTTGGAGAGCTTAGACAAGCTCTTTGAACCTGAGTTCGATTACAACCCATTCCTCCTCGACAACCCTTCTTCCAGTCTTGAGGTTCCCGATCAAAGACCAACATAGTTATTTATTCATTTGACTGCAACTGAGTTGTGGTCTTCTACCTTTTCAGAGATCCACGAGATGGCCAGCAATAACAGACGCATCGATGGGAAGCCCCTGAGTGCTACGTATGTCCTAGATCAGGGTGCCATCAACTACACATTGTTAGCCTCCCTTGAGATGATGTAGCGATAAATCCTAGATCAGGGAGCATTTATGGCAGAGGTCCATCAGGAGTTATAGCAGATGCGAGCCAACAGAGGAGAGCCTTACAGACCATCCGGTGTGGACATTTCCATAGCAGGAGGAGCCGGAGGACAACCAGAAGACCCATAGGATCCACCCCGACCAGGAAGGCCGATGAGGGAGTTTCACAACTCTGGTGCAACCCTAACACACCGTTGGATCCAGCTTCCAGTGATTCTGGGCGACTTCAAGCTCGGCCCGCAAACCATTCATGTTTTTGCCCAAGTTCCATGGGATAGCCACCGAAGAGCTGCTTCTACACCTGCAAGAATTTGAGATGATCTGCAGAACTGTCCATGACCAATTCTTGGACGAGGATACCATCAAGATGATAACATTTCCATTCTCCCTGGTTGACAGAGTAGCCTACTGGTTGAAGCATTTGGTGAGATACATCTCTTGTCCGAGCGTCAGGGTCAACAGTTCAGCAACCAACAACAGCCCCAGTTCTCGCACCAGCCACAGTAGCACATCCAATCGGGTCCTCGTCCATACCAGTAGGGACAATAGTGGAGGCATCACCAGCAGCAGCCTCAGTAGCAGCATTCTCAGCCTCCCCCTCACCAGTTCCCGTAGCAGCCTCACTTTCAGTGAGGCAACTCATCCGGTTCTCATAAGCCAGCATATGAGAACCCAACCATTGATGATCTAGCCCTCCTACTCGCAGACCATCATGCATCCTTTAGGCGGGTATGGACGAGTTTTGCTAGGAGATGAGGGAGATCATAAAGGGCAAAGCTGTCATACTCGCTCAGATCGAGCCCAACCCGAGCAACATCAAAAGGAAATCCTAGCAGGTACAGTTCACAGAGACCACCACTCCTAGTGAGTCATTGGGTGATATTTCCTCATACATATTTGATGCTGATTTTGTATCACTTGGGAGCGGTAGAATGCCAGCCAGCGTTACCTCGTCTAAGCGACGACACCACAATAAGCTAGGAGTACCATACAAGGAGGATATCGGTGCTGATGCACCAATGATGATATTGATGACAATGGTACTGATGCCACCAAGGATGTTGATCTCGTTGATGGTATTGAGGCCATCGCTTCTCTAGACACAGCAAGTGGTACTGAGGACACCATTCTTCGAAATGATAAGCCAGAGTGCAGTGCTGATGTCGTGAAGTGCGATGCCATGGGTGGTACTGATGCCACCACTTCTACTCCATTAGTGTTTTCTCCAGCTTTTGTACCATGTGATAATATGAAAAAGAACAAAAAAATTGATAAGGAAAAGTTTCTTCATCTTCAAGTCCATATGTGATGCATGATGATACTTGTATGGATTCCATTCCTTCTCAGCAATAGGAACCTGTTCCTAGACCTCTATCTGAGGAGGGCCTACCCATCCCCTTCCCTCAGGCACTCTTCTTGATGAAGAAGAATAAAAAAGAAAATCCAAAAAGAAACTAGTAGTTAGAGTTTAGCCAACAGATGATAGATAGATTCCACATTCAGCTGACTCTACAGGAGGCACTTGAGCATATCCCTCTCTTCGAAAAGAACTCGAGAGAGAAGACGACCATTCGTAGGAAGAAGAGGAACCACAATGCATAGATTCATGTGCTGACCCGTGCCACCTGCTTCACCATTCAGAACTATCTGCAAGCCAAGAGGACAAATGCACGAGCTCCCTATGTCAGATGCCACATTCATGAGTAGAGATTTGATCGTACTCTATTAGATAATGGTTCTTCCACCAACCTCCTCTCAACATCCTTACTCGATCGGTTCAAGTTCAAACCTCTTCGACAGAGCACGACAATTCCTTCAGTTTGCTGATAGATCTGTCAAGAGTCCGAAGGGGTTGTTGAAGGACATAGTCGTCACAATTCAAGGCTGAAATTCTCCATGGACTTCATTGTGTTGGACATGGAGATCTCTCAGTCTGTGATCGATACCCCATTATTATAGGATGTCCATTCTTAGACACAGCCAAGATAGTGTCCGACCATGATAGTGGGAAGGTGTACTTTTGCATCGAGGGTGAGAGTATACAAATAGAGATGATTGATGAGAGTAGAGTGTGAGATTCATTTTGCTCAGAGCTGTTCAACGATACAGAGCAGACAAAAGAGGAAGAGCGAGACGTCCACCAGGAGTGAGATTTTGTGATCACTGATGATGAAGCTTCCTGGTCCGACCCCATTTCACGAGCTCTTATTTCACCTTCAGATATCACAGATTCATAGTTTCAAGTAGAGGAGAGTTTGTAGAGCACACTCTTTGCCGAGGACACTTTTAAGGCTGACGAAGCATTCAGGATGGTGAGACAGAGTTTGTTTCCTACTATTATAATTCAGATCTCTTATATTCAGACATCAATTGGATCGAATTTGATGAATTGTTTCCTTTTCTGATTTCTATAGAGCCATTGGCTAGGGTGGAGATTGAGCCAACACCGCGCACAGAGATACCAACATGGCCGTCTTCACTAGTTTTCCATGATCAGCGAGAGTTCTCACATTCAGATCTGGTTGCCTTCACTTAGACCTTTCAGAAGCCAGATTTGTCAGGTCCCAATTGTCCATAACTGAAATCCTTGCCACAGTCACTGAAGTATAGATTCCTTGTTGGTGAGCCAGATATGTACCCGGTCATTATCTCAGCGGATTTGACTGGAGAGCAAGAATCTCATCTGGTGGAGGTTCTTGAAAGAAACTGCAAGGTGATAGGATATAGTATATCTGATCTCCAGGGGATAAGTCCAGCTCTGTCCTCTTACCATATCTATCTCGAAGAAGAAGCTAAGCCATTGCGTGAATTCCAATGATAGCTGAACCTGAATCTTCGAGAAGTGGTTATTAAAGAGATATCCAAATGGTGGAGCACTGATTTTATCTACCCCATCTCCGAATCCAAATGGATTAGTCCATTACATGTGGTTCTCAAGAAGATGGGCATCACTACAATTGTGAGTGAGTCTAGACAGGAGATAGATACACGGGTACCCACTTCTTGGAGGGTCTGTATGGACTACAAATGATTGAATCAGGCTACCAATAAAGATCATTTCCTGCGGCCTTTTATTGATCAGATTATAGAAAGGATTGCTGGGAAGAGTCATTGCTGTTTTCTTGACGGGTACTCTGGTTACAATTATGTGGCCATAGCGTTTGGAGACCAAGATAAAACGACATTCACCTGTCCGTTTGGGATGTATGCTTTCAAACAGATGCCCTTTGTCTATGTAAAGCCCCGACAACATTCCAAAGGTGAATGTTGTCCATCTTCTCGGACATGGTGGGTGATTGCTTGGAGGTCTTCATGGACGACTTTTTAGTCTATGATGACATGTTTGACACTTGTCTTGACTGCCTAGATCGTGTTCTTTAATGTTGCATAGAGGTCCATCTTGTCTTATCTTGGGAGAAGAGTCACTTCATAGTGAATCAGGGGACGGTGCTTGATCATATCATCTCCAACAGGGGCATGGAGGTTGATCAGGACAAGGTGGATATCATTAGGAAACTCAGTAAATCGTCCAATATATGGTAGTTACGGTCTTTTGTGGGGCATGTCGGTTTATACCGATGATTTATTCATGAATTCAGCAGGATTTCCTGACCGTTGACTGATATGTTGATGAAAGACACCGAGTTCATTGTAGATGATAAGTGTCTTACATCGTTTGAGACTCTAAAGAACCTAGTTGTTGAGGCTCTTATCCTTCAGCCGCCTGATTGGTCTCTCCCATTTGAGATCATGAAGGATGCCTTCGATTTTGCCATAGAGGCCGTGCTGGGACAGAGGAGGGATGGTTTACCATTTTCCATTCACTACGCTAGTCGTACATTGGATGCCGTTTAGCAGAACTATATAGTAATGAAGAAAGAGATGCTAGCTGTAGTTCTTATCTTGGACAAATTCAGATCATATATTCTTGGATATAAAGTGACAATTTACCCCGATCATACCGCCATTAGGTACCTCATGGCAAAGAAGGATGGCAAAGCGAGATTGACTAGATGGATCCGTTTACTCCAGTAGTTTGACATTGAGAATAAGGATAATCCTAGAGTCAATAATGTGGTGGAAGATCATCTCTCTTGTTTAGAAAATCTTGAGAAATCTGTGCAGATTGATCCCATTACAAAGACCTTCCCAGATGAGGTGATCCTTGTTATCGCCTCTCTACCATGGTACGCCGACATTGTGAACTATCTTGTTGCCAAGAAAGTTCCATAAGGTTTGTACAGACAATGTCTTAAGACCTTCCTCGCGAAGGCCAAGTCCTACCATTGGGAGGATCCCATCCTTTATCATGAAGAAGGGGATAACATCTGGTGTCGGTGCAATCCTCACTTACTACCACAAGCTTGAGGCAGGAGGACATCATTATGGGAGGAGAACAACACAGAAAGTACTCCAATCCGGCCTATGGTGGCCTACTCACTTCAAGGATTCTGATGATTTCGTGAAGACGTGTACTGACTGTCAGAGGATGGGCACTTGTGTACAACATAATATGATGCACATGGAGCCCACTCATTTCTGTGAGGTCTTTGATGCCTGGGGCATTGATTTCATGGGTCCATTCCCTAAGAGTCAGGGTTTCGAATACATTCTATTGGCTGTTGACTATGTGTGTTGTTGGGTTGAAGCCATTCCAACCTGAACTACAGATGCTAATACTATTTGCATATTTTTGATGGAGAATATCATTTCACGGTTTGAGGTGCATAGAGTATTGATATCTGATGGGGGTATCATTTTATCAATGATAAGGTAAAGGTCATTTCTAATGAGTTCAGCATAGACCATCAAGTAGCTATCCTCAGACCAATGGTTTTGCTGAAGTATCGAACAGGGAGATCAAGACGTTACTGCAGAATGTAGTCCGTCCAAACCGAAAGGATTGGTCACAACTTTTGGACTCGTTATTGTGGGCATATCGGACTTCCTTCAAGGATCCTTTCAGTTATGTACCATGGCCATCTTGATTATCATACAGCTGTTGATTCAACGGTTGAATCATAGAGGTTGGTGCTTGGATGAATATCTAAAGAGTTAGATTGAGGACTCATCAAGCATCGTCAAATGATTGTAAAGAGATGATCTCCAACCTGAGTAGGAGATGGAAATCCTTATCTCTAAAGGTTGATATCTGACCGACCTCTTGATGCAGGTCCTCTGCATAGGAATAGAGATTCGGAGGTATTAGATTAGTTAGGTCAAAGAGTTGACTTAACAAGATCGAGATAACCAAAGTCCTATATCATATGCTGTCATGATATAGGCACACATCCTCTGACCGGAGACAGATGTGTTACTATATGTCTGAGTATGTACATTTGGCAGACCAATAGGTTGATGACCTAACCAAGGTCTATACACCGGCGCATTGGTGTGCATATAAGGGCATATGAGTAGTACGATCTCTCAAAGTGATCTTACAGGTTCATTACTGAACCGGAAGACATGAGCTCACTCATGAGATATTGGGAAGAATCAAATTCCGTGCATGGTCGTCTCGCTTTGGAAGCTTGACTGAATTTGTAGGTTTGATATATACTTTTGGGAAGTATATGATCAAGACCTAGGTATGATATATGCTTTTCAAAAGTATATGATCGATACCAACTCCCAATGATCGAATGAGAAGCTTACTCATAAAACCATGAAGTATACAGTATAAAGTTGATCAAATACTTCGGGTTTATTTTGAATCTTCCAGTATGCAGGATGTACAAGTATTGGGAATACCTGAGGGTGATGCGATCATAAACGATTGTATAACCATGACGCTTCCATTCCTAGGGAGTGATGAAACGGGTCTAGATTTTAGTGACTCCTCTCAGTAGAGAAGTAATCTGATCTTAGTCCAAATGTTGGACATTGATCTGAATGTGATTCGGATGCAATGAAAAGATTAGATTTGCGGTCTTGATTTAATCAAGCATCTATGGGAGGCCCACGATCTGGATTTGAGATATGATCTCAATATCCAAGTCACTATACATGGAACAATACAATCGCCCTGTCTTTATCTCCAAGTATTCGTGGAGAAAGCGCATTATCCTTGACGGAGTTCATGGATAATTCTATTGTTAATATATATATCCGAGCACTGAGAAAATGGATAATTAAATGTGATTTAATTATCATGATTAATATGAATTCGATTCATATTATAAAGAGAGTTGTCTTAGATAATTAAATGTGATTTAATTATCAAAGACATAAGAAATGTGAATGTGATTTATATTATTTGGACACAAGAGAATAGAGATCCAAGATGATTAAATGTGATTTAATTATCATGGATGTGAATAATATGAATAGAAATATCCATATTAATCAAATATATTATAAATATGATTTATAATATATATAAGAGAGAGATGTTTGTAATCTACATTTGTTAATTAAATGTTGATGTGAATTGGATTCACATTAAACATTAAATTGAAAATGTAATTTACATTTTATTTTGGGTTGTGAATATGATTCACTAATTTCCAATGGCATGATTGCAATGTTCACAAAATAATTATGAATTATTTGTGTGAATAATTTACAATAATAGTTGTTGTAAATAATGGAGATTTTCATAAGATATAAGATCTCATGAATTAGGAAGAGGAGAGCCTCCTTCCAATTAAGGAGGATGGGCGGCCTCCTTGAATTAGATTCAAGGAGTGCCGCCATCCCTCATATGGAAGGGAGGCATGCCTCCTTCCTAAATCTCCTATATTGATTTGATTTAAATTAATTTATATATTGATGATTTATTCAATATGTATTTAATTTAATTAAATTAATTGTTGTTGTGTTTTTTAGCAACAAATCATAACCATTGAAAGAAACACAATCAATGAGAGCCATTGGATTTATGTTGTCCCATGGATTGAGATCCATGGATCCCAAAACCCTATAAAAGGAGAGGCACCCCATTGCTCTTCTTTACACCATGCTTGAGAAGCATCTCTCTCTCTCTCTCTTCTCTCTACACGTCATCCCTCTCTCTCTCTCTCCCTCTCTTGGCCGCCCACCATGGATGCCCTAGAGAGGTTCTCCATCGCCGCAGCGTCGTCGTTATACTGCCCGATCCTTCGCTTGTGGATCTCCATCTTCTTCAGTGCGCCTTGCACGTGAAGAAGACGATGGATCTCGTGTGTCGAGATCAGGAAATCCACCACTTGGATTATCAACATTTAAACATGGATTCAACTATTTACAAACATTTACACATGCATTTTGTGATTTAGACAAACATTTACAAACTATTTGCAAAAGTTTTTGTAAATGTTTGTAAATAGTTTGCAAAAACTTTTGCATCCATGCATTCAAATATTTTCAAAACTTTTGCATTATTTCAAAAAGTGCACAAAAAGATTTTTGTATATATTTGTATATTCTTCTGAATGATAGTTGACGTTTGAACTAGTTTGGAATTAAATTAGAAAATGGAGCTTGGTTAAGACCTCAATCCACCTAATTCTCAGAGAAACCTTATAGGATTTGTGGTTAAGACTTTTCAGGTCCATTAGTGACTTATTTCTTTGAGTCCACTAGGTTATGTTCACATGTCATCTTGATGAGCCTAACTAGAACACTTCACAACACACACATGACTCTCACAGATAGTGGCTTTACTTGCACCAACACCTTACACATAGCTCTTTACGAATGAGGTTGTGAGGAAGCAGTTTCCTTTGGCTTGGGGTAGCATACGAGGGAAGTACTTCTAGGCGCAAACTCTTGTATTCCTTTAGGGAGGGATATGCTCCTCAACTTGGTCTGGTGGTGTTGAGGTCCAATGACATGAGTTGTGGGTTGCAATAATGCTTCAAAAAGGGGATAATCTACCAGCTTGAGAAGAAAAAGTCCTTCTGTAAATGCTGGACCATGTAGATATGTTGTACATATGCACATAAAAAAAGTGTAAAATCAAGGAAAACTCCAAAAAAAGTGACAGGATTGATTGAAAATAAATTTCCTGACGGAGTGTATATAGTCAAATAATGCAAAAGATTATGTTACACCTTCTCATCTCATGAAGCATGCAGTGGGAGACGTAGCTACACTTGTTGGGATCCCAGAGATACGTGGCTACACCAGCCACAGTCAATTCTCTTCTACCCCCCTCTTCTTGAGCTGGTTGCACTTGAACTTAGAGGGGAGTACCCTCCTCCTCAAGGAAGAGATGCTAGATTAAGTAATTAGAGTTACCTTGTTGAGGGAGGCTGTTGCCTTGACATTTTTGAGGAGAGGAGCTAAATATCACTTACACAATACAAAATACATGGTCATTAGAGTTTGTGTAGGTAGACTTGATAATCCAAAGGTCTGACTCAGCTCCATACTTCAATTTAATGAAGACAAGTTTAATAATCAACCATGATTCTCATTATTTTTCTTTTATTTCCTTATTCACTTCTTTTTCAAATAAGTGTTTGCTAAGGGACAAGTAAAGGTAAAGTATAGAGGGTGATGAATCCCTGATAATAACTCTTTATTCTTTTTATTTTAGCTATTTATTTTGGCAAAACATCATATAAATAACTGTAAATACAATAACATAGCATTCTGCATGCATGTATTAATATTGCATAATTAGCATGTATTTGTGCAAAAATAAAGGAATAGTAAAGGAAAAGAAAAAAGGAAGGAGGTATTTAGAATAAATATAGAGTGACCCGAATCTCAAGAGAAGGTCAAGCCTTAACCTGAACACACAATAAAATAAGTAGAGATATATGGCCTACTTTGTATTGTATACAATACCAATATATGTAAATATGTATTTTAAACAAAATAATATTAAAATATTATATTTACCTCCTTGTATATATTCCTAAAAATAAAACAAAAAAATAAAAATGGGAAAAATTAAATAAAGATGAAAATAAAATTCTCCTCTCTTGCGGAAATACACATGTATATATGTCACATTTCTTATTTATTTAAACCTATAAAAAACTCATAGAAATAAAATAAAAATTATTTTGTACTCCTAAATTATGTTGATAATAAATAAAATATAAAAATTGGGGTATTTATGTAAAAATACAGAATAAAAATTTTTGTACATAATAAATAGATATATTATACCTATAGATAGTACTGTATACTGTATGGACACTAACTTTTTTATAAAAATAATTACAATCATAGAAAAATAGCTTGAATAATAATTTTTTATTTTATGAACTTTTTATTTTGAATTCATTTACTATTTTTTATTGAATTTACATATTTTGTGAATTCCTATTTCCTGATTGGTCCAGCCGGATGTTTCCTAGGGCTGACCTGACCCTATTCGTTTTGTCGGACCTCCTTCTCCCCTTTTTCTAGCCCGATTCCAGCCGCCTCTCCCCCCGATTTCTCGCCAATTGCTTCTCCAAGGATCCGTGATCCTCACAGATGCCTAGGAAGGCACGGATCTTCCTAGGATTGCGCGTTACCGCTCGATCTTTGGAGGCGCATGGAGTCGGCTATATAATCCCACCTTCGCTTCCCAGCGTCGCAGCTCGTTTCTCGCCCCTACCTTCACCCTCATATATCCCTTGCCGAGTGACAGCAGCTGGAGACGTCTATGAAGTGGAGTTTGGTAGCCTGAAGCAGAAGCTCAACTACATGGTAGGAAAGCTTTGCTGCATTTAGCCTCCCCACCTTTTGCAACGAAGTCGTGGCTAATACCCCAACGATCCACTTCGTTTGAAGACCAGGAACGTGTTCCAACCTTCAGGTACCCTAACGTGGTAGGAGCTTCTGTTGGACATCTAGCTACCCGGTGGAGCACACCAGGTAGAGGCCCCTGATCCAGCATACCTGACCGTTGCTTCCTTTATCGGAACACCCCTCTTGACACGGACCAATTATACGATGATGTTGGACTCCTCCGATCCTTCATTGGAGTAGCGGATCTCTACGCCTCTTCCATCGTAATTCATCCTCGATGAGTTCTTCCATCATTCTTTTCCGCCGTTGATGAGGAGCCATGCCTTCTAGATCTGATCTTGGTCGTACACCATGCTTCATCCTTAACGATCGATCAGAGCAGATGCCAGATCTGCATCGCATGTCCTTCCCCTTTTCAGTGCCCGCATATCTACACTATAATAGAGCATCATAGCCACACATCCCTGACATTCCCTCCACCGTCAGATTTTTACGCAGAGGATGATCAAGACCATCAGAGCTATCACGCGCACCTTGCGTGCTTCGAGGTATATTGCATGCTTTATCTCGTACTTTTATGCTTTATTAGTTAGTCCATAGAATAAAGTTGTAGTATGGTTATTTTGCCTAAGGACCCTTGCTATTTCTAATATTCACATTTTAGTCCCATTTGTATGCACTCACGTGGCATCCCACGTGCATAACTGGTTTACTTGCATGTTTTATCCTGAACTTCATGGATGTTATGTTTTGAATAGAACTTTTCTGATAATTACAGTTATACCCCTGTGTGTGTGTTATTAAGCATGTGCATGAATACCCAGGTCTTTTTACAGTATTCACCCTACGCTTTTTATCTATGTTACTTTTTGGCCTATAAACTTTGTTAAAATTGCAACTAGTCCCTATAAGTTGTGTGTCCTATTTTTATCAAATAAATACCTAATTAACTCCAAAAATTCCATAAAAATAGATCCTGCTAATACGTAATATTTATGGTGATTTTTGTGAATTATTTAGTTTTATTTGATATTTTATAAAAATAAAAACCCATAAAAATTGCTCTATCTATTTTGGAAAATACCAAAAAATTTATAATTTGTTTTAAGAATCACAAAAACTCGTGTGTGCTTGCTTTTGTGTGCTTTGTCTCCAGTACCTATTTTGTTACAAAAACCCTTATAAAAACCCTAAAAACCTAAAAACTCTAAAAAACTTATAAAAATCATCAAAAATTCTAAAATATTCAAATAAATAGGATTCCAATTTCTATTGTTAGATATTTTTATTTACTTTCTTGTAAAAATCACAACCAGGAAATTAGGCAATTTTAGATTTTAAAATTTGCCTTTTAGTCCAGGCTATAAAATGTTTTTCTTTCTTGCATTTTCTTGATTTTTATAAAATCATATAAAAATTAGAAAAATCACAGAAAATCATAAAAAACATCTGAATAATAGAAAAATATAAAAATATTTTTATTCTTGAATTTGGGCATTTTTAGTCTTATAAAAATTGCAAAAAAGTTTGCTTGTGCTTGTTTTCTTATTTACTTGTTTTTTTCTTATTTTGAAAATATAAAAATTTGCAAAAGTAAAAATTACAAAAATATGTTTTATTTGCTGATTATGACTACTTCGTAGGTTTTACTCATGATCCTTGATTTCGACCCTGGTCGCTATAGTAGGTTAAATAAATAGCGGAGACTGCTGTCATTGATTTTGTGCTTTGATTGTTTGATTAAAGTGATTTCGAGTTTTCTTTTTGATTTTCGCCTCATGATTTGGGTTGCAACGACCTTGATCACTATTTGATACTTGACCCGAGTCGCGAGGCGTGTCACCATATCCCTATACACATTTTAATGTACCATTTATTTTAATGTATTATTCATGTTTTTATTTATGTTTAAATTTTAAATATGTATTGTATAATACATATAATTATTTAAAATACAATAAGAGTAAAAAATACAAATAATAAATTTTAATAATATCATATGCATATGCGTAGTATAATAGTGCTCCTGAAAGATGATTTTTGTATCTTAATTCTATTTTTAATTAAACCACTTTTATTAGAAAGATAATTTAATTTGGAATAGAATAAAGGTGAGTTTAATTCAATTGGAATTCATATGCAGTTGATATTGATATGTGAAGTTTATTTGCATCTTTTTCATCTATTTGTACAAGTTGACTATGCATGATTTTTATTGGCAAATATTTTTTTTATAAAATTGTATATATTATTATGTATAAGTTTCATTTTGGACATTTTTTATTGAAATGTATATATTAAATAATAAAATGATGTAAAAATGACTATTTTAGAGTGTGAAATTCGAGTTCTATGTACAATATTTGGCCCTTATCTCCGCCTAGTTTATTCGTGGATAACGAAGTCAATATTGACGTGGTGTCGGAGTTTAGGATCGTTCAATATCATTTATACTTCATTTATTTTTCTTCTATTTTTATTTATTCTTTTATTTTATGTATAAATATTGGTATTTATGTATTAGTAACATATGAATATTGTGTGCTAAATTGTAAAAGTTATCATTATTTATAGGTGTTTGTCATAAAATCAAAGTTTGGAGTTTAGTTATGACCTTTGGATTGTTAATGTGCTCAGAACCTTATTAGGAATAGGATCTAAAACTTAACAACTCCTAAGTTCCACAATCCTCTAATCTGGTCATCTCAATAGCCAGGATAGAATAAGTCTTTTCACATAAAAACATTTAGGACTATGAGTTTTGTCCTTATGACTATGAGTCCCACTTTCACAATATATATGAATGTAGCTCTTCTCATCAGAAATAGAAAGAAATAGTCTCCCTCAGCAAGATAACCCTAATTCCCCAATCTAACTACACTTCCTTGAGGACTGGGGTATAACCCCAATTCCCCAATCTAACTACCCTATCAGAGACAAACTGGCTTCAAAAATTAGGGTTTATGCTTAGATCGATGATTGTTCGACAAAACAAGGGAACTACAAGAAAATGATGTGACCACACGGTCGCTACTATGTTTGGTGTTAATGTAGTTGCAAGACCTATAGACACTCTTTTGTAACTAAAATACCACCACCGTGTACTCTCTATGTTCATGAGCTAATTTTATGACTACTTATAGTCACCACTTGTGGTTTTAAAATTTGCGACCACATTGCGACCAAACTGTAGTCGTAATGTGGTGGCCAATTTTGGCAAATTTTTACGCAAGCCCCCACCAATCAAAGTCCTAACTTTCCTTGCCCTAACTTGCTCCTGTGACCCCTCTCTTATTTGAACCCCTCCCTATTGTGCCTCTTCTCAAGTCGCCTCCACAGCCTCTCCGACCGCTGCCTCCACCTCTCCACCACATCCTCTTCCCCTTTTGGCTATCACCTCCCCCTCTTCACAACCTTTTCCTCATTTCCATGCTACTGCCTCCCCCTTTCCACCACGTCCTTTTCGTCTCCAAGTTGTTGCCTCCCCCTCACCGTCACGTCCTCCTCTCTAGCTACACTGACTCCTCACTACAAGAAAAATGATCAGGTAACAATGGTTTATGCAATGGTAAAAAAAGTATAGCAAATGTTGATGCTATCGCAACCCTTTTTTAATTCATCGCATACCAATATCTATCGCAATATTTTGTGAATTTATGTTGCTTTTCTTTAAGATATTTGCAATGACCAATGCAAATCGTTGCATAAAAAAATAATGCAACTCTCTTTACATAAATTTATCCTCTATATAGATCCATATTCAATCTGCCATCGTATGAGTCATATCCATTTATTTAAAGGTGATTTTGGTATATTTTGAGTTTTTATTTAGGAGATACAGGTCTGGGAAGTTGGGATTTTGGTTTTTCATTTAGAGTATAGCTTATACATTGTATATTATTTTTCTATGAAATCAATTTTGTTTTTTTTTGTATTTTTATATACAACTTTCATGTACGAAGTTTATAATTTGATGAATAAATAATAAGAATAAAATAGGTTCCAAAAGGTAGGTATTGGCCTATTTTTGTATTGTTCTCCATATGTTTTATGTATAATTTGTTGACCTATCTCGCCCTACTTTATTCCTTGTCGACAATGTCATCATGAGCAACTGAGTCTCAGGAGTTAGGGTCACTCAACACCTATGGTATCTCTTTGCTTTTTCTTTCCTTTTCTTTAGTCTTTTATTTTGTCAATAAATGCAATATTTATACAATATTTTATACAACTTATAGATATTTATTTTGTGAAATTAATGTTATATACGTGCATTTAGCTAGGCTTTAATGACCAAATCAAATAGTAAAGGTACTGAAATAGGATTCATCACTAGATAATAGGTGTATGTTTTTTTCTGAAGAGGAAGGTGTGTAATAAAAATCAAATTGAAGGGTAATTAAGTGCTCCATACATATTCAAAGAGGCGGCCAACTTTTATTCTCGATAATTGCCTGATGAAATTGAAACCGTTCATAGTTGTCATGTACGTAATGAATATGTTGAAAAATGAGAGTGTGCATGGACTCTAAATTTTTGAGACACATGGTCTTCCTTTGAAAAGGAAAATCCTGGATGATGACCGTTCAAGAGAAAGAAGTGGTCGAGCTTTATGTTTTAGATAACACAGATGAAGTGACACCATTGATAGAGTATGTATCCATCATATTCATTTTGTTTTTTAAATAAAAAATTTGATTCTTGAATAGTCTTTTCTAGCTGTAGGGTGTATAAGCATAAGTTAATGGTAGAGAATTCTTCATTAATTGAAGATGAAGTGGTATATGAATTTAGGAAAACATTCTCAACGTGTTTTAAAAGGCGTAAAGCTGATTGATTGGACATATCATAGATACAAGATGCTTAATGACCTATCACTTGATCCCAATCACATGGTGATGTCGTACGATGGTTTTTTTATCAATGTATGCAAATTTCATTGTTTGGACACAATGAAAAGCTTAATTATGTATAACTCTGGTGTTATGGTGAAAGGATCATGTTACAATGAGGATAGTTTAATTACTACAACATTCTTAAGAAGGTTCTTGAGGTTGGATATCTTATGCCATCCCCTAATAAGCTCTACTTATTTTTGTGTGACTAGTATCATCCACAGCATGGGATTGCTGTTGATCATATACATGATATTGTCGATGTCATTTCTCGAAAATATATTAAAAGATTTGAACCGTTTGTCCTTAGTTCACAAGTTGATCATATATGTTATGTGTCAATAGTGGGGAAAAAGCGAAAAAGAGATGATCATTTTACATTATTAAAGAAGATTCATGCATTTATATTGATTCTAATGACCCGCCGAATATAGATGAATAATCAAATCTACTTGTTCTAGACTTTGAGCGACCACGTATTGCAGTAATATACCTGTAGTATCTTTGATAGTGTGAGTAGATTAAAATGAAGTTCAATATTTTTTATTTGTAATATCTATTTCTTAATTTTCCATGCAATAACATATCCAATTTGTAGGAAATGCCTATGATGCGTGGATGAGATTTTAAAGGGAGCAGGAGTGGATCATATACATGATATTGTCGATGTCATTTCCTGAAAATATATTCAAAGATTTGAAACTTTTGTCCCTAGTTCACAAGTTTATTAGATATGTTATGCGTCGATAGTGGGGAAAAGGTGAAAAAGAGATGATCATTTTACAATATTAAAGGAGATTCACGCATTTATATTGATTCTAATGACCAGTTGAATGTAGATGAATCATCAACTCTACTTGTTCCAGAAATTGAGCGACCACATATTATAGTAATGTACCTGTAGTATCATTGATAATATGAGTAGATTAAAATGAAGTTCATTATCTTTTATTTATAAGATCTCTTTCTTAAATTTTCATGTAATAACATATACAAGTTTATCGGAAAAGCCTAGGATGCGTAGATGAGGTTTGAGAGGGAACGAGAATGGATGACATCGTGATAATTGTATCTCAGATCGTCATACACCATATATCGATAGTATGATTCCCTATAATAATATATTTTTTAATAAACAATCATTCTTAATCATCTTGCATGTGTGTTTCTACTACAGGTGAGCGTAGTGAAGAAGTCGCAAGGCTTTTCTTTATATGGTCGAGAATGGTGTAGAGGTCCCTCCCCAATATGAACATCACATTTCTTTGGCAAGGATACCACCTAGTATTACACACTCCCGTAGCCCACTCTGGAGTCATCTACTCATCATCATAGCCTCGACCAGTCTCAGAATCCTCCCTAGCCTCCTCTACTTGGTTTGAGTCCACCCATTACTCAGGGCCCTCTCCAGCCCCATGATGCTCCACCAAGTCAAGACCCTCCCCCAACTCATGATCCACATAAAATACTTGCAATTTCTACAAGACATGTATTCACATTACAAATATTTCTTTTAATAACTTATATATGCATATTTATTTCTAATACATAATTTTTGAAATTTAGATATACACTTGATAATCAGCATTTTGTGGTCCAAGCGCTTATTAAGGCCTTCCTATCTATGCATCATTTCTAAGATTATAGATGGAGTTGCATGACTCCAGAAGAAGAAGAAAGAATCTAGAATGGTTTTATATAAGTTTAGTTAATTAAGTCTTATTTATTAGTTATTTTCGTGATGATGATGATTACTAAACTTTAAAATACAGAACTTGTTTGCTCTACACTAGGTCATACAAGAGAAATGTATCGATTTACACTAACAAAGTTAGAAATTGAACAAGTAAAGGCCATGTTTATAGGGTAAGAAAAATTGCAACTAAGAAGCTAGATGGTGTGGAAGATTGGTAGAGAGAAAAAACATGTGCACCATCATGATGCAATCTAGCAAGGTGGAATCGTTATTGTGAACTCTTCATTCAAGAAAGCTTTCAAAAGGGTCTAAAGTGGGGAGGATGAATAAAGGGAAACTGAGTATTAGATCCACTAGAGGATCTAAGAGCTGTGACAAAGTAAGGCATGAGCTTGTAATAGAAACAACAAATTTTGACATTAAAGTATCATTTTTAAATTTATCTTGATGACTATCTTGTTGGCAAAATAGCTTGGAGGTGATAAATATCCTCCGATGTTTATCAAATGGTGGACGACAACTCATACACGTTGAGGGGACTCGGCCACTCCTGAATTGAAGGCTGTGTTGGTACATTTGATATCACTTATATATACTTATAATCATTTATTAAACTAAAAACACAATTTATAAGAACATTACATGGACATGTACATAACCGTGTTTGCTATTTCCATTTGTAAGAAATAAATAAACTTCAATGATAGATTATGGCAAGAAGTCATCAATAAGCATGAGGTGAGGCTTAATAGAAGGCAGTCTTTGGGTGGTTTTCCACCTAATTTCATGTCTTCTAGTAGTTCCAATGGAGCCTTTGGTTTTTGTGCGACACCCTCAACATGCAACATGTCAAAATCTAAATCCGATGTATCTAAGACTGAGTTTGTACAAATCAAAAAGGATTTGGCTATGTTGGTCAATAAGATGGGTGACATTCATTTTACTTTAGGTTCTTTTAATTAGGCCATTAAGGTTTTTGAACATTTAAGATATATATCTAACATTCACATCATCATCTAATTTTAGATCGTAGCTTAATGAATGAGTTATCTTCTTTGCACTTGAATATCCCATTTGTAGGAAAATGTAATCAAGACACGCTTACGAAGAAATGGAATAGGACGATGATGTAAAGGATGACAAAACAAGGAAAAGGATGACGACAACGAGGAGATCGAGGACGATGTCATGACATACAGTGTATCACAAAGGAAGGGGGTTGTCATTTCAGAATATAGGGAGAATTAGAAGAAGTGAAAAGAAAATCTGAAGGAAAAGGGCAAGGCAAAAAAGACAGTGTCTTTACTAAATGGAGGAAAAGAAAACCTTAATGTTAATTAAGTTGTATTATAAAACTTTATTATTTCAAGAACTTAGATATTACTTGTTAGAACTATATTTTATTGAACTTTTAACCTCTTTTACAACATTTCAAGTCTTGTCTTCTTGGTTCTGCAATATTATGATCAATGTAGTAATTTGGATGCATATTTCTATGCAAATAGTCTATGTAGTGTAGAATAGTTTCTTGGAATGTTTAAGCAATCACTACCAATAGTATTATATTATATTTCAATGTTTACAAGCTGTGAATCTTAATGAGAAGCATGTTTGAGGTTACAAGTTTGGATTATATATTTTTCTTATTTAGTTGCTTATGAGACTACTTTGGCACTACACTTCTACCACTGTTGTAGCAATATAGTGGCAACGTGGTACCAATATAGTGCCGACATGGTACAAAACATCTGTTGTAGTCACAAGTACGGGCCATATGATTGATGTGCCATGTGTTTGCGGTCAATTTGTGGTCGCAATGTAATGATAATGTACCGCTATTTTACGACTCTACCTCCACTACTGTCTACTACTATTACGTCTACAAGTGTGACCATGGTATGGTCTCAGTATGTTTGTGACGCTTTTGGTGCGACTACAACATTTACTACCTCATGTGGTAGCAACTGTGAGTTCCTACCACTTTACAATAACTACACCACCACTTTACTACTACAGTTGTAGTAGCAAAATCTGGTTTTTCTTGTAGTGACAGGGTGCGATAGACCATGCTTCAAAGAGGAGATTTCAAAGAAATGTAGAGGTGTGGATAAGTGGATTAAATGGAAAATTGGTGAAGATGGGATGTTTGCATGCTTTAACAAGTCATAACCCTAGTAAATGACAATTGACTCGAGGTCAACGAATAGTGAGTCTTTATTGGTCGACATAGACAAAGTTAGGACAAAAGAAAATACGTATAAATTTGATTTAAAAAAATAAATGATTTTATTAAATAACATTTAAAACAAAAAATATTAATAATTTAAGAAACTGTTTTATGTGGTTTTTATATAGAGTAAATTACACAAAAGTCCCTGAACTATACATGCAATTTCAATGTCATACTTGAACTTTTAAAAGTAACAATGTGATACATTATCTATTTTTTTGTAATAATGTGGTATTCCGTTAACAGGAACAAGTAACAGAGGTTATCTTTTTTGATGGACGGACGGAAATACCCTTGCGAAAATGATGCTAAATTACCCGAATTAGTCTTCCTATCTTCTTCTTCGACCTTAGCAGATGTTGAAGAATCTTCGCTTCAGGTTGACGTATCATCTGGCCTTCTCCCAAAGATTTAACTCACAAAAGGGTGGATGGGGAGGAAGGACTACCCAGCAACAATTGTTATCGATTTGGGTCTCCACTATGTTGATCCATCATTCGAAGGATAAGAAATAACAACACATCCGATCTCTGTCGTAGACCATCCGGGTCCCATCGAGCCAACCTTCGTCGGAGGCCGCCTTCGAGGTTAACTGTCAACTCCCTTGTCAGAGATAGAGCATTATTTCAAGGCTTCGTTGCTTCTAAATCGAAGATGGAAAGAAGCTTTAGGTATGCAAACATTGTCTCTCCTATCCTAATATATGAACAAATGGATGTAAAGGTTGGGGACAAGCTCTGGGTCTGCACACATTGTTTCGAGACATAGGATAGTGTGCTCTTTGTCGATAATTAAAACTTCTCAAACGATGAGCTTCCCATCACCCACTACTACTATGCAAGGCAAGCCGCTCTCCTTCACAACCATTTATTCGAGGAGGAAGGGGACCTTCAATGTGACCCTCCCCCCTATACTACTCAGCCAAGGTCTCGTTCACCCCACGTCACTTTCCTTGCTCTTGTATATACTCTTCTTAAGCTTTTAGATGTGTGGGTGATGTTGTTCTTGGTCATTGCGGGATGGTTGTGAATCCAGAAGACTTCGAAGAGAGGAAGATCCCAGGAGTTGTAGACGAGAGTATCTATAGGATCCATGTAGAGCTCCTAGGAAGAAGCAGTGATGGCAGAGAGAAGTGAGGAAATGAAATCAAAATTATATCTTTCTCATTCTTGATGAAGTTTAGATTTGTTGATTTTTTGATGTGCTGGTTTTGATTTGGAGAGAGCGGTGAGGTGTGATTTCTGGAATAAGTTCTTTGGATTGATGTGTGCATGAGGATCTGTTCCGTTCTCCTCTTTTTGGGTTTTGTTCTTCTTCTTTTGTTTAGTTTGTGTATTATGTTTGAACATGGTTGTTGTGCTTTTGAACATTTGCATCAATGGCTCCTAAAGCATTTCTCCCTTCTTTAACATTAGCCTCATCAAACCTTGAGGCTTCCTATTCATCATCCAGGAATAAATATTGGCAAGAAAAGAGAAGTCGCCAAGCCATCATCATCTAAATCATCTCCAATACCAATCACCATCAGAGATTTCTTGCAATAGTCCATCCCTAGTGCTCCAATGGTTCGTCTTTTTCACTAGTCTGAAAGACATCAAGCCATCCATAGCTTCGATAGAAAACGTCTTGGGACCGCTGTGTTGTATCCACCGATAGAAGGGTGAGGATACAGCTGATGTCCGATTGGGGCTACTCAATCTCAATCGTAGGTTTCTCATCAATCCCCTATCGTTCGACTTCTTTAGACCAACTGAGCCAATTGTGGCCTGGATTAAGCCACATGGACAACAAAAAGTTGCCTGATGGGGTAAAATCCAAGGCATCCAAAGCATTACTGATAGCATTGCACTAAAGCCCTTGCATTTTTTTAATATTTCATAAATATGGGGAATTTAGCTTCAAATTCACAAGGGAATTTTTGTTTGTCCATCAGAAAAGATAACCTCCGTCACTTGTTCCCATTAATGGAATACTACATTGTTACCAAAATAATGTATAAGGTACCAGATTGTTACTTTTAAAAGTTAGGATATGATATTGAAATTGGGTGTATTGTTCAAGGACTTTTGTGCAATTTACTCTTTTATTTATTTTTGAAACATTATTTGTAAGATGTTTATTTTACATGTGTATTCATAGGTATTTTTCCTATTTTTTTAGTATTTATGTTTATTTTGTATTTTTTAATACTTATTACCATTTTTACAAATTTTATATATTTATAATATTTTAAATACATATTTCATAATTTTATTTATTTTAATAATTTATGCATAAATAAATACATGTGTATTTATTATAAGTATAATATTCCAATAAATTTTAATGTACTATTTAATTATGGTCTTTCTACAAGTTTTTTTTATGTTTACATGTTAAATATAATTTATATAATATATAAAATGATTTAAAAATATAAGGAGAGTAAAAATGTAAAGAATAAATTATATTATTATTATATATACATATGCTCAGTACCACAGTGCTCCAGAAAGCTCGATTTTGTATCTAAATTACATTTTTAATGAAACCACCTTTATTAGATAGATAAATTAATTTGGAATACAATGGAGTGAGTTCTATTCAATTGGAGTTCATATGGATTAGATATTGATATGTGAACATTATTTACGATTATTTCATCTGTTTGTACAAGTTGCACTATGCATGATTTTTATTGGTAGTTATTTGTTTAATTTTCCATATATTATCATGTACGTGTTTCATGTTGGACATTTCATTATTCAAGTTATGTACAATAAACAATAAATTTTTATAAAAATGGCTATTTTCAGATAGTGAAACTAGGGTTTTGTGCACAATATTTGGCCCGTATCTCCCCTTCTTTGTTCATGATGGACTAAGTCAATATCGACTTCGTGGAGGATCATTCGCTTTCTTTGATACTTCATTATTTTTCTTTTATTTTTCTTTATTATTTTATTTTGGACTTAAATATAGGTATTTATGTATCAATAATAGATAAATATTGACTACTAATTTGTACGAGTTAACCTTATTTGTAGGTGTTTTGAGAGGGATTTAAAGAGAAGATGGAAGTATAAAGGTAGACAAATGGATATTCATATTACACACCTCGGATTTTAAAATATGAAAATTATATTGCACTTTTTTTATTAAATCTATTTTGTTTGATCTTTCAAGTGTCCAAGTCTATGTTGATGACATTATATTTGGTTCTAATGATTCATCTTTTTTTCATGCATTTCTATAATGATATGTAGGAATAGTTAGATGAGAATGATGGGAGGAAAAAGTTATTCCTTGAAGAAATAATGTTTTTCCTTGAAATATAGATTACATATATGGTAAACGTACTTTCTTCTTACTACAAAAGTTCACAAAAGAGATCATCACGAAGTTTGGAATGGATGAATGCTTGGGAAAGCCAACCCCGATCGCCCTCTTTACACACCTTGATATCGATGAATTAGGAAATCCCATAGACTAGGAATTATATAGAGGCACCATTGGTACTCTTCTTTTTTCTAACTACGAGCATACCAAATATATACTTTTCAACACATTATTAGCAGCTTGTTTTCAATCATCACCTAAAGAAAGTCACCTTGAAGTTGTTAAAAGGATTTGTCTTGTTTTCGCTTAATATTTAGGTTTGTTTATCCTCGAATGCATTAATGTGTTTACCTAAATATAGAGATGCAAATTAAGTTGGCATACACATTGATAGAAAAATACGAGAGGAACCTACCAATTCATGGAGGATACCTTGCATCTTGATTTTCTAAAAATCTAACTTGTGTAGCACTTTTGCCTACTGAAGCCGAGTACATAGTTCATCATTAACATGTTCCCAAATACTTTGGATGAAGAAGACTCTCTTTGGTTTTGGTCTATGATGAATATGTCATTCCTCTAACTAAAAGATGAAAAATAAGGCTCAATTCTTCTCCAAATACTCGCATTATAGTGTTTATAATTCATCATTAGCATTCATACATAATTACATAAGAAGTACACACATGCAAAATCATAAAAATTACGAAACTCAAAAAAATACAAAAAATAACGCATGAATTTCCCGTGTTTGAAGTGAACTCGTAATGGTTCCTATTCTTCTAACATGTATATTAAAATACACTATATAATGACGAATGTGATATTAGTTGCTAATTTTAAGTATAAAAAATAATTTTTCAATGAATAATGGCATTGTAATATATTTAAAAATTATTGATTTAGTGACGGATATTGAAAAAACATCGCTATATCCCAATCTTGTTGTAGTGGAAAAAATATAAAATAATTTCTAACCTGAATTATTTTGCCTATTGATCTTGATTAGAAAAAGTAGTGAAGTCCAACCTCCCAATCGGATTCCGATTCTGCATGAACCCTAATTGACCTAACTCACTTTCAAAGTTTACATATGAAATTAGATATCCAATGAAAGTGGTTTCATGAAAACCAAAGCTAATATGCAAAATGTCAGTTTCGGAACATATATGGCATATGTAAAATAATGCTTACTAATTTCTAACTATGTGCACATTGTGCCATTTGCTAACATGTACTTTTACCATGGTGTGTATATTGTAGACAATTTAAATTCAATAGTAATAAAATTAAAATGATATTAATTAATCAAAATAAAATAATGAAAAGAGAATACATGTCTAATTTTACTATGATGATCACATATATTTCTAATAAGACCTGAAAATGAGAGACAATATATATACATATACATTTATATTTATATATAATGCCCTAAATTAATGGAGTATCAAATTTTCAAGTTAATATATGAAACTAATGAGCTAAATTGGAACCATTTTTAGATAAATCATGCTACAAGTATATTCATCATATAGTGTCGTTACTTCAAAAAGCTTCTTCTAATCATATGTTTCCACCTTCTTAAATACTTCAGTGACAATGTACATGGTGGAATTCACTAGATTGATGATCTTGTTGACAATGGCCTAGTACAACGAAGATTGATAAATTATCATGACAAGAGAAACATAGACAGTTTCCAAAAAATATAGAATAATGATGAAGCGCTTGGGCAATATTTCGCAATAGCAGCAGATAAAGATTAGATGATCCCATCATTATTGTTGAACATGTTTTATATGTTACTAATGTCATTCAACATCTTAATATATCAATCTTGTGGTTCAACATGTTAATATATCAATCTTATCTTCAATCCCTGAACAAAATACGTAATAAAAGTCTCTAAATTCAATAAATTAACAAAGTACAATACTTAATAAAAATGGACTAATAATGTATATTTATCTTGTAAATAAGTCCAAAAATTAATTAAAAAACAAAAAAATAAAAAAATTAAAAGTAAAAAATAATAAATTGTTGAATATTTCTTGTAAATAATCCCGTACAAATACCTAGACTTCCTTGATTTTTAATAAATTCATACTAACTCCTTTCAACTTAATTATTTTTCTAACTTGTTTATAAAAATGTATATAAATACAAATATACAAAATAATGTTGACATTGAATAAATACTTTCAGATCTGGAACCGAAAAAGCTGTAAAGTCCAACTTTTCGGCTAAATTCTCTCTCCGTATACTAAACTCATTTAAAATTTCAAGTTATAAAAGTATCTATATAATGAAAGTGTTTCTTATTAAAATCAAAGCTTGTTTGCAAAATGACAGTTTTGGGACCTAATTGTATACTATTTATATGTACTAACTTGAAACAAACATTTTATGTACACATTTTACCTATTTTTATTTTTTTTAATATCTATTAATTTATTTACTGTATATTTTAATAAAATGCATAATTAAGAAATAAAAATAAATATTTTATCATTGAAAATAATGCAATTGAACTCCTAATATAATGTTAATATTGTTTTTTCCTCCATTTTCTGTTGCTTTTCTTATCTATAAAAATCTCAAAAAATATATTTGTGTTTTATTTTATTTATAGGAGTTAATGTTATTTTTATTTTTTAAATATCATTTACTTAAAAAATGCAAAAAAGCATAAAAATCATAAAATTTGCATTTTAATTGTTTATGATGCATTACAAAAATTTTTTATTGTATATATTTTTCTTTATTTTTCATTTGAGGTCTACATGAATAATATATATCCCATTTTTATCCATATTATTTGCGTTGACATTTTTTAACCTTTTCTTTTGTTATTTTTAGTAGCCTACTTTTTTATTTTCACTTTTTCTCTCTTTCCTTTCCACCAACTGACATTCTCTACACGCCTCCCACTTCTTTCCCAACTTCCACCCCACTTCTTGCTAACTTCTATTCTTCCTCCCACTTCTTAATTGCTTTCTCGTCCTTTGTTCTTCCCTATCCACCATTCCCTAATTGAGTGGAAGAAACCACTAGCAACATTGTGTTGTCTACGACAACTTCACGATCTTCTGGTCGATCGACAATTGTTTACCATGGTGAGATTTGTGGCAAGACCTTTGACATGTCGCAACCTTCTACCTGACCTTGCCTACCTTCAAGGGAGCTTCAGCCATCCTTCATGAGGCAATAATCGAAGCAACGACCCGCCACACTCCAACTCCGGGAAAACCATCATAGGTAAGTATCTTCTCTTCTTTTTATTTAGACTGTTTTACTTTTATGTTTTGTTATATAATTTTCGCAATTATCATCTTCCTCAAAATTATCAAAATATGAGCTGAGATCACCGTCCCACGTTCTTGATCTCTCCATTTCATTTCTACCATCATGCAGCCTTCCACCGATTTGCTCCACTCCATCACCTCCGTTGGAGCGTTGTCAACCTTCCCTTTTACATGGTTAACGCCAATGATCAAGCATTCTTTACTTGAGAAAGTTTTTTAACAACAAAAATACCTTCCAACAATAACAACAACCTCACGCGGCTGTAAGCGTAGGACACCACCACCCAACGTCCGGCCTTCCATCACACATCCACTTACAGCTTCGTGTGCCACCCTCCATCACATCAACAAAAAAAGAACGCCTCTTCTCTCATCCTGCAGCCATATTGTCAGCCTCGGCATGCTGCCACTCCACCACTGTCTTTCCAGTCCCATATCCAGCAACTACGCGTGCAGCAAAGCGTCACCGCATCCAGCGGGGCTGCCACACCCTCTTCACCTACCACCACATACCCTTCACCATTGCTAGTAGGTATATACTTGGACCAGCTAACCTCCACCTGCACTTTTGGATGACCCTCCACTCACCCACCTCCTCGCTCATCCTCCACGGGTAGACCTAATCATGGGTTCCAATTTGGGTACCCACGCCTCAAGAAGAAGTTTTTTTTAATTTTAGAGACATTGCATGAAGTCTCTTATGGCTAAATGTATTTAAAAAAAGTTCCCTTACGATTTTGTAGAAATTCTTATTTAACATTGCAAAGAGAACCCTGTATTTGGACATCTTTTGAACAATATATGTGTATTAAATTGCAACTTAAAAAATAACACTATGTTCGTAATTTAATTCTCTACAGTGCTAATTTTTATTTATGTTTTTTTGATTTGTGGTTGATTTATGAAAAATCATTAAGTATAAATCAGTTTTATTTTTCCCATTTAGCTTCTATAACTTTTGTAAAATCAACCGTTGCTGGATATTGTGTCAAATTTTCATTGCAATTGAATGCTTAAAGTGATCTAAATAATTCATATAGTGAGATTTATAAATGATTTTTAATAAGATCCATCAAAATTTTTTCTAGCAAACTCAAGTCTCATGGATTACATATTAAAATATCTATTTGATATATTTTTTGTTTGATATGGTTTTTTATTGTGCATTTATTAGGAACTAATTGCTAAGATTCACCCTATTACAGAAAAATCAGGGAAAGGGGCAGATGTAGCCAAGTGGATTCTTTTCCATCCTCCTTCTGGTCTAATGGGTTCTAAGCTGACCAACGTCACTATATCCTGGTCTGGTCACCTTGATCAAGTCAGATATCCACATAGCCTCTATCAATAATATAAGTCATTCTTACATTCTGAGGCAAGCCTCTCTATTGGTTGGTTTTTCAGTCTTCGGGGTTATGAAATGGACATAGGTAAGGGTGAAAAACAAGCTAGTCAAATATGGGAACTTCTTAAAAAAATAATATAATCTCGTTTCATCATCTCTAACATTCTTTCCAATTATGTATACATTTTTCATTATTGCATTTTAACCTTAAAAAATCCAAATATATACATTTTGCATGCATCACTGAATTAGGTTTACATGAAAAATATCACTTGCCTTGTTTGATCCAATTTTTAATTAAAATTTAATTAGGCTAATTTTGTTATTTTGCTAAAGAACTTAACTCATTAACATTTTTGCATTTGTATTCATATAATATAAAAAATACCAAACAATTTCTCCTTGAAAATCATGCATTAAGTGCTCTGATTTGAACCCTAAGTTGTTCCTTTGCCTCTTTGAATCGACCCCGGGGATTTCGCAGGTAAAAAATACAAAAAACTACAATTGTTTAGTGGATTGATAATTAATTTGTGTGGTTAATTTTGAGTGACCCTGATTTCTCGAGAACAAAAATTTGACATAATTATTTAGGGTGATTTCTAGTTCATCAAATGGCACCGTTAGTGTGGAGGAAAATGACTTAGGTTCATTTTAGAGAACTTAGTGTTAGGTTTTCCATTCTTTCGGGTGGTCTGATTCCCTACCTCTTCTTATTTATATTTTCTTTATTGTATTGATTCTTTTTCATTTATTTCTGTGCTCATATATATATATATATATATATATATATATATTACTTCTCTCTTACATAAATTTTATCTTTCGTGCGAGGGCCTGGTGGACATAGAGTGACTTTCTTGAAGTCGATGCAACTTGGAGTATATCGGAGGTCGATGAGTCGTGAAGTAAGCCCACTGTTGAGGAAAAAAGGCGACTGAATTTATTTTATGGAGAATTTTCACTACATTACATTTTTATCATTTGTAATTATTTAGTTGTAATAATATAGGCAATTGCACACTTCCAGCGGATTCCGTTTGGGATCTCATATGTGTAACCCAAATGTTGGACATTTATTTTTGTGGTGTGTCGAGATCGGTTTCACTTTGCGGTGATGGTGGGGATCGACTTGAGTGACTCATAGGTTAGACATTCGCTCGTAACTCTCAGAGCTTTTTAAAGGTCAAGTATCTCTTGCTTGTGCTTGTATAACTTAAGACCACACTTTCACATTTAATAATATGCAATATAGAATGTTCTATTTAGTCAAATTAAATTCATATTCTTCCAAACAAATAGAAGTTCTAGGTGCAGTTTCATCGTCTGCATTCATTTAGTATAGAAATTTTTAATTTTGTATTTCATCCTACATGTAGAGCGTGATGATCACTGTAAGTCTATTGAACTAGACATGCATTATTGATTTTATCGTTGCATCAATTTTTCGTGAATCCCTTCCCCTTGGTTTTCAAACTTATGATAAAAGGAAATCAAGACTGCTCGTTAGGCATGCTTTGTGTGGTGGATGTAACTCAGTGATAATCAATTAAAATTGGGACTGTTATGACAATTTTTACCAAAAATAACTAAAATTAATAATTATTTTAGGGAGTGCAACCCCATCCTTGTATGCAGGTACATACATTCAGATAGAGTGGGTGAGGATGCACACTTTATGGTTAGAGAACAAATCCTTGGACTCGCACCTTAAGTCTCTAGGTCCGACTCTTGCAGGATTGGGAGCTGCAAGCGCTTGCCTTCGATCTTAGAGAGATACTTTGGTGTACATCTTCTCACTATACTCCTTAGGGGCATGATATAACCTGGCAACCTTGGTAGATCGTCTCTTTGATTGGGATATAGTGGGAGCATACGCTAGGCGTGAGTCGACTCCCTAGTGTGCTTATGTAACAAAGATTGATTAATCACCTAAACTAAAATTGAAAAGATAATGGTTGGACCATTGCGACCAACATCATGTTAGAAGGTGAAATCATGGTTGCTTATACATATTATTTGTTCGTGTGTTTTCTTGTGCACTTGCACGTTTTTGACCTTGATCTACTTTCGTTTCATTCACCTCTCTCGAAGTTGACCGGATATTGGTTTTCATACCTAGACCCCTCTATTGACTTCTCGTTGACCATTTACCGACTATCTCTACCATCTCACTCCTCCATGTACCCTCCACCCTCCGCAGGAGACCCTTACCAGTGGTTGGTTTTACCACATTCCATCTACGAAGTCAGAAATCCGAATGGCTTCTACACTTCTTCGCACCTATCATCTACCCCATATTCTCACAGTACTGATCCACTTCCATCATTGGGATGACTCACTATATTATCGACACTTGATGGAATTAAAGAACCATTCAAATAACAAACTACTACTTAGAGAGATGATTGGCAAAGTTACCTACCTCCACATACCTCATTTGATTCTCAAATGACTATTGGGACAAGTCAAGTGACACATTCACACTTTGACTAGACCTTATGAGATAACATGGCGGAACGAACAAATCGAATGGAGAGGCCTAAACATTATTATTTTCCAGACTTGATTGACCTTAGTGATCAAACTCACTTTGACCGGCCCTCATACCATACATTCGGAGAGCCTACAGATCCAAGGGATTGGACCCATGAGCTCGATACTCAAACCCCTGGTCTATTTACTCCACCACATGAGCCTTTGACCAATTTTTGCCATATGGATGGTCTATACTCAACCCAACATTACATGCTAGAGTCTAGATATGTTGAGTACGAGACCCCCAAGTTCTCATCAGTATCCTCCAATTGAACAGACTGCTCCCATGATTTGTCATGAGGAATTTTTGGAGTATGGCATTTCTAGGATAATTAATATTTATGAATTATTTAGAAAAAATTAGAAATGTCACCGACTGACTAATTTCATTTTAAGCCAGCTCAGGTATGGAAGTAGAGAATGAAATGAGATGGTTCAATGTTGAAAATCCGGAGGAGAAAAGGAAACGCACACATTGTATACAATTTGAGTCCATTCTACCTCCCTCTTCTACTAACCACTTACCTTCTAATCTAGAGTATGTACATGCTCTTAATTCTTCTTCACATATAAAAAACAATAAAAAATTTGAAAAACCCATAAGGATTAAAAAAAGAAAAACTAGAAAATATAATACAATTGAAAATAAAAAAGACCTAAAAATGGGACCCATCCCTTAGGGAATAGATTTTGAATAATTAATTCTAGAGTTTCCCTTAATAAAGGCCATAGAACACTTCCCCACCTCAAAATATTTATGAGAAGTAAATTGATGCCTAAGAAGTTGGGTAATAAGTGGACAAGGATGGAGAAACATCTAGTGTCTATGGCCCCTTCATAGTGATGGGGAAAAATACCAAGAGCCGTAGAGTGAAGCAGTTGCCTAGGGTTGAATATGGAATTAAAGACACTACCTTCGACCATGCCGGAATCGATGATCACTCATCGATAAATATCCTCCCGACCTCTGTGTTTGACAAGCTCAAACTTTTGCCAATCAAGAAGTCGAGAAAGATCATTCAACTGGCTGATAGATCTATAAAATGGTCGAGAGGAACCATTTCAGTCACCATTACTTTTGAAGGTGCTCTACTCCAAGTAGACTTTATGATCTTGACACTGAGTATCGTGGAGAGTTCACCTAGTCTCCAATTATTCTCGAGAATCCGTTCTTAGCCTTAGCAAATGAGACTATAGATTGGGAGACTCAGAAGTTCAATTTTATATCAATTGGAGAACTCCGACCTTACCCATTCTTCGTGGACACACAATACACTGAGGTAACCCACAAAGCCATAGATAGTCGTAACCATCTATAGGTAGACATGTCCAACTCCTCTATTACACTTGAGTTACCAAATGACAAGCTGACCATTCGATTAGAGTCTGCCCACACACCCATATATCTCGTTGCTTACACCACCACCACCACCTCTACCATGACAACTTATAAGGACTCATAACCAGAAGCTATCCTTGAGTTGGACATAACCTTTTCTAATTGTCTTGACCAATTAGATGACCCAACACATGGGCCCACCAACACCAAGCCAGTAGAAAGCACTATCACCTACCCAAGGCATGTGTTGACCATACATGATATATACAATATATGGTGAGTCATCAGATGAAAAACATGTGGTCATCACCTTACATATGCTACCTCATAGATTTTTAACAAAGGAGACAAGGAGGACCAAATATACCCTTTCCAAGAAAGCATCTACCCCACCCTCTAGTCGGTTATCTAATAATAAGAAGTCGAGTATTGTTTGCTTGAGGTGTTTCTTTGAACACCTTAAGCCATATCACTCTCCTCTTCCTGTTGATGCTTCAAGTTCTAGAAAATATATTACGAGAGTTTCCTACGACATACTAGAGGAGGAAGTTTCTGAGGATTCATCATTGGGTTCGGATGAGATGATGTATACGAGAGAGCTCAGTTCAACTATTCTTAAGCCCTATCTATGCAAGTAGCTGTGGGCCGACCCTCGTTGGATGATCCCCTCACCTCATTATTATTCCTCTATGGATGATTCTAACAATGATACACCTGTATAAATCTCTACCTCTTGTTTACAAAAGAAGGATAATTACAAACCTTCTTGATCCTTGTGCATTCTCAATCCATCTTGTATAGGTTTTTCTTCTTTTTGACCCTACCCTTTACCATGATTCGCATCAGTTGCCCAAGTTCGGTGTCATTTTCATTTTGTGGCTATACTTAGGAAGACTAGATCCTAAGTATAAAGCGTGAGTGACCAGAGATGTTCTTAATCTTCTTCTTATTTACTTTTTGTATATTCCCTCCCACTCTTATCGATCCCCCAATTTTGACCACTACTATATACTTGGTCTTACTAGAGCCTAAGTATGAGTGGCAATGTTCGCTATGTATTCTCCACATCCACTTCTTAACATTCTCTTCATATTTTTTACTCTTTTTTTCTGATTTATGCTTAGTTCGAGCTTTGTCTTTATTCCACTTTGTGTTGTGACGACATATTGCATGCTAAATATAGAGGCTTTGTATTTATTACACATATACTTTACCCATAGCTCGTAATTTTACGTATTTTATGTATAATATTCAATAAATATACCATGGGTAAAAATAAAAAATGTATTGTTAAAAATGTAAAGATTTTTTAAAAAAATGCAAAAAATAAAAAACCTTTTCAAGAAATTATTTTTGAATAAAACATAAAAAATCTTTTAATTTTTTTCTCTTCCACAAAATTTAAAAATCAAATCAAAAGTTTTTTTTTAAAAAGTGAAAACCAATGAATCTCTTTTTTTAATAAGAAATAAAGAAAAAAATTAACTAATGAGTTGGAGATATCCCTAACACTTACACATTCACACAAGACTTATGAAGCTCAATAACAATTGGTTTATGTGGTACTATAATTCAGAGTTAACCAACCTTACTCATTAGGGTCTATTACATAATTATTCACACTTTCCAAGTTTGAAAGATATGTGTGCTATATTTCATACTTAGTCTCTACCATAAAGAATATGATCAGCACCTTACTTGCATGACTGTAGTTATAATGAGATGAGTTGATGATTCACTTGTGGAACTGGGATGAGGGATTTTAGTCTAGACCTAATTTTATGATACTCGAGCATGGGAAAAAATCGATGAAGACTTCATGAATCTGAGAGTCAACAACCTTAAGTCAGTATGGGAACATGGTTCTTGTACCAATCTCTTGATATTGACCTATGTGCCAAAGTGATGAATATTAATAATTTTGTTTACGAGTTATGCCAACTTGGTAAAAGAAGTGGAGCTAGCCAAAAAAAGAAAAAATAAAAGAAAGTTATTGAAAGAATATCATTCATTACAAAGTCAAATACAAAAGGGCTTACACTTGATCCTTGACTCGTGGAAAAGAGCCTCAATCTTCTTTAAAGTTGAGAGCATGCTGGAAATGAACGGTCGAGTAAGCTCCAAGTGACGGTGGAGGATTAAGCTCCATGCCTCTGATTTGTGCAAAATCAGAGGGAAAATGATGGGGGTCTTGCGAAGAATGTGATAAGGAACAAAAATGAGGTGGAATGGAGGTCTAAATAGATCGGATTCACAATGGATTCGAGCCAGAGCTTAAGGCTTTAGCATATCTAAAACCTAAAATTAAGCTAAACCAATGGAAATCAAATATAACTATAGTTAAATATATGCTAAGAATCGAAAGTGTAATTAAAATATCTACTCCTAACATCTCATACCCGACGGAATATCAGGGAACTTAGAAGCTCGGTAAAGATGCTCTAGTAAACAGGACCTTCACATCCTCCAGTTTATCCTTGCCGATAAGGATGAGAAAGAGTTGCTATCAACAAGCTCTCTCGATCCGGAGGTCTTATTGGGGTTGCAGAGGCAAAAGGGGGACCAAACTCAAAAAGGGCTAGATTGTCTTTTATTTATACACATGCTCAGCGGCAAAATGGTAAAGAGGATTGCGTGAGGACAAGACATGGTTTGTGGCTTCTAGATCACTAGCGTGATGGAGGAAGATGAGAAGAGCATGATCGGTGAAGGAACCAATGCCTATCAAGCCTTGGTTCAATACCCATAATGGGATAATTGTGGCCGCCCGAGAGCATGACAGGTCTGGAATGGAGATTGTGCAGATGGCAAACTAGGTTGATGAACGGAGCCCTTGTTTGGTCCACACAGACCAATCTAGAAAATCTGAGACAAAATCCCTTTATTATGAATTTTATCTATTTCTATAATGTTATTTATTAAATTTTAATATTTACATGTATATACGCACGTATATATACATGCATTTTAGGTACTTTTCTCTTTATTTTGTATTCAGTATTTTATTATTATATTCATGTGTTTTATATTATTATAACTTTTTAATTACACATTTACACATTTTTGTTTTTTTATGATTTCCTTTATTTACATAAATAAATATGTATATGTATTTCTTAGGTATTGTTTACCTATATATTTTAATACATTATTTTTAATATATTTTTCATGTTTTTTATTTTATGTATGTTATTCATGTATTTTAAATAATATCTACAATTATTTACAAATATAAGGAAGATAAAATATAAAATGAATATTATATACAAATATGCAATACAACAGGGGCCCAAAAGTCAACATTTGCATCTAAACTCCAAATTAAATGAAACCAACTTCATTAAGTAGATAATTATTTTTTTACCAATAAAGGTGAGTTCTAGTCAATTTGAGTAGGTACGTAGGAGATATATGTTTGCAAAGTTTTCTTTACAACCTTTTGTTCTAAGTTTCTTAAGTGCAATATGCATTATTTTAATGTGAAATAATATTTTTATATTTCTTTGTATTTTTATGTACAACTTTCATATTGAAGGTTTTATTATTTGACATGTAAACATCGGAAAGTAAAATAGGGCCTATATGGACCGTTAATGAGTAAGAATTTGGATTTTGAGTTTATTCTATACGGTTTGTCTGCCCTATCTCCCCCTGTTTTAATCCTTGTTGACCAAGTCATCATAATGACAGGTCTTGGGGTCTAGGGTCATTTAGTGTGTGTGACACTTCATTTATTTTTCCTTTCTTTTCTTTATTCTTTCTCTTGGAATTAAATACCCATATTTATACAGTATTTACATGGTATCAATTTGGTAATCATTAAGTGTTATTTTGTACAAATTAATACTACAGACATGCATTTATCTTGGAATATAAGGCCAAAATTAAATAATAAAGGTGATGAAATGGAGATTCATAAACAAAAGAGAGTGACAAAAGAAGACAAGGAACCAAGAGGAACATAAAAGTACATCATATATAGCAAAATATTTTTTTTATTTTCTTGTTTGAGAGAGACATTTTAAAAATCTATTATTTGTCTCTCATACACTCTCGGGCTGATTTCATTAGGTGTTTGTTCACCTGATGAAAAGGGTATAATCGATTTTCTCGTGTTTTTAATGCCTTCTATATTTTTATTCTTACTATTTTCTCCTTATTTTCTTTTTCTTGTTGTATTTTGTGCTTTTCTACTTTTTCTATTTTACATCTTTGTTGATTGAGGCATCTAGACTTATGTTAATTGCTTGGTAATTAAGTCCCAATCTTGAAAAAAATTATGTACCTATAGTATCTACGTTTTGATCTAAATACCAAATATATTGGTTCTTACCGATATTATCAATTCATTTATAGGGTGATTTCTCTGAATGTATACGTAAAATTAGTTTTATTTATATGCATGGATCATTAAGCATGTAGAGTGCTGGAGCAAGGTACGCCTTTGACCCTTTGCATGCATTCATAGTATTCATATGCATCGACTTTTATGACTTTCTCCCTCATATTTTTTGGACTTAGAATAAGTGAGAACCAGAAAATTTGTTAGACAATTATTGTAAAATACGTAAGAAAGCTAAAAACCAAAAATTAAAATAAGGGAACTGCTAAATAAACTTTAACCCAAATACAATTCATATTGGGATTCACTATTTTGGGTTCATAAAGCCCTCAGTGCATTCAAATACCTTCCAAACTAAGTGAGGCACGACCCCTAAGGATTGGATCCCAAATCCCATCATGTTTACTACCTTGATCGTTACATGGGTTTGTAAAGTAATAGCGCTTCTATAGGTGAGTGGGTGATTAGGGCTAAGTTTTCTTGCAAGCCTAGTCTGAATTACTTGAGCATAGGGGAATTACAACGATGGGTTCCTATCTCATCGTGGCACATCCCATTACCCCACAAGGGGGGAGTATTTGATTTGCAACATAGGCTTCCTCTCGTTTTTCTTTGGTTGAGTAGCGGGCCCATATTCGATATCAAGGACCTTTAAAAAGTACACGCTTCTAGATATAAAGGAAGAGGAAGTATAATGGTAGCACTAAGGACCTGTGTTTGAAGATTTCTTAATTATAACCAATAAAAATTGACAAGTTAAATAGTCGAACTTTCATAGCTTCATTGGTGTTCAGATGGTGAACCCAATTGCATTGGTGTTTATTTAGATCTAGTTTAGGTCGATAATCACAATCCTACACACTTGCCCATTTTTGTCTTACTTATTATTTGAATTCTTTCCATTTTGCTCCCCTTAAACCTTTTTTCATTTTATCTCCATTTTATTCATCATGTATCTCTGTGCTCATAATCCCTCATCTCTTATTCTTTTGTTTCTCAAGATGTCGGGTCATGGATGGCTTAGTCCGGAATTCGTAGATACCAACATTGATTACATGACTCCGACATCTCTAATAATTTGGGGCAATTTACATGAGACTAGTTTGGATCTTGTGAACCACTCAAAAAACTCCCCGTTCTCTTTTCACCAAATAATCATGATCACTCTTATCTCAAATACCCTCCCTTGTGGATGGAGATTGACCTATCTCCATACACATTGTTCAATCCAATAAAATCCAAGAATGACCCTAATCTTGGAAACTTCTCAAAATCTGTCACATTTCAAGTCAAATCAGGATACACTTCCTTGTGCAACTGAAGAACCTGAGCTAGATCTCTCATCCAACTAAGAAGAAGAGATATCTCCTCTAAAAGGGAAGACACTTAAGGCTAGGGTTTGGGCCATATCCCATCACATAAACGTGAAGTTTGCATCACATATGACCTAAGGTAAGTAGTCATACTAGTTACACTAATCAGAAAAATTAAAAATTTAAATTATGAAGCCACATGATTCAAGAACATGTCTCAAATAATTTCATCAACAACATAATTAAGTACAAGGATTACATCTTGAAGTGTTTTTGTAATTATGTCTCTAAATGAAGAGACCTTCTGTCCCAAGTCCAACCCGACAGAGGAGATACTTACAAGTTTGTGGATGAGACACAAGCTTCACTTAATCAAAGTCAAAGATCCGATCAAAGAATGTCCCGTTTTTGTCTCATGAAATCTGATGCCTTCTTCATGAGCAAGGAGCACCGAAGAGGGTGGAGATCAACGTGTAGTCGATCCACCAACCATATCTTAAGGTAAAGAAGCATTCTTTGGAGCTTTCCAAAAAAATATATATTTCCAAGGTGTACTCCTAATGTGATGGTCCCAATGTCCTCTTCTCTTTACTTCTGAATGGTTTCAAAACTAAGATATAGGAGGGAATCTTGAGATCTATTTGTCTAAGAATATGGATCAACTATATCATAAAACACTTATTATCATCCATATATCAATCCAAATGATTAAGATTTTATCTACATTTATCATGATGAACATAATGGCACTCCCACTAATATCACAAGGTTCACCAAGATTCTATCTGAAATCACAACCTTTATAATCCCATCAAATCAGATGTTCCAACTACAAGAAGCTTATTTGAGTCCATAGATGGAGTTCCTTAGCTTGCACACTTTGCATTCTTCAATCATGAAGCCACGGGGCAACTTCATATGAATATCCTCATTGACGTATTCATTGACTAATGCAATCTTGACTTCTATCTTACTATCATAGTCAAGTTGTGTATCAACAATTAGCAATATTCTGATGGGTTTAAGCATGGTTACCATAAATCGTCTCATCGCAAGTGATGTCTTCTCTCTTTGTGTATATCTTGGCTACGAACCATACTTTTAAGGTATCTACCATATCATAAGGTTACTCTTTATGTTAAAGATCCTTTTACACCCAATGGGTATTACCCCTAAAGGTTGATACTCGATGGTCCATACACAAAACTTGTGTATAAAGACTACTTTAGACACTATTGATAAAATACCTATTCCATGTCATGATCTATAATCATCATATGAAGTTTGATCCTTGTCAGATTTCTCTAAGACATGGAACCCATACCCTCTAGGTGGGCTTACCACCCTCAAATCGATTTTAAGAGGCATGAGTGTTTCATCTTTAATTGTCCTTTTTAGTTTCCAATTCTAGGAGCCTCATTATTCTCTTAGGATTCATTGAGTCCCTTTACTTTATTCTTATATTGATTCTTAAGAAATTCATCCTCTTACAATCACATTCTTAGAGATGAAATATTTTACGAATCTCAAGGTCATAAAGTATGTATCCAATACCATCCTTTTATATTCCTAATGAAGTAGCATTCTCAAGTGTAAGATTCCAGCTTTCTTACATCCATGTTATAGCACCATCCAAGAAACCCTTAAATCCTCTAGTGTTCGACACTAAACTTGGTTTCAAACTATAGTTCACGAGGAGTTTTGGGTTCATATTTGCATGGCATATTATTAAGGATATATATTGTCTCTACTACACATATACATGGATACTAAGAGGTAATTATGCTAAGTGTCATCATTGATCAGTTCATGTCTAATATGTCCCAATTACATCTCTTTATAACTCTATTGAGCAAAGATGTATTAAGAGGAGTGATATAGGAATGATATTCCACTCTCTACAAGGTATTCCTTGAATTCATCTAATAGATACTGGCTACCTATTTTAGATCAAATTCTTTTCATCTTCCTTCTAGCTTTGGTTCTCAACCAAAATCCTAAATCTTTGAACATTTCAAATGTTTATAATAGGTGAAGGAAGAAATATCATACCACGAATAATTATTAGTGAATATCACATATCACTGTTGTTCATTATAGTATAGAGGTTCCACATACATCAATATGCATGAGGTCTTGAATACATCAACATCTTACACCACTACCAGAGAAGGGTACATAAGATATTTTAACTTTGAATACAATATTCACGTGTATGTAAGATTTGAACTTTTAGACAAAAGTTCCATGTCTTAATAATAGTATATTTATCTTATCAATAGACGTATGTGCAAGTCTTGATGCCAGATCATTGTCAAATGATCTTCATCCTCCTATTGATATTTTAAGGTTAAAATTTCTAGTATTAGAAATGTTAATGAACCATTCATTAAAATTCTAATTTAGTAGAGTCCTCTAGATTTATATTACTATCTGAAATATATCCATCTTAACTCTTTATGATAGGTCTAATGCAGAATGTTTGTCCATTTTTAACAAGTTTATAACTAAACAATGAGTTATAGAGACATTCTTTAAGACTGATGTCTCTCCCACATTTTGTAGTCTTTCTATTCAATTAAGATTGTTGCAACAATTACATTAACTCCAATGTGGATGACTATTAAACCTCAAAATAAATACATTTTACTATTATAAAACATATGCAATCAATTGGAAGTGTTATTAGAAGGAGATACAATTATTGGATTTTATTCCTATCTAATAAGTAAGTCGATTTCAATGATTATATTTAGATGTTGTATATTCCAATGCACCATCTTGCTCCTTCTCTATGGATTTCAGATAGTCTAGATAGTCATACAATTACTGCACCAGCTTGTTGTAGCATTGCCATTCATCCAGCTCTTTGGATGTCATGTATGGAAGTCAGAGAAATACAATTAACTCTTTGACACTCCATCTTATATGGGTTAGACCCATGCTTCCACTTCGCTTCCTTAACACTTAAATAACCAATCTTAAGACAAAGAATCTATTAAATTGAATATGTCCTCAAGGGACTTCAATATAAGAGTATTTCAAAATTTATTCTTTCTTCAACCCATTCATAAATATGAATAATATGATGCATCGTTAAAGACTTGAGTAGAGATAGAAGAATGATGACATTCATCATATGCACACTTATATTAACCCAAAAATTACTTAGGTTAAGGTAGTTACTCAAACATTTTGTGTACATCATCTCTTATCGAGCCACCATTCTGCATAATGTAGCAAATTATGTTATTCATGATTAAATATTAAGAGCACCTATGTTTGCCAAAACATCTTCTTCGATTTTAAGAATGATCTCGAAAAGTGCGATCCTCACTGAGATGTTACTTCCAAATCACACTCGATGAGAGATCAATGCTTTAGAGATACACAAACCATATGTTGTTTTCCTTTTGTTTATTTAATTATCAATCTTCACAATCATGAGGAAATGTACACATTAGAACTACACACATTATGTGTTCAGGTGCAAGTACTACATCTTAATCATAGATCCAATCCATGATACTGGTTATGATTGAGTATAAATTTGAGAGGATTTGATGACAATTATATGGAAGTAAGATAATTTGCATTAATATATATATATATATATCTTTGATTAAGGTTATTAATGTTTTAAATCAAAATTATCTTGCCTTTTAAGCTCTGAAAGTTCATTTCCTTATCCACTTTGAAAGAAAGAGTTATATCTATTGTTATATTTCTAGTAAGATGTGGGATCTCCTTTCCACCTTTGTTACATTACAATTATATAGAATTTGCAATTCATATAAAAAGAAGAAAAACTCATTCGCTTTGCAAGTTCAATTTGCATTTTCCAATTCGGTCTTTAACATAAAGTCCCACCACCATTAAGGTGATGACTACACATGGTTAATTGAATCAACCATTAACAAGTCTAGAACTCACTAAGCACAATCCAATACCACCTCAATTATATGAGTAATCAATGTCAGGGTCACTGCACATATGGCCTTACTCTTTCGATAAGTGAAGAGCCCGATGCATGTGCGCTTGTATGCATGAGCTATCACTTTGTATAGACATCTCCAACATACAATCCATGATGATGAAACCCTTCATCTTGATGAAGTAACATGGATGTCATTTATATGATCCTCCATATCTTATTCAAATTTTAATTAATCATTATGAATCATATTCATTATGATTTATTCTTCGAAGGGAATTACATATACATTAATATTTTATTATTTCTTTTAATTGGATCTAATTAAATTAATCATACTAAACTAATCAACAGTCCAATTCAACCAAAAAACAATTAGGGTTTTCTTGATATTAGTATATAGTATACACTGTCCTTGGAATGGATCAGTCTAGGTCTGAAAAATTATGCTAATAGGGAGCATTTCCAGTGCGGTGCAGAGTGCCAATTATGTAACTCATTACCCTATCCAGGACCTAGGCACCATCACTGAATCAATTCAAGACAACATAATTGGTAAAAATTATACTAAGAGGTTTTATCGATCACATGATCTTGGTGACCAGTATGATACATATATAGTAAGAACTCAAAAATACTAAGCATCTTAAAACACTTTTGAGATCGAAAAATTGTAAGAAAATCAAGCAAATATGTTCTTGGTATTGCAAGTAAAAGTTGTCCTACAACTATTATAGGAAAACTAAGGTTTTTATCATGAAACTCTCATTCAATTGTCATTGATGTTTAATAAAATATTTTCATAAATAAAACAACAACAAAGCCTTTTCTCTCAATCAAGTAGGGTTGGCCACATGGATTCTTCGCCTCCATTCAGATCTATGTTGGTTAATCTTAGGCTTATATCTAAAACACTAAGATCCATTCATATTGTATTTTTCCAACACTTCTTGGGTCATCATTGACCACTCTTATCTTGCACAACATCCCAACACTCGCATCGCCTAGCCGGTGCATCAACTGATCTTCTTTGTAAATGACCAAACCACTTCACAGATTACAATAGAGTCTCTTATCTACTTTAGCTAGCCTGCATTTATTCTATTTGCAAAATCTCCATCAATTTCACCGTCATGTTGCAAATCAGATCCCAAATATCTAAAAGAATCTTTCTTCTGAATGTTATCATCACCAATCTTTACCTCGACTCCTTCACCATTGCTTCCATCAAAGATGCACTCCATATATTGCATCTTAGACCTACTTATTTGGAATCATTTAGTCTCCAACTCATGTCTCCAGACCTCAAACTTCTTATTTACTCCATCTCTAGTCTTGTCAATGAACACAATATCATCAGCAAATGACATACACCAAGGTAACTCATACTGAATGTGACTTGTCAACTTGTCGACAATCAAAGTAAAAATAAATGGATTAAAAGTTGAATGTAAACCAATGTTGATGTCAAAATGGCGAGTCTTTCCAGGTGAGGTCCTCACACAAGATAAAGCTCTATCACACATGTCCTTTTATGAGGATAATGTATAGGACTGGTACTTGTCTCTTCTCCGAACTCTCCACAATATCTCTCGTGGGATAGAATTATAAGCCTTCTCCAAATCAATAAAGGTCATATGGAGGTTCTTCCTATAGCTTTATAAATCTCTAGTGTTCACCACAACAATGGGACAACTTCAATAGTTAAGTGACCTGGCATGAAAATATATTTTCTTAAATATTAAGAATGAATTTAATCAGAGAAAATTCATAATTTCATTGGTTTTTATTGAATATTAAATACACTAAGAATGGTATCTTTATTATCTAATGTCATCTGACCCATCTCTACTATATATGGAATATCTAGAGAAAACAAAGTCGGAATCATAGGAAATAAATTCAATCTATTTGATTATTTAATTATTCACGTAATTTAGCTATTTATTTCATAGTTCAAGATAGGGAAACAATTAACTCAGAAAAGATAAGAAAGATGTCTGTCTTTTTTGAAAAAGCTATTCCCGCCCCCTGCTAAGCCACTAGTAGCTCCAGCCATCACGTAGACGTCGAGCTAACCAACTAGCCTAGAAACTCTCCCACCTACCTTTCGTAGCCTGATGTTGCCGCGGAGAACTCCCAAACCTCGACTACAGCCCTAGCCCTCTTTCATATCAGAAAGAAGAAAGGATATATAAAGACTATGGAAATGGAAGCGAGTCCTAGTTGTAGTAGGAGTTGAGGCACGTAAATCGACCACAGGGACATCTATGACGTTCTCAACTACCTCCTATCTGGGCGCTGTGATGACTTGTGTCAAAACGAGTTGAGATTTGCATGATCTACAGAAAAACAAGACAATGAATAGAGTGATTCTGGGTTGATCTTTCCCTATTATATATAGTAGATTAGAGGAAGACAGCATAACTCCATCTGACTTCTTCCTATTCGTTCTCCGCTCCACCGCGACTCGCTTGGTTCAGAATAGTTGTTGTACACAGACAGCAAGACGAACCTACTTGTTACATTTTTATGCTCCGCTTCCTCTTCTGTTTTTCCTTTCACCTTTTGTACCGAGTCCTAGCATCTTTGACATCTTGACCTTTGACCTCGGATTCGCTTACGCTACTCCTCGTCCCCCTGACTATTCTCAAGTACGGCTCGTCCCCCTAGGGTCTTTGACCTCCTCTACGCTATCGCCACTCCTCGTCCCCTCTATGCTTTGCCTTTACCTTGCTTGACGCTAGTAGTTCTCCTCTTTCTCTCTGGCAGGGGTACCATGGAATAATGCATCCCTGCAGCAGGGGTCTTGGGGTAGCCTTCCTGGTTAAGCTTCAACCGCGAATAGAATGACGTCTTCAATATAGACAGAAGGCGCTTTCCTTCCCAAGTGGAAGCCCTTGTATCAGGTTGCTTTATCTAGCCCTTGTGCAAGCATTGGGACTAGGGGAGGAAAGGCAGATGGGGTACCAGTCTAGGTTAGATCCCCAGGGAGGGACGTAGGAGATCCAAATTCCACTTTTTAAGAAAAAATAATTTCTTAAAGATGCATTGATAGCAAAAACAATATCCATGATCTTTTTTATTTTTAAATCTTGCAGTTTTAGTGGCAACAATTGTTTATTGTTTTGGGGACACATTTAGACATTCTGAGTACATTTTAATATACAAAAAAATCAGGCAAAAAGTTCATAAACACGAGCTTTTCATTTTAACGAAAAACTATTCGAAATGTACATCATATGCACAAACCACGAGCCTCCCCCCCCCGAAATCGATACGCAAAACCTTGTTCCTTAAGGGTTGGATCAATCCAAAGCATTTAAAAAAGTATCTAACTCCACATTTAGGCTCGATTTTAGGCCTTAGATCATCATGGAAGCATGTAGGTCGCATCACATACGACCTAGGGCAACTAGTCATACTAATTACACCGGGAAAGACAATAAAAAATAAATGATGAAACCTTCTGATTCGAGAACACTTCTCAAATTGTTTCTTCAACAACATAAAAAGCTACAAGAATTATCCCTTAAATCATATATGTGATGGTGTCTCTATGATGGACATGCAAGCCCACGACGAGCCACTATGTAATAAATGTTATTGCAAATATCATTCCCCGATCTAAAATGAAGAATAAATAATTTGCATAATTGGTCCCCTTAATACAATTAGGGTTATGTACCATGACCATATTGATGATCATATAGTTGTTGTTTCAATTGTTGAATCATAGAGGTTGGTGTTTAGATGAATGTCTAAAGAGTTAGATTGAAGACTCATCAAGCACCGTCAGATAATCATTAAGAGATGATCTCTAGCCTAAGTAGGTGATGGAAATGCTTTCTCTGATGGGATGATATCTAACCGACCTCTTGATGCAGGTCCTCTACATAAAAATAGAGATTCAGATGTGATAGATAAGTTAGGTCAAAGAGTCGAGATAACCAAAGACCTATGTAGTATGCAATCACCATATGGGCACGCATCCTCTGACCGAAGACATATATGTTACTATATGTTTTAGTAAGTGCATTTGGAATACCGAAAGGTTGATGGACTAATAAAGGTCTATACACCGGCATGCCGGTATGCATACAATGGCAAATGAGTAATACGATCTTTCAAAGGTATCATATGGGTTCATTACTAAACCGGATGACATGAGCTCACTCATGAGAAATTGGGAAAAGGATCAAATTCCGTGCACGGTCGTATCGCTTTGGAATCTTGAAGGAATTTGTAGGTTTCATATATACTTTTGGAAAGTATATGATCAATACTTAGGTATGATATATGCTTTTGGAAAGTATATGATCGATACCAAATCACAATGATAAAATGAGAAACTTAATGATAAAATCTTGAAGGAGACAATATAAATTGATCTAAAACTTCATGTTTATTCTTGTTCTTCCAGTATACAGGATGAATGGGTATTAGGAATACCTTGGGGTGATGGGATCATAAACGATTGTATAACCACGACTCTTTCATTCCTAGGGTGTAATGAAATAGGTTTGGATTTTAGTGATGCCTCTCAATAGAGAAGTAATTTGATCTTGGTCTACAAGTTGGACAATTATCTAAATGAGATTTAGATGCAATGAAAACATTATATATATGGTTTGATTTAATCAAACATCTATGGAAGTTCCACAAGATTTGGATTTGAGATATGATCTTAATATGCAAGTCACCACATGCGGAACGTACAATTGCCCTATCATTATCTCTAAATATCCGTGGAGAAAACACATTCTTCTTGAAAGAATTCAAGAATAATTTCATTATTGATATTATATCGCAGAATTTTGCAAAATAGATAATTAAATGTGATTTAATTATTACAAATAATATAAATGTGATTCATATTGTTTTGGCACATGAGAAATGGATAATTATAAGCAATTTAATTATCACGAATAATCTGAATGAAATTTGTATTATTTGAGTTCATGAAATTTGAGATCTTAGATAATAAATATGATTTAATTCTCAAGATTATGAATAATATGTATAACACTATCCATATAATTCACATATATTATAAATATGAATTATAAAATACATATGAGAGAGATATTTGTAAATAATGTTTATAATTTAAATGTTGATGTAATTAGCTTTACATGGTACAATTAAATTGAAAATGTAATTTACATTTTGTTTTGAGTTATGAATGTGATTCACATATTCTAATGGCATGATTGGAATGTGTTGGACATGTGAGCCCACGGCGAGCCATTATGCAATAAATGTTATTGCACATATCATTCCCTGATCTGAAATGAAGAATAAATAATTTGCATAATAGGTCCCTTAGTACAATTAGGGTTATGTACCTTGGATATCTTAATGATCATACAGCTGTTGATTCAATTATTGAAACATAGAGGCTGGTACTTGGATGAATATCTAAAGAGTTAGATTGAGGACTCATCAAGTACCGTCAAATGATTGTTAAGATGTGATCTCCAGCCTGAGTAGGAGATGGCAATCCTTTTCTCACATAGGCTGATATCTGACCGACCTCTTGATGCAGGTCCTCTGCATAGGAATAGAGATTCGGAGGTGTCAGATTAGTTAGGTCAAAGAGTTGACTTAACGAGATCGAGATAACCTAAGTCCTATGTTGAATGCTGTCACAGCATAGGCACACATCCTCTGACCGGAGACAGATGTATTGCTATATGTATGAGTATGTACATTTGACAGACCAATAGGTTGATGACCTAACCAAGGTCTATACACCGGCGCGTTGGTGTGCATATAAGGGCATATGAGTAATACGATCTCTCAAAGGGATCATACAGGTTCACTACTGAACCGGAAGACATGAGCTCACTCATGAGATATTGGGAAGAATCAAATTCCGTGCACAGTCGTCTTGCTTTGGAAGCTTGACTGAATTTGTAGGTTTGATATATACTTTTTGAAAGTATATGATCAAGACCTAGGTATGATATATGCTTTTGGAAAGTATATGATCGATACCAAATCCCAATGATCAAATGAGAAACTTAATGATCAAACCCTGAAGAAGACAGTGAAAAAATTGATCTTAATCTTCGGGTTGACCATGGGTCTTCCAGTATGCAGGATGTACAGGTATTGGGAATACCTGAGGGTGATGTGATCATAAACGATTGTATATCCATGACGCTTCCATTCCGAGGGAGTGATGAAACAGGTCTGGATTTTAGTGACTCCTTTCAGTAGAGAAGCAATCCAATCTTAGTCCAAGTGTGGGACATTGATCTGAATGAGATTCAGATTCAATGAGAAGATTGGATTTGCGGTCTTGATTTAATCAAGCATCTGTGGGAGGTTCGTAAGATCTGGATTTGAGATAAGATCTCAACATCCAAGTCACTATACGTGGAACAATACAATATCCCTGTCCTTATCTCCAAGTATCTGCGGAGAAAGCACATTATTCATGAAAGGGTTCAAGAATAATTCTTTTGATGAAATATCCAAGCAAGGACTTGATGATTAAATGAGATTTATTTATCAAGCTTAATATGAATATAATTCATATTATGAAAATGATTGTCTAAGATAATTAAATGGGATTTAATTATCAAGGATTAAGAGAATGTGGATAATACTATCCATGATATATGTGTATTATAAATATGATTTATAATATACATATATAAGAGAGAGAATTTATGTGAATAGCATTTGTTGATTAATAATGTGGATTAGATTCACATTTATTAATTAATTGGAAATGCAATTTACTAACTATTTTGAGTTGTGAATATGATTCACATAATATTCAATGGCATGATTGAAATATTCACAGATTAATTGAGAATTAATTTGGTGAATATTTTTGTGAATACAAAATTAATTAAGGAAGAATAAGATAAATAAAAAGGAGCCAAAATTGACCACCATTCATAGGTGGCGTCACCCATGAATTGTTCATGGGTGACGCCCCCCAATTTTAGGGAGGTTGGTTGACTCCATTTTATTTATCACATTATCTCTTAATTAGTTAATGTTAAATTAAATTATGTTGATAATGTTGCAATATTTTTTAATTTAAATTAATGTTGTTGGTTTTAACCAACAACAATCATAGCCATTGATTTAGCATGGACCAAGCATAGCCCTTGGATCCATGTGTCCCATGGATTGAGATCCATTGGATCCTAAACTAGTATAAAAGGAGGGCTAGGGTAGCCTTTCCAAGTTACAACAACATTCTTGACTTGAAGAACTCTACTCTCTCTCTCTCTCATTCTCGTGGGGTCTCCCTAATATTCAAGTGGCCGTCCACTTTGTGTATTAGGAAGGAGATCATTTTTTCTACGCCTCGACGCTTGGATCTTCGCCAAAGGATTGCGGGAAGGACGCGACTCCTCATCGTACCCGCAAGTGCATTCTCTGTGGGTCGGACTTAAGATAGGAGAATCTCTACTTTGGGATCTCGCGATCACAACCACGCTTCAAGAGGTATTCCTTATACTTTGTGGTTTGATGAAACGATCCGAGAAGTGTTCTCGTGATCATGTGGTTTCATCTTTAAAGTTAAAAATTTTAATTTCCGCTGCATCTAGCATCTAGTATGACTAGTTGCTCCGATTGCATACGATGCGATCGACACGCTTCCGTGATGCGCTTAAGGATTCAACAATATCCTTCAAGTGGTGTCAGAGCCAGGTTGAATAAGGTTTTGTATATGATCCATACACCTTAGACGATTTGATTCTTGAAAGGGTTGCGAAATTTTTACTGCATTTCAATTTTCGCACCTCTGTCTAATTGAATTTTTCGGCACTGTTTAAAATGTTTAAACACGAAATTTTCAATTGGATTTTGATCCCCATTAAACAAGGAAACCATATGACTTGAGTTTACTAAATTTGGACTTCATTTGCTCAAGATATGGTCTTTTGAATATGCCTATATTCACTGTTGCGGGAACTGCAGATTTGAACGTGATTAATGAGATAATTACGGTTTTAATCCGCCTTGAAATGCGTGAATTATCATTTGGGTTCTTTAATAAATCAAATAGGCAATCTTTGGAAACTGAGTTTGCATTTTTTGGATTTAAATTGATCAAGATAAGTTAATTTTAGTGATTGGGGGTCACTGCTGGAAATTAACAATTTTGATCTTGAACCTTGTGATATGTCATTCAATTATCATGATGAAAATTAATTGTTAATTTTCTGGAATAATTAGTGATAAATATTTGTGAAATATTTAAATAAATAATTATTTCATTGAATGACACTTGCCTAAACCACAATGATGAGATATTAGATCTTGATCATTGTTTCATCAACAAACATTGCTTTCATGAAAATCATACTTTATCCTACAATAGTTGTAGGGCAACTTTTACATGAAAAACCCTTTTGCTTGAATAGGATTGGGGATTTGTCTAGCAAATCTCCTTATAATCAAAAATGTTTTGATTTATATTATATGGTATAATTTCGGTTGAAAAACCGATGAACATCTCAAAGTACATGATGGTCTATCTGGTATTATCCTTTCCCGAGGCGGATGTGGTGCCTAGTCGGAGAGCATTGGGGTAGCGGGTTGCAACGTATGTGGTCCGTCCCACTCTCGTCGGTACTGGCCATGACAGCAGGTAGGGACTGTATAATACCGGAGACAGACAATGTGTATTTTTCTAATTATTAAAATTCGAATAATACGTACTTTGAGTATATACCTACTATTCAAGTAAAAGACATGTTTGTTGATTGATGATTGGATTAATGATTAATTTAATATGATTAAATTAATTATATCTAATAAACACTCTATTATGAATAGATGTGTATTTCCCTTGGAAGAATTAATTATGTGAATATGATTCACGATAATTAATTACAATTTGAATATGAGGTGGAGCATCACATAAGTGACATCCATGGTCTCCCGTCAAGGCAAAGGATTTCGTCGCTAGTTGTTGTGTATAGGAGACGCCTGTCCGAAGTGACATATCCTGTACATGATTTAATTGGATCGGGTTCTTTGCTTCTCGAAAGAGTAAGGCCGTATATGTAGTGACCCCAATATCGGGTCCTCATATTATTGGGGCGATATTGGATTGCGTATAGAGAGTATTAAGCCTGTTGATGGTTGGTTCAATTAATGACGGGTCAACATTGCCTTAGGGGTGGTGGGCCCGGGTGTTAAAGACCGAATTGGGAGATGCAAGTTGGACTTGCAAGGCGGAATGTGTTCCCGCTGAGTTGTAGGTTCTCATATTATTGGGATGCAACAAAGATAGGAAAGGAGATCCCAGATCTTGTTAGAGATATAATGGTAAGAATATCTCTTACATTGAAAGTGATTAAGGGAATGAACTTTCAGTGTTGACAAGGCAAGACAACTTTGATATAAAAATTCCTAAATCAAAGTAAAATATGTATATATAATTTATATACCCTTATGCAAAATTTCTTATTTCAGATAATCCTTCATTAAACCCACTCAATGTTATACTCAATAATAACCAGTAAAAATATCTTGGATTGAACTCATGATCCAGATATTGTACTTGCAATTGGACACATAATGTATGTGGTTGCAGTGTGCAAGTCCCCTCAACATAATGAGGAAGGACAATTAAATAAGACAATAAGACATCACCTTAGGGTTTGTATGTCTCTGTAGTCTTGATCTTTCATCGAATGTACTTTGGAAGTGACATGTCGATGGTGATCGTAATTGTCGAATAATCCTTATAAAATAAAAGAAGATATTTTGGCATACATATGTGCTCTAGACATTTAATCATGAATGACATGGTTCTCTGCATTATGCAGAATGGTGGCTCGAAAGAGATGATGTATTCAAAATATTTGAATACCTACCTGAACCTAAGTGTCTAAGAGTTAAGATGTATGTAGATATGATGAATGTCATCATTCTACTATCTATACTCAAGTCATTCATGAAGCTTCATAGTAATCATTTTGAATGAATTTAATGAAGCATGTATAAATGTTGAAATGCTCTTGTATTGAAATCCTTTGAATTCAACATAAGAGATTCTTTGTCTTAAACAATGGTTGTTTATTGATGAAGAGAGCACAGTGGAAGCTTGGGTCAGACCCGAGTAAGAAGGAAAGTCAAAGAGTTGACCTACTTCTGTGACTTCCATATCACATCCAAAGAGTTGGATGAATGCCAATGCTGCAATAAGTTGATGTGTTGATAGTATGACTATCAAGTCTGTCTAAAATCCTTAGTGAAGGACTCAGATAGAGCATCAGAATAATCTACATATAATCATTGACTCTGACTTTCTTATTTCATAAGATAAAGTCTGACAATTGTATCCCAATCTTCTAATGACATTTGCAATTGGATGCATATATATATTAGAAGATTAGAAATTTGATCTTAAGGTTTAGTAGTCATCTACATGGATATTACTATAATTATTGCAGCAATCTCTATTGGATAGATTGACTTCATATTCTCAGTGGGAGAGCCCTTAGTCTTAGAGAATGTCTCTATGACCTAGATATTAGAATACCCTCATTGTTTTTTTCTAAATTTTGGAAATAAACATGAATTCTGAGATAGAACTATCATAAAGAGTTATGATGGAAATATTTCAGATAGTAATCTAGCATCTAGTGGACTCCACAAAATTAGAAAATTAATGATTGGTTCATTAAGATTTCTAATACTGAAAATCAAACCTTATAAGATCAATAGGAGGATGAAGATCATTTGACAATGATCTGGCATCAAGTCTTGGACATATGTCTGTTGATTTGATCAATAGACTAGTAAGATATGAAACTTTAGAATGTCTAAAATTTCAAATCTTACATACTTGTGAATATTGTATTCAAAGTAAAATGTCCAATACACCCTTCTTTGGGAATGGTGTTAGATGTCGAGGTATTCAAGATCTCATACATATTGATGTATGTAGATCATCTATATCATAGTAAACATTATGGATATGTAATATCTATTGATGATTACGTATGATATGAGATTTCTTCTCTTCACCTGAGAAACCTTTGAAATGTTCAAAGATTTCACAATTTTGGTTTAGAACCAAAGTTTGAAGAAAGATGAAATGAATTTGATCTAACCTAGGTAGCTTGTACCTATTAGATAAAATTCAAAGAATACCTTATGGAGATATGAATATCATTTCTATCTCAATCCTCCTAACACACCTAAACTCAATGAAGTTGTAGGGAGATACAATTGGATCATGTGTGACATGATTTGGTCAATGATGAATTTTAGCATAATTATCCCTTAGTTTCCAAGTATATATGTGTAGTATAGACTACAATATATATCCTTAATGAGGTTCCATGCATGTAAGATGGAATCTAGCACTTGAGAGTGCTACTTCATTAGGAAAATAAAGGATGGTATTGGATACCTACTTTATGACCTTGAGATTCTTAAAGGATCTCATCTCTAAGAATGTGATTCTTAGAGGATGACTCTCTTGAGAATCAAGATGAAAATGAAGTGTAGGAACTCATTTAATCTTGAGATGGTAATGAGGCTCCTGAGATCGGAAACTAGAAGGATAATTAAAGATGAAACATTAATGCCTCTTCAAATGAGTTTGAGGATTATTCCATGTGTCAGTTAAGTCTGACAATGATCGGACTTCATGTGATGAAGCTCCTAAGGATCATGACATGGAAAGACGGATATTAGCAATAAAGTCTAAAGTAGACTTCATATACAAGTGTTGTATAAGGACCTCGAGGATCCACCTATATGGGTAAGACCCATAAAGGTGTAAATGGATCTTCAAGAAAAGAGGGAACCTGATGAGAAGGTAGAGACCTTCAAAGCACGGTTTGAAGCCATTAGCTACACACCGGAAGAGAAGATATTGCTTGCAATGAGACTTGCTCTTCGGTGACCATGCTTAAAATCATCAGAATATTGCTAACCTTAGCTACACAACTTGACTATTGCATCTTCAGGATGTAATTCAAGATTGCATTCCTCTAAAGAATACCTCTCTGAGGATATTCACACAAAGTAGCCCCAGGGCTTCATGTTTGGGGAAAGTAAGGTGTGAAAGCTAAAGAAATCCATCTGTGGACTCAAATAAGCTTCTTGAAGTTGGAACATAAGATTTGATGAAATTATAAATGTTATGATTTCAAATAGAATCTTGATGTACCATGTGAAGCTTAGTGGGAGTGCCATTGTGTTCATCGTGCTAAATGTAGATAATATCCTAATCATTTGGAATGATATAAGGATGAGAATAAGTGTTTTATAGACTGGTTATTCCTCTTAGATCTTAGTTCTGATGTTGTTCAGAAGCAAAGAAGAGAGGGTATTGGGACTGTCACATTTGTAGTACACCTTGGACATATTCCATTAATTGAAATTCCAAGAAAGGCTTCCTTCCTTTGAGATTTGGTACTGAGCTATCTAAAGGGATAGCACCTCACAGAGTTGAGGAAGTGAATGCTAGAACTGCTTGCATTTGTGCATCAGTTACGAGAAGCTAAGTGTATGCTTGATGTGTACAAAAGCCAGATATCTGCCATGCAGTGGGAGTAGTAAACTGTTACTAATCCTAATATGGAGAAAGAACACTTGATTGCAGTAATAACAATATCTTCAAAGATGACAAGGCTTTAGAGATAGTGATCTCTAAGTCTTATCTTAAAGAGCTTAAGACTTTATAGATAGAGATCTAAAAGGTCTTAACTGTGGATACCTTGAGAGATAGTGATCTCCCGGAATAAGGGTATTCTGATAAGGATTATGGAAATACTGGTTATAATAGTAATTGAGCAATAGTGTCAAGGACACTGTAACTGCTTTGACTAGATTGAGTATAGGTTGCATGAGATGCAACATTCGCATTGGATGCGAGCACTGTTACCTAGGGATATGCAAGTGCCGTAAAAGGACTTGGCATAGTCTTTTGGGAACAGAGTGACTGATCAACTTACCTAACTATTTCTAAATAGCTTATGATTGTCACATGAGTGTGGGTTTAAATGATTAGCCCATTAATGGCTCTTTGGGCTAGTGGGAGATTGTTGGACATGTGAGCCCACGGCGAGCCATTATGCAATAAATGTTATTGCACATATCATTCCCTGATCTGAAATGAAGAATAAATAATTTGCATAATAGGTCCCTTAGTACAATTAGGGTTATGTACCATGGCTATCTTAATGATCATACAGCTGTTGATTCAATTATTGAATCATAGAGGCTGGTGCTTGGATGAATATCTAAAGAATTAGATTGAGGACTCATCAAGTACCGTCAAATGATTGTTAATATGTGATCTCCAGCCTGAGTAGGAGATGGCAATCCTTTTCTCACATAGGCTGATATCTGACCGACCTCTTGATGCAGGTCCTCTGCATAGGAATAGAGATTCGGAGGTGTCAGATTAGTTAGGTCAAAGAGTTGACTTAACGAGATCGAGATAACCTAAGTCCTATGTTGAATGCTGTCACAGCATAGGCACACATCCTCTGACCGGAGACAGATGTATTGCTATATGTCTGAGTATGTACATTTGACAGACCAATAGGTTGATGACCTAACCATGGTCTATACACCGGCGCGTTGATGTGCATATAAGGGCATATGAGTAATACGATCTCTCAAAGGGATCATACAGGTTCACTACTGAACCGGAAGACATGAGCTCACTCATGAGATATTGGGAAGAATCAAATTCCGTGCACGGTCGTCTTGCTTTGGAAGCTTGACTGAATTTGTAGGTTTGATATATACTTTTGGAAAGTATATGATCAAGACCTAGGTATGATATATGCTTTTGGAAAGTATATGATCGATACCAAATCCCAGTGATCAAATGAGAAACTTAATGATCAAACCCTGAAGAAGACTGTGAAAAAATTGATCTTAATCTTCGGGTTGACCATGGGTCTTCCAGTATGCAGGATTACAGATATTGGGAATACCTGAGGGTGATGTGATCATAAACGATTGTATATCCATGACGCTTCCATTCCGAGGGAGTGATGAAACAGGTCTGGATTTTAGTGACTCCTTTCAGTAGAGAAGCAATCCAACCTTAGTCCAAGTGTTGGACATTGATCTGAATGAGATTCAGATTTAATGAGAAGATTGGATTTGCGGTCTTGATTTAATCAAGCCTCTGTGGGAGGTTCGTAAGATCTGGATTTGAGATAAGATCTCAACATCCAAGTCACTATACGTGGAACAATACAATCGCCCTGTCCTTATCTCCAAGTATCTGCGGAGAAAGCGCATTATTCATGAAAGGGTTCAAGAATAATTCTTTTGATGAAATATCCAAGCAAGGACTTGATGATTAAATGAGATTTATTTATCAAGCTTAATATGAATATAATTCATATTATGAAAATGATTGTCTAAGATAATTAAATGGGATTTAATTATCAAGGATTAAGAGAATGTGGATAATACTATCCATGATATATGTGTATTATAAATATGATTTATAATATACATATATAAGAGAGAGAATTTATGTGAATATCATTTATTGATTAATAATGTGGATTAGATTCACATTTATTAATTAATTGGAAATGCAATTTACTAACTAGTTTGGGTTGTGAATATGATTCACATAATATTCAATGGCATGATTGAAATATTCACAAATTAATTGGGAATTAATTTGGTGAATATTTTTGTGAATACAAAATTAATTAAGGAATAATAAGATAAATAAAAAGGAACCAAAATTGACCACCATTCATAGGTGGCGTCACCCATGAATTGTTCATGGGTGACGCCCCCCAATTTTAGGGAGGTTGGTTGACTCCATTTTATTTATCACATTATCTCTTAATTAGTTAATGTTAAATTAAATTATGTTGATAATGTTGCAACATTTTTTAATTTAAATTAATGTTGTTGGTTTTAACCAACAACAATCATAGCCATTGATTTAGCATGGACCAAGCATAGCCCTTGGATCCATGTGTCCCATGGATTGAGATCCATTGGATCCTAAACTAGTATAAAAGGAGGGCTAGGGTAGCCTTTCCAAGTTACAACAACATTCTTGAGTTGAAGAACTCTACTCTCTCTCTCATTCTCGTGGGGTCTCCCTAATATTCAAGTGGCCGTCCACTTTGTGTATTAGGAAGGAGATCATTTTTTCTACGCCTCGACGCTTGGATCTTCGTCAAAGGATTGCGGGAAGGACGTGACTCATCATCTTGCCCGCAAGTGCATTCTCCGTGGGTCGGAGTTAAGATAGGAGGATCTCTACTTTGGGATCTCGCGATCACGACCACGCTTCAAGAGGTATTCCTTATACTTTGTGGTTTGATGAAATGATCCGAGAAAAGTTCTCGTGATCATGTGGTTTCATCTTTAAAGTTAAAAATTTTAATTTCCGCTGCATCTAGCATCTAGTACGACTAATTGCTCCGATTGCATACGATGCGATCGACACGCTTCCGTGATGCGCTTAAGGATTCAACAATATCCTTCAGAATGTTCACAAAACAATTTAGATTTAATTTTATGAAATAATTTGCAACAAAATTTGTTGCAAAATTTGAAGAGAATCATGAGATAATGCAATCTCATGAAATAGGAGTGGCATGTCACATTCCTAAAAAGGAGGGTGGACAGCTACCAAATCGTAATTAGAATGGGTTGCCGTCCCCTCTTCTTATGGAAAGAGGCTTGACTCCTTACTATTATCTCCATGGATAGTTGATTTAATTGAAATAAATTTATATTGATTATTTATCAATATATATTTAAATGTTGTACTTTTAAAATAAAATCATGGTCATTAAAAGAATCACAAATTAATGTGAACCATTGGATTTGTGTTGTCCATGTATTGGGATTCATGGACTCCCACAATATTATATAAGAAGAAACAACCCTAGATCTTCTCTAGATAATGGAAAATATGATCTCTCTCCCTTTCTCTCTACATGCCAAGTCTCTCTCTCTCTCTCTCTCTCTCTCTCTCTCTCTTATTGTGTCCATCCAGCATGGAGCACTAGAGAGAATCGCCATCGCCTCCGCATCACCGTTATACTACCAGATCACTTGCTCATGGATCTTCATCTACTTTCGTACGCACCCATACGAAGAAGATGTAGGATCTTAGGTGGCAAGATCAGGAGATTCGTTGCTTGAATCATCAACATGTATTGTAAGGAGCATGGGCTTCATCAATGTGCTTGTAAGTGTCTCCTCCGTTGGATTGGACTTGAGATAGGATGTCTCTTCCTTTAGAGACTCAATCACAACCATGCTTTAAGAGATAAACCTAATACTTGTTTGTGGTATAGATGAAACGATCCGAGAAGTCTTCTAGGATCATGTGGTTTTACCTTCAATATTTTTTAAATTTCGTTGCCCTGAGAACCTAGCATGACTAGTCGCTCCTGATTACATACAATGCAATCCTCACTCTTCCATGATGTGTTTAAGGATATTCCCATATCCTTCAAGTGTTATAAAATTCAAGTTAAAGGTTTACGATGTGATCCTTAAACTGAAGATGACTTGGGCATTTTTGATTGTGCGAACTTTCATGGCATTTTTATTTCATGCAGTGCTGTTTTGTTGAATTTTTCACCCTATTTTGATGTATTAAACTCAAAATTATAACTTGCAACTGTGAGACTTGAGTTTGCGTGATTTCGAATCCATTTTCTAGTGTTATTATCATTTTAGTGAACATGTATCTAGTGTTTCGAGGATGGAGAATCCTAACGTGCTTAAAGAGTTAATTACGGTTTTAAAACGTCCAAAAATACGTGAATACTAGTTGTATTTTACTATAAAACAAATGAGAAAATTAGAGAAATTTATTTTGCGTGATTTGCATATAAATTGATTGAGATAAGCTAATTTTTGTAAGTAGGGGTCACTGCTGAAAATTACATTCCCAATTATGAACCTTGTAATTGTCTTTTAATCAATTAGTGGAAATTAATTGTTAATCTCCTAAAATAATTGTTGATTAATATTTTGTGAAATATTTGAAGATGATTATTTCCTTAAATGACAATACCTTAACCAAAGTTAATTCGATATGATCTAGATCACAATTTGTTATATCAATCCCAGTAAACATTGTTACTTGACTAGGAAAGGGACTTTGTTTAGAAAATTACCTTCTAATATTATCAAAAATATTTTAACTAATATTATGTATGGTATAACTTCAGTTGATCTATCGATTACCATCTCAAATACAAAATGATCAAATAGTATTATCATGACCTGAGGTGTATATGGTGTCCAATCAGGGCTCGTTGGGGTAGCAGGTTGCTCCATGAGCGATCTATCCCAGTCCCTCGGTATTGGCCATGATGGCGGGTAAGGAATGGATTATAATTGAAGACATTATGATGTATTTTTCTAATTATTAAATTTTGAATAATATTTATTTTGACATTATACCATCTTTCAAGTAATAATCAAAATTATTTGTTGCTTTATTTATTGTATTGGTAATTGATTTAAAATAATTAAATTAATTAGATATAATTATACACTCTATTATGATTAGAGTTGTAATTCCTTTGGAGGAATTAATTGTGTGAATATGATTCATAATAATTAATTAGAATTTGAACCTGATATGGAGAATCACATAAGTGACATCCATAGTCTTTCGTCAACGAAGGGTTCCGTTAATAGGGAAGTATGTAGAAGATGCCTATCTGAAGTGACAACTCCTACACATCTAGATCGTTCTCTTTTCTTCTCAAAAGAGCAAGGCTGTATGCGTAGTGATCCCAATATCGGTTCCTCATATTATTGGGGCGATATTGGATTGCCCATAGATAGTGCTATTTTTGTTGATGGTTGATCAGGGTCAACAATGCCTTCGGGGTGGAGGGCCCGAGTGTTAAAAACCGAATAGGAAAATGCAATTTGGACGTAAGAAAAACTATATATACTCAAGTCTATATCTTAGGGCAAACTATATTGTACTTGCAGTTGGACATACAATATACATGGTTGCAATGTGCAAGATTCCTCATAATAATGGGGAATGATAATTAAATAGACAATAGGACAACAACCTTCGATTTATATGTCTCTATAGTATTGATCTCTCATCAAGTATGCTTTGGAAATATCATGTCAATGATGATCGTGATTGTCAAATAATCCATATAAAATCTAAGAAGATGTTCTAGCATACATATGTGCTCTCAATATTTAATCATGAATGACATTGTTCACTACATCATGCATAATGGTGGCAATATAAGAGATGATGTATTTAAAATCTTTAAGTACCTACCTAAAGCAAAAGTCTTACATAGTTTAGATGAATGTAGATATGATGAATGTCATCGTTCTACTATATATACTCAAGACATTCATGAAGCTTCGTAATATTCGTATTGTATGATTTGAATGAAGCATGTATAAATGTTGAAATACTTTTATATTAAAATCCTTTTGAATTCAACATAAGAGATCTTTTGTCTTAATTAATGAATGTTTATCGATGAAGGGAGCACAATGGAAGCATGGGTAGGATCCAAATTAGAAGGAAAGTCGAAGAGTTGACTGTACTTCTTTGGTTTCCATACATATGACATTTAAAGAGTTGGATGAATGCCAATACTGCAATAAGATAATGTATTGATAGTATGGCAATATGGACTATCCAAGATCCTAAGAGAAGGAATCATATAGTGCATCATAATATTATACATCTACATTTAGACATTGAAATTGACTTTCTTATTAGAAAAGATCAAAGTCTAATAATTCTATCTCACTCTTGTACTAACACTTGCAATTGGTTGCATACATTTTAGAAGACTTGAAATATTTATGATAAGGTTTAATAATCGTCCACATGGATATTGATGCAATTGTTGCAACAAACTCTAGTGGATAGGTAGACTTCATATTTTCAGTGGGAGATCCCTTAGTCTTAGAGAATGGCCCTATGACCTAGATTTCATTGTTTATTTCTAAATGTTGGAAATAAACTAGAATTCTGGAATAGACCTGTCATAACGTGTTATGATGGATATATTTTAGATAGTGATCTAACATCTAGAGACTCTACTAAATTAGAATAATAACGAATGGTTCATTAAAATTTCTAATACTCAAAATTAAACCATAAATTATCAATAGGAGGATGAAGATCATTTGAGAATGATCTAACATAAAGCCTTGGACATGTCTATTGATGAGATCAATAAACTAGTAAAAGATGAAGCTTTAGAATTTCCAAAATTTCAAATCTTACATACTTGTGAATATTGTATTTAAAGTAAAAATGTCCAATGCACCCTTCTCTGGGAATGGTGAAACTATCAAGGTATTCAAGATCCCATACATATTGACGTATGTGGATCTTCTATATCATAATAAACATTGGTTATATGTGATATCATTAAATGATTTGTGATATGAAATTTCTTTCCTTCATCTTAGAAACCTTTGAAATGTTCAAATATTTCACAATTTTTATTTAGAACCAAAGTATGAAGGAAGATGAAATGAATTTGATCTAACCTAGATAGCATGAACATATTAGATGAGTTTAAGGAATACCTTATGGAGAAAGGAATATCATTCCTATCGCACTCCTTCAAATACACCTAACTAAATAGAGTTGTTGGGAGATACAATTGGATCATGTGTGATATGATTTGATAAATGATGAATCTTACTGTAATTACCTCTTAGTTTCCAGGTGCATATTGTAAAAGAGACTACAATATATATCTTTAATAGGATTCCATGCATATCTAATCCTGAACATCCTCATAAGCTATTGTCTGGAACATAGCCAAGTGTTGGATACTTGGGGATTTAGGGTTGCTTGATCCATAATTTTGTCATGGATGCAAGTAAGCTGGAATCTAACACCAGAGAGTGCTAATCTTTAGGAAAATAAAGGATGGTATTGGTGTTTACATAGGATATTGGGCTTGGTTTAAATGCTATATGAAAGTGTCGTTGACCCAAATTAATCCCGTGATAACCAAAGAATTTTAATTTTTTCTTCTCAACCTGGAAAATTAACTACAAGAGAATGATGAAGCAAGAGAAATTTTTGCTACTTATTTACCTATATAGCGGACAGGATCGAACTCAGGGAGGCTACAATTCCGGAGTGTTATTCAAATAATCGACAAAAAATCAATTAAGAGAAAAAACAAGAATCTCAAAGGCAAACTATCCTTGGTTTTTGTGGATTTTTTATATCTTTAATTTTTTAATTTTTTATTTTTTTTATTTTCTTATTTTCAAATTTTTAGTTATTTTAATTTTGCATTTTTTTAAAAATTTCAAATAAGGAACAATATACACAATATAAGAAATATGCATACCAAACTTTTTTGTATTTTTCAACTATATCAAAAATGTTCAGAAAAATATGGAGAAACTAATTTTGGATTGTAAATAATTTGAAATGTTTTTGGGAATTTTTGTATAACTTTTAGATGTTTTTGTATTTTTTTTTAAAATGAAACAACTACAAAAATTATAAACAATGCATAGCCTGCAGTAATATGCAACTTAAAATATTTTACCCAAAACTTCTGGCAACTATTTTTTTGATGAAGTATAGGCAAATATCTAAAGAGAAGAACTGAAATCATGACTTTTGGATTTTTGTAGAATTGTTCCTGATTTTAATAATTTTTTAGTATTTTTCATTTTTTTGGGTTTTGAAAAGAACTAATGCATAAAATTTGGGTAAAATATAAAATACAATAAAATAAAACTAATATATTTTTTTTGGAATTTTTAGAGCAATATTCAAATTTTTATGAATTGTTGAATTTCAAACAGGGAAAAATGACATGTTTTTTATTTTTATATAATATTAATAACGACAGAATGCGATGAAAAATTTATGCTACAAGATATACACATCAGGAACATAGCATGATTTTTGGGAGATTTATTGAGCAATAAAATATTTATTTCAATAAAGAGGGCTTGAAACTTGGTCTGTAAAATAGGGATTGTAATGCAAATTGTTCAAAGTTTTTACTAAATTGATAACAAAATAACTTGCAGGATGAGAATTGGAAATTACTCAAGAAAGGCGTGTGTTGGACGTGATTGGACTGGAGTAGGGATTTCTTTGTAATATACGAAAAGTACGCGGGCTACTTGATAATTATGTGATTTTTTTTATTTCAAAATCCCCTTAGGCTTCGGTGTGTCTTCATTCTTTACCAAAGATGGGAACCAAAGAGGGGCGCGCCGTCGCCGCCCCTGATCTTCTCCTCTAAGCGCGGCGATGTTGGGCGACGGGCTATGCTCTAGGTAAAGGGCAGCGGTGGTGATCGATAGGCGGAGCGGTCACTACGTCGTGCGGCTGACGCAAGCGTGGTGAAGGAATGGGATCCGAAATGGGCGATGGCATGGAGTGGCAAAGATAGGGGTCATCAGCCGGGCGGATCTAGCGGATACCGCGGGCGGTGCGTAGACTTCAGAGGTCGGCGATGGTGACCACCCGCACGCAACACATTTGACAACACTAGATGGCATTAAGGTGGTGCTGGCGTTGATGGCGCACGCTCCACTATGGAGGAGCTCGTGCAGGTCCGCGGTGGCGCCGACGGCTGCAGGTTTCTGCCTAGATGGTGGCGGGCACGCACGCAGGTGGGTAGAGGGGCTCCTCCCCAGCATGGCAGTTTCTCCTCAGAAGGTTGTCGGTGATTCGCTGTGCTCCGCCAGTCCAGGCGAAGTGCGGTGGAATTAGGCTAACGTGGCGGTCTGACGGGCGGTACCGGTGATGCTTTAGGTGCGCCAATGCCTAGAGAGGGCGTGGGGGCGGCTAGCATGCCGACAACAAATTTTTTTATTTTTTTCAAATGTAAACAACGATTATTATTTTCAATTTTTTTAGAAACATAACTGTAAATAATTATTTTTTTATTTTTTTTATTTTTAAATTTTAATTTTTATGTTTTTTTTATTTTGTCCCTACAAACCAAATGTTAGAAAGAAAAATGATATATATATATATTTGTTTTTTGTATAATTTTTTTATTTATAAATAAATGAGGTCATGGGCACGATGGTTCGATCCCAAAATCAAAATGAAATGCATGAATGTGATTTTGACGAAAAATGAGGAATGGATCCGAGTCTCTGGCCACCATGCATGGATGGAGTTGAGAGATTGTGATAGGTAGAAAAGAATGCGTAGAGATTGATTAAGTGAGATGAAAAATCGAGATCGGTGGCGAAGAGTCAAGTTTTGATGGATTCTAAAATCTATATTAAAAAATTGACGATTAAATAAAGATGCAAGAAATTAACTAAGATTAACCTAAGTTAAAGGTAAAAAGAAAATGATGGATCTAACCTTAGGAGCGGAAAAATACCGTGATGGCCTCGACGAAGGCCGACTCGCTATAATCGGACGGCTCGAAGGCTAGGCACCATTCCACGATAAGAAGATTCTCGGAGATCGGGCTCCTCTCACCAAAGATTGGTCAAGTTGAAAAGATGGATGAGGAGCCATATTAAAAGAAAAGATAGGAATTAAAATTTGAATTTTTGAATTTTTGTATGAAGATAAGAGATTAGAGAGAAGAAAAATTGAAATGAGATGAAGTAAAAAGATAAGTGTTAAAAAATATTTACAAAAATTAACTATTTTTTGTATTTTCATCACTATATTTATTAGAAAATTAAATGTTAATTCTTTATTTTTTTGTGATAGTCAGTTAAGAAAGTTAAATATATACATATGCTATATACATATATGACATTATATACATCGATAAATAAGAAAATTAGTTTTTTTAGTTTTTTCTATTTTTATTTTTTATTTTTTGTTTTTTCTATATTTTAAACAAATATCACAAATTTTTACAAATATTTCATATACAATGTACAAATAAATGGAAAAATTGCACAAACCACTATAGAAAATCGAATTTTCGACTGTAACACCAAAAATTATAAAATCACAACCATTTTAAAGATAATTTAATTTATAATACAATGGAAGTGAGTTTGGTTCAATCTGAGTTCACATGGAGCTGGAATGAATCTTTCAATTATTGCTTAATGTCTTTTTTCCGGGTGTGGTTACTTTTATTATTTAGCCAACATTTCTATTTACAACTTTTATTTTGAATTTTTTTTATTTAAGGTCAATTTACATACAAATAAAATAGTGTTAGTTTTATACAGATATATGATGACTGGTGAACATCAAGGGGCTAGATATCTCACAGGGCGAGACATCCAGTCGCTGAATTGACCTCTTGAAGATCCCCATATCGATCAACAATTAACCCACAATAAATATATGCAATGAATATCCAAAAATATGGAGTTAAAATTTATTATAACTCTACATGCAAATGTGTATAGGTGTAAGTACAGGTAGAGGTCGAACACTGGGAGACAAAGGGAATGTATGTGTGTATGTGTAATTATTCAATCTATTGTTCATGTCCATTTATTGTTTTAGTGGGTTTTGGGTTTTATAATTTTTTTTATTTTTGGTTTTAAACTAAGGGAATCAACTACGGGCTAATCTAACTACTGGAATGAAAGATTAACATTAAAACTAACTAAAAAGCAAAGAAAAAGACAGCTCTTATACCTGGGGGCCTCCATGGAGCCGGGCGGACGCCGGAGCTCCGTCGCGTCAAAATTCTCCGTCCTCCGGCCGAGTCGAGGCGCTGGGTCACTCCCCCTGTGTTTCGAGGAATGGTCCAGGAGCAAGATCAAGGCGTTTGGGTGGAATGAAAATGGCCAAATTCGAGGAAGGAGGCGGAGGGGCTTATTTATAAACATCCCCGAAGACCCCCAGTGACCGGCGATTATTGATGAATCGGGGCTATGTCCAAGGGATCCAAATGATCAGCGCGAATCTCGGTTGATCAGAGAACAAAATCCGTGAAGGATTTGAAAGTGATGGAACGATAGATCGAGCGGAAAAAAGGGGATAAGATGGGCGAAAAGATAGTTCTGACGGAAGTCAGAAGTGCAGGGAGAGTTGACTGGAGGTCAATTCGGGCCACGCCCTTATTGGGCCACATCGGACGCAAGAAGACAAAAGAGGGAATTTTCCGCGAAATTGAATTATTTGGTGTAGTAAATGATTTTATTATTTTTTTCTTATGAAATAAAAAATGTATATTATTTCATGTAGTATTTATTTATGATTTTTATTTATTTTTTTGAAGTATTTTATTACAGTTTTATTTTACTAATGTGTATATGTATGTATTTAAAGGTCTTTTTGTATATTTTATTTTTAATTTGTTTATTTTATTATTTTATTTTCTTATTTTATAAATTTATAACTTATTTTTATGAGTATGGTGGTATTTTTATTTAATTTTTAGGAGTTTATTTATATTTTAAATAAATAGGTGTATGTATATGTAAGTATACTTATAGGTATTTTACCTATATATTATATACATTTTATTTATTTAATGAATTTTATTTATTTTTATTCTGGATTTGTATTTTTAATAAGTTATATATATAATATATACATTATTAGAAAATATAAATGAATAAAGAATTAAAAGAATACAATCTCTTTTTATTTATATACATTCTTAACATAGGTATTTTGCCTATGTGATACATAGACTTATTTTATTTCACAAATTCTTTTTAGTTTTCTTTTAATCTCAATATGTACATGTAGTATATACATTATTTACAAAATTCTAAAATATAAATTTGTGAAAATACTAGATATTGAATAAAATGAATATTTTAATCAGTATTATATACAAGGAGGGCCAAAAACCTAACTTCTACAGATTAGCTCCAAAAATTATGAAACTAATTTTATAAAATAGTTCATGGAATGCTATATACAATTAAAGGTGATTTTGGGTGATTTGGAGTTTTTATTTGCAAGATATGGGTCTGTGAAGTTGAGATTCTTGCTTCGTATTTTGTGTATAAAATGTACACTGTGTATTATTTTTACACAAACTTAATTTTATATTTTTATTTACATTATTATCTACAACTTTCATGTACAAAGTTTCTTTATTTGATGAATAAATAATCATGTACAAAATAGGTGTCAAAAATGCATAAATGAGGTATTTATTGTATAATTGGCCCTTATCTCCCCCTACTTTATTCCTTGACGACCAATTCCATGCTGGCCTTGGTCTCGGGGTTAGGGTCATAAAATATTTGCAATATTTTATTCCTTTTTCTTTTCTTCCCTTTATTCTATAATTTTGGCATTAAAAACCTTATTCTATGTACAATAAACACAATGAATCATGAGTGCTATTATATACAAATTGATGCTATTTACATGCATTTGCTGGGGTTTTTAAGGCCAAAATGATAGAATAAAGGTGATGAAATGGAGATTCATCACCCCCCTATACTTGCCTTTGCTAGTCCCTAGCAAACACTTATGCAATAAGTACAAAAAGAATTAAAGAATAAGAATAAAAGAAAAGCAAAAATAAAGAATTTAAAGAATAATTGAATTGGTCGTGATTATTAAACTTATCTATACAAAATCAAAGTTTGGAGCTCAAGTTAAACCTTGGTGTGAAAATGTGTGTGGAACCTAATCGGGAACCAAATTTAAAACACAACAGCCTTCGATAGTCACAGAACTTGGTTCAAATCACTTCAATAGCCAGGTCAGAACTAGCCTACATCATACACAAACCCTTATGACTATGAAGCTGACTTGTACAGTGTAAGTGATAGTGGCTCTCCCCAACTGAAATGACAAAGAGACTAGCTTCTCCAGAATGACAACCCAATGATTCCCTTATCCAGCCCTCTACCGTCTAGGAGTGGGGTATTCCCTTCTAAGTTCAAGTGGCAACCGGCTCAAAAAGAAGGGGGAGTAAGAGGTATAGAATTTTGGGAGCTCAACCAGTGTAGCTAAGTCTCCCGCTGCAAGCTTCATGAGATGTAACATGGATACCATAAGCTTTTGCTTTATTGGACTATATACACTCCGGTGGGGTTATTAAATTTTCAATTCGACCCGCCATTTTTTTGGAGTTCTTTTTGCATTTTTTTTTCAAGAGCATCTGTACAACATATCTATATGGTGCAGCATATATACAAGAAATTTTCCTCTTGAGCCAGTAGACTATCCCTCTTTTGAAGCTTGATTGCAACCCACACTCTCCCGTCATTCGACTTCATTGAAACTGGACTAGGTTGGGGTGCACTTCCCTCCCTAGACGAGGACGAATGTTTCCACTCGTGTGCGTCTTAGACTGGCAAATCCAACCCCCTCACCACTCCAACTGAGTTGAGCCAAGTGAAAGGTGCAAGTGTCCAAGTTAGGTCACGACCGACAATAGTCATGCGTGTGTTTCGAAAAGTTTTAGTTAGTTCACTGAGATGACTTGAACCCAGCCCTACTTTCTCAAAGAATTAAGTCTGACTAGACCTGAAGTACCTTAAACCTAGTTCCCATAAGGTTCCAGTGCAGTTAGGTGCAGTAAGGTCCAACCAAGCTCCAATCTTCGACTTTATTGGACTAGTTCAATCATCAAGCTCAATCAAAGAATATGAATGCTATGCACATGCTATTTACAAATATGCAAAGAATAATGCAAATTTTAAAAGAATTTGAAAACCAAGAGAAATAATTTTTACACAAAGAATTTACAAATAAAAGAATTTTGGCATTCAAAGAATAAAATATATACAACTATTTACACGGGAGTGCCGCTTTATTTTACAAGAATTTACTAGTTTTAACAAGAGTGGTTTATTGAGGTGTATATACAATTGATAAAGAATTTAATGTATTTTATTTATGATTTATTCATTTTATTTACTATTATTATGATGCTTTTATTCCTCAAATTTATTTGAAAATCCTTTTGAAAACTATAGTACAAAATAGTTTTTGCAAATATTTACAATAATTTGAAATCCATTTTGCAAAAGATTTTGTCAACACTATATATACATTTTCACAATATTTTTAAAAAAATGTTTTCACTATCATTTGCAAATAGGTTTTCAAATCTTTTATTTCACGCAAATAAAAGAATTTTTGCAATCAACATATTTTTACAAAGGTTGAAAATATTTCACAAAAACTTTTCCAAACAGTTCACACCATTTTTCAAATCATTTTGCAAAGGTATTTTTAACCTGATTTATTAATCAGTATGTACAAAAAGAATATGAGGAATAAGAAGCCTTATTAATTAATGAATTGAATACGAAAGTACGAGTTATGGATGAAGTATATACATAGTATATACGACCCCCTATACTTAGCTTGAGCTATGTCCTCATAGATCGGAAAGAAGAAAGAGAAGACATAACTCGTACTAAGTATAGAAAAGTCTATACTACGATGACTAAAAGAATAAATGAAAGAATAACGAGATAAATGAATAAGAAAATGACCACCCCCTATACTTAGGATCAACTAATCCTAAGTATAGCAGACTGTACACAAGGTAGGGAGGGGCATGGGTGGGAATAAACAGTTCAAAGAATTAAAAAATCAGGAGTGCACCCCCCTATACTTAGGACAAAGTACGTCCTAAGTATAGAAAACTGTCTCCAAGGGGCGACACCTTTTATTTAGATACAGAAGATAGAAAAGGAAAAGAAGAAAAGAGAGATATATACAGATATACGAAAAGGTCGTGGATAATATAAGCATCACTCCCCCTATAGTTAGGGTGAGATATCCCTAAGTATAGGCAACAACAGGAGTGAAAAAACTGAACAACGAAAGAACAACGCGACGTGTGCCCCCCTATACTTAGGACAAAGTACGTCCTACGTATAGACACAAAGATATGGCGATAGATCTAGGGCACACGTAACATGCGAGAGAAAGAATGAACATGGAACACATATATACAAGTGGTGAAGAACTGTTGAAGTACAGGACGGTATCTGGTAAGCGAATACCGTACTCTCATCGTCGTCTCCCTGTGAGAACGAGGACGCAGTCCGAAGGTGGAAGGACAACCAGATATACAGTCAGGTGGGTGTCGGCTACCGGGGACAAGTATATCGGAAAGAAAAAACGGAGATCGGTAGCGTGAAGTAGACAATCGGCACCTAGGGTCAGCATGAGGAAACAGAGCCGATACCGTAAGATCGGGAGGATGATAGAACAGTACAGCTTCCTCCGGTCAATCAGAGTCTCGAGAAGATATGGAAGATAGAGAATAGGAGACATCTCGGCATTCGGTGGTCATGAGGTCGGAAGATTGTAAGAGACACACACCCAACACCGCAAGACATGGCTCTTCTCTGCGAGGGTCATCAAGGTGAGCAGGCTCAAATGAGCCAGGAATCAGACCATAATCAGAAGACTTGGTCCCGTGATCCGCAGATCGGATACACAATCAGAGAGGGGACCAAGTACACAGCTCAGAAGACTCAGCTTCATGCTCCATCAGACAGGAGACACCAGAAGTGAAATCGAGTACCAAGAAAATGATGTACCCTCTCGTAGATAACCCTCGGAGAGTGGTACATGCTAATCAATGAATAATCAGAAGAAGACTCGGCCTTGCGAGGGTCGTCAAGGCGAGCAGACGCAAAGGCGTCAATGATCCATCAGACGGATCACCAGTAAATATGGTCTCGATAGACGACATATCGACTACCAACAGAAGAGACCAGAAAGTCTAAAGAATGTGGCAGCATTCCGCAGATAACCCTCAGAGTGTGTTTGGTTGGGGGGTTACCCTCCACTTTGGGTGGGTTACCTCCCAAAACCCATATTCCCAACCCACTAGTGGGGCCCACTCTCTTTTCAACCAAAAAAATATATATTATACCATCATATCATCTAAAAATCATAAAATACTCAACTTCTACTCACTATTCCAAACTTCAATACAATCACATCACAACAACCACCTACTTTTTCAAATTTCAATACAATCATACCATAATAACTACCAACTTTTTCAAATTCCAATACAATCACATCACACAAACCCTCCCAACCCTTAACCCACTAACCAAACACACAAACACAAAACCGGGTTATCCACCCCTGGATAACCCACGAACCAAACGTACCCTCAGGGAACGTGCTGCCAGCTAGGCATGAAAACAGCAGATATCAGAAGCTCGACCTTGCGAGGACCGTCAAGGCGAGAAGACTCAAAGGAGTGTAATCAGATGGGTCCCATGATCCGTAGATCGGATAGGCAACTCAAAATGGGGCCACAAATCAAGTAGATCAGACGACTCGATTCCGTGCTCCGCAGATCGGAGACACAGTCAGTAGTGGAAACCGAGCGTAAAGAGACTGTCGCAGTCTCCCGCAGATAATCCTCGGAGAGAACTGCGATCTAGGCAAGGAATAGTCAGAATGTGTCTCTACCTTGCGTGGGTCGTCAAGGAGAGAGTAGGGCTCGAAGGAGCTGGGTCCATCAGACAGACCTACATATTGGTCTCAGTTGTCGACAAATCGGATACCAACAGTAGAGACCAATCAGATATGAAATATGTCGTAGTCTCCCGCAGATAACCCTCGGGGAGATACGAGCTAGTCAAAGAATAATCAGCAAAGAGCTCATCCTTGCGAGGGTCGTCAAGGAGAGAGTAGGGTTCGAAGGAGCTGGGTCCATCAGAGGGACCTACATATTGGTCTCAGCAGTGGACAAATCGGCTACCAACAGTAGAGACCAATCAGATATGAAATATGTCGTAGTCTCCCATAGATAACCCTCGGGGAGCTACGATCTAGTCAAAGAATAATCAGCAAAGAGCTCATCCTTGCGAGGACCGTCAATGAGAGCGGACTCAGAGGAGTCTGAACAAGTCGGCCTCATGGCCCAACAGGTCAGGCGCATAATCAGAAAGGGAGACCGAGCACTCAAATCAGACGAATTGGCTTCGTGCCCCAACCGACAAGAGACACGAGAAGTGAGTGAAGCCGATCGTAAAGAAAATGCCACATCCTTCCGCAGATAGTCCTCGGGAAGCGATGTGAGCTATGCAGTGAATAATCAGAGTACAGCTCGTCCTTGCGAGGGTCGTCAAGGAGAGAGAATGGCTCGAAGGTGCCGGATCCTATCAGACGGATCCACATAAAATGGTCTCAGTAGTCGACAAGTCGGCTACCAGCAGAAGAGACCAGAAGAATTGAAATGTGTCATAGCCTCTCGCAGAGAACCCTCTGAGAGCTATGAACTAAGCATGGAATAATAAAAAAAGTGGAGCTCTGCCTTGTGAGGACCGTCAAGGAGAGCGGGCTCAGATGAGTCTAGTACATTGGCCTCGTGTACTGACATGTCAGGTACACAATCACAGGAGGAGGCCAATCAAGCATATCATCTGACTCGGTTTCAGGTCCCATCACAATGGCGACCCACGTAGTGTATGAAACCACAGTCCTAGAAATTCTCGCATTCTCCCGCAGAAAGTCCTTGGAGAGGAATGCGAGCTATAGCAATGACGAGTCGAGGGAATGCTGGCAAGTCATCTCAGGTACTCAAAAGTACTAAGTCATTCAATCATTTGGAGGGCATAAGATCAAGTGAGGGGGCAAATAATCAAGTCAATCAGAAACATCCCTCAAGTTAATCCAACAAGCTGAGCTGGCACAACATATCATCAGGAATCCTCTAAGTGCCAGGGTGGATCAAAGCGCCAGGAGATCAAGGATGGGTCAATCAGGAAGATGAGAAATCATGGGGGGCTCGGGGCACCGTCATCATGAAGCACATATCGAGATAGTCCATCCAAAATCCAAATCAAGACGTGTCGAAACCTCAAAATATATAGATCAGTCGATACTCATGAAATCATCACCAAATCATTGCTTCATATCACATCCTCAATCCGGTGTGCAAGATCTAAATCCTCAATAAAGGATCACACCTAATGATCATGCATCACAAAAATCCTCAATATACTTGTATGCATGTATCCAAAGCCAAATCCGCCAAATCAATCTCAGCATCCTCAATATCATTGGCCCGACTTACTCAAATAATCTGTATACATAATCCTCGATGCGGGCCTCATCCATATGCACAGCATTCCGGGTAACAGGGAGAGGTGATACGGAGTACACAAAGAAGATGGATAAGAAGGGTACACAATGGTGTGGAGAAGCTGATTGACACGCTCGAGTTCACGACACGCTCAGCATGCTGTGCTCGCCGATACACAATCTCAGCATCCTCAATATCTTCTCGACACGCTCGAATTCAGGAGTAGCGCTTGATGGGGCTCGCTCACGGCACATGGGTTAAGAGATAAATGAACCGACTATTTAGATTTGCCTAGATCCAAAACGCACTATAGGTACATGCAAATATATTAGGGTGTTTGGACCTTAATCTATCGGTAAGCAATTCCTAAGCTAGGGCTCATTCACACAAAATAATAAAAATAAAATAAAAAGAAAGAGCGTCAAAACCGTCGAGGCCCCCAAGGGAACAATCCCTCAGGCAATGGACCTCGGGAGTCGGAGTGTACCTGTGAGAGTCCTGTATTATTACAAAATTCTAAGTGTCACTCTCTCACATGAATATACATAATGAAATAATATGCATAAAAATAGAGACTGTCTTCAAAAATTTTCTTTCTTCTCCCTTTGATGCTCTCTCCCGTTGGCTTGGCATAGAAGAGCCAACTCCGCCTTGCTGGGGTGCATAGGTCCTCCTAGGAGGTCCTCCGTCGCTTGGCGGTCCCTCGCATCAAAGACAAAGGAAAGAAATGGTCAGAGCAGTCAAAATAATATCAAATAGGAATAAAAACCAAACAAATAACTGAATCATGGACATGAGCAAACAATTGAATAAATGAACAAATAAGCTCACCAAATCATACAAAATCCGTTGCCTCCCCGGCAACGGCGCCATTTGATGACTGGTGAACATGAAGGCGCTAGATATCTCACAGGGCGAGACATCCAGTCGCTGAATTGACCTCTTGAAGATCCCCAGATCGATCAACAATTAACCCACAATAAATATATGCAATGAATTTCCAAAAATGTGGAGTTAAAATTTATTATAACTCTACATGCAAGTGTGTATAGGTGTAAGTACAGGTAGAGGTCGAACACTGGGAGGCGAAGGGAATGCATGTGTGTATGTGTAATTATTCAATCTATTGTTCATGTCCATTTGTTGTTTTTGTGGGTTTTGAATTTTATATATTTTTTTCTTTTTGTTTTTATGATTTTTATTTGGTTTTTATATTTTATATTTTTTTATTTTCTTTTTGTATTTTTAGTTATATAAATATAGATATACATATATATTATATATGAAGATATATATATATAAATATATATGAAGAGAGAGAGAGAAGTAGTAGAAGGTTATATAGATATATATATACATACTCACTATATTAAGCTTAAGATATATTTTTTAGGCTTTTTTTATTATTTTTAAATTTTTATGTTATTTTTCTGGAATTTTGCTAATTTTTATGTATTTTTAATTTCAAAAATGTCCCTAATACAGGACCAATTAAATAGGCCGAAATTAATTTGGTTTTTAGAATTATATAATAAGTGTCAAAATTAACCCAAATTAATTTTAATACATGAATAAAAATATCTATAGATAATTATAAAATAAGAAAACATATTTCTGGTATTTTTCTAGAGTTTTTATATTTTTTTGGGATTTTGGAGCTTCTTGAAATTTTTATATTTTCTTTTTCTATTTTTTTGGGTTTTTCAATTTCTGGACTCAATATATATATACCATATATAATATTTTTGGAATTTTTCAAAAACATTTTCTAATTTGTTTTTCTAATTTAAATAGTGCAAAATGTGCCTCTTTTTCATTTTTAATAATTAGGAAAAATGCAAAAAATGCAGAATAGCATATGGGCGTGAAAATACAAGGCATGAAGCACTTAACCTAATTTTTCTGGATTTTTAGAAGCCTCATAGGTATTTAAAATAAATAGATAAAAGACACAAAAAGCAAACAACCTGGCAGGGGCATTTTTGTAAATAAAATAAATGACAAGGACACAGGTGCAAAAATCCCTACTGAAATAAACATTTATTTTGATTTTTAAAACTATTTTACAATATACAAAAATCGCCAGGGCTAAAGTGAAAATTTCACGCGCCTCACGTGGGACTGCACGTGAGGCGTGGAAGGACCTAAATGCAATTCCAAAAAGTTTAGGGTCCTATCAGCAAAATTTACATTTTATTTACAACGTGCTATATATTTTACAAGATTAAAAATTAAATACAAAAATGACAGGGGCTAGATGTGCAAATTACCCCCCAATAGGCGCTTCATCCGACGGCTGATGTGAGTCACTAATACACGTGGCGCCTCCACGTGCGCCAATGACGCTTCGCCGATGAGCGCTGGAGATTAGATCTTGCGGGAGATCTGACGGTCATGGCATCGCTCCATCGGACAGCTGTGATTGAAACTGGGTCCTGCTCTTCATCCAACGGCGGAGACGATGGCTGGAAGAACGGGGAAGAACGCTCGCCTGGGCGAGATTCCTCCGGTGATGTCTCGCGTCTCCGTCGACCATTGCTGCTCAAAGTGTCCCAAACGCTTCCTGGCAGAGTCTTCTATTTGCTGGAGGTGGGCCCGGAGATGCCCTGGAGCGCCGCCACGAGCTTGAAGAAGAAGCGGAACTCCAAGTACCTCCGCCGCGTTGGGAATCGTCTCCTGGTGCTCTTGGGGGCACCTAACCTGCACAGAAAGATAGAGGGGCTCGAGGCGATGCTCCTCGACCCGGGGTTTGAGGCTAAAGCAAGCGGATTATGGTGGGCGGAGAAGCTGATTGAGGCTATGTGCCAATATCACGGTGGTAGAAGAGTGAAACAGAGGGGACGAGGAGGGCGGGCGAGAAGATCGAGACATATACAAAATTGGGTGTTCCACACAAGGTGGGAACACCGTCAAAATGGTGGTTCGAAGAGCAGGCTCTCCTCGAACCGGAGAAGATGGGGATGATACAGTTGATACGAAGAAGGTGGTGAAGAAGATGTCGAGAACGAATGGACTTGGCGAAGAAATGATTGTGCTCAAGCGCCAATATCACGACTTAATGCAAATGAAGAGGTATATGTATAAGAGAGGTAGAGAGACTCAAAGAAGAAAAATGCATGACTCACACGATAGGACTGATTACTCTAATAAAGGATGAGAAACATAACGGACTCCAAGTCACAATCAATACACAAGGCAAAACCCTCAATTCACCTACTCGACACGGTGAAGACCGTCAGGTGATGGTCATTTATCTTTTCAGTTTTAGAGTTAGGTTAACCACAAAGTTGTACAAACACTTAGGAGGCTTGATAGGATTTGGGCCTCTACTCCTTAGTGTGTACGTGAACACTTAAAACGCATACAATGAGGGGGTTGCTCTCCCCAAGACAAGGAAATCCATCATATTTTATTTTAAGTCCAATAGAATTAGCAGTCCCGATTTTATTTAAGTTATCACCTTTTTTTGGGTATTTTCAATGCACGTGCCTATCGGGGTTCCAATTTCCATTAAGCATCCTAAGTGGCAAAAACAGAGGTAGAAGGTCGGAAAAGCCATGCAAGTCGGAAATCGATGATGCATGCTAAGTAAGAAGACTTACAGTGCTTCCCAGCTCTCTCCATGTGGGATGCATAACAGAATTGAAACCTATGCTATATGCAAATGCAAGCCGAAGAAATCGCCCTAGGATAGTAACTGCTATTATCGTGAAGCACCACAAGTCGGTCACTTATCTTTAAGCTAAGAGTCCGGTCTTGGCTCACCCCTCCTCTTCTCGACACGCTCGAGTTCAGGAGTAGCGCTTGATGGGGCTCGCTCACGGCACAGGGGTTAAGAGATAAATGAACCGACTGTTTAGATTTGCCTAGATCCAAAACGCACTATAGGTACATGCAAATATATTAGGGTGTTTGGACCTTAATCTATCGGCAAGCAATTCCTAAGCTAGGGCTCATTCACACAAAATAATAAAAATAAAATAAAAAGAAAGAGCGTCAAAACCGTTGAGGCCCCCAATGGAACAATCCCTCAGGCAATGGACCTCGGGAGTCGGAGTGTACCTGTGAGAGTCCTGTATTATTACAAAATTCTAAGTGTCACTCTCTCACATGAATATACATAATGAAATAATATGCATAAAAATAGAGACTGTCTTCAAAAATTTTCTTTCTTCTCCCTTTGATGCTCTCTCCCGTTGGCTTGGCATAGAAGAGACAACTCTGCCTTGCTGGGGTGCATAGGTCCTCCTAGGAGGTCCTCCGTCGCTTGGCGGTCCCTCGCATCAAAGACAAAGGAAAGAAATGGTCAGAGCAGTCAAAATAATATCAAATAGGAATAAAAACCAAACAAATACCTGAATCATGGACATGAGCAAACAATTGAATAAATGAACAAATAAGCTCACAAAATCATACAAAATCCGTTGCCTCCCCGGCAACGGCGCCATTTGATGACTGGTGAACATCAAGGGGCTAGATATCTCACAGGGTGAGACATCCAGTCACTGAATTGACCTCTTGAAGATCCCCAGATCGATCAACAATTAACCCATAATAAATATATGCAATGAATATCCAAAAATGTGGAGTTAAAATTTATTATAACTCTACATGCAAATGTGTATAGGAGTAAGTACAAGTAGAGGTCGAACACTGGGAGGCAAAGGGAATGTATGTGTGTATGTGTAATTATTCAATCTATTGTTCATGTCCATTTATTGTTTTAGTGGGCTTGGGGTTTTATAATTTTTTTTATTTTTGGTTTTAAGCTAAGGGAATCAACTACGGGCTAATCTAACTACTGGAATGAAAGACTAAAATTAAAACTAACTAAAAAGCAAAGAAAAAGACAGCTCTTATACCTGGGGGCCTCCAGGGAGCAGGGCGGACGCCGGAGCTCCGCCGCGTCAAAATTCTCCGTCCTCCGGCCGAGTCGAGGCGCTGGGTCACTCCCCCTGTCAGGAGGAATGGTCCAGGAGCAAGATCAAGGTGTTTGGGTGGAATGAAAATGGCCAAAGTCGAGGAAGGAGGCGGAGGGGCTTATTTATAAACATTCCCGAAGACCCCCAGTGACCGGCGATTATTGATGAATCGGGGCTATGTACAAGGGATCCAAATGATCGGCGCGAATCTCGGTTGATCAGAGAACAAAATCCGTGAAGGATTTGAAAGTGATGGAATGATAGATCGAGCGGAAAAAAGGGGAGAAGATGGGCGAAAAGATAGTTCTGACGGAAGTCAGAAGCGCAGGGAGAGTTGACTGGAGGTCAACTCGGGCCACGCCCTTATTGGGCCACATCGGACGCAAGAAGACAAAAGAGGGAATTTTCCGCGAAATTGAATTATTTGGTGTAGTAAATGATTTTATTATTTTTTTCTTATGAAATAAAAAATGTATATTATTTCATGTAGTATTTATTTATGATTTTTATTTATTTTTTTGAAGTATTTTATTACGGTTTTATTTTACTAATGTGTATATGTATGTATTTAAAGGTCTTTTTGTATATTTTATTTTTAATTTGTTTATTTTATTATTTTATTTTCTTATTTTATAAATTTATAACTTATTTTTATGAGTATGGTGGTATTTTTATTTAATTTTTAGGAGTTTATTTATATTTTAAATAAATAGGTGTATGTATATGTAAGTATACTTATAGGTATTTTACCTATATATTATATACATTTTATTTATTTAATGAATTTTATTTATTTTTATTCTGGATTTGTATTTTTAATAAGTTATATATATAATATATACATTATTAGAAAATATAAATGAATAAAGAATTAAAAGAATACAATCTCTTTTTATTTATATACATTCTTAACATAGGTATTTTGCCTATGTGATACATAGACTTATTTTATTTCACAAATTCTTTTTAGTTTTCTTTTAATCTCAATATGTACATGTAGTATATACATTATTTACAAAATTCTAAAATATAAATTTGTGAAAATACTAGACATTGAATAAAATGAATATTTTAATCAGTATTATATACAAGGAGGGCCAAAAACCTAACCTCTACAGATTAGCTCCAAAAATTATGAAACTAATTTTATAAAATAGTTCATGGAATGCTATATACAATTAAAGGTGATTTTGGGTGATTTGGAGTTTTTATTTGCAAGATATGGGTCTGTGAAGTTGAGATTTTGGCTTTTTATTCTGTGTATAAAATGTACACTGAGTATTATTTTTAGGAAAACTCAATTTTGTATTTTTATTTACATTATTATCTACAACTTTCATGTAAAAAGTTTCTTTATTTTGTGAATGAATAATTGTATACAAAATAGGTGTCAAAAAATGCATAAATGCATGAATAAATGAGGTATTTAGTGTACACTGGCCCTTATCTCCCCCTACTTTATTCCTTGTCGACCAATTCCATGTTGGCCTTGGTCTCGGGGTTAGGGTCATAAAATATTTGCAATATTTTATTCCTTTTTCTTTTCTTCCCTTTATTCTATAATTTTGGCATTAAAAACCTTATTCTATGTACAATAAACACAATGAATCATGAGTGCTATTATATACAAATTGATGCTATTTACATGCATTTGCTGGGGTTTTTAAGGCCAAAATGATAGAATAAAGGTGATGAAATGGAGATTCATCAATATACAAATTAGGTGAGAAGTATTTACAACAACAGACACACATTTTTTGAATTTTATGATTAAGAACCCTATCTCGCGCTACTTTATTCCTAGTCCATCAGGTCATATCTTAACCTTCTCTCGGGGTTCGGGTCAACGTGTATCTATTACATATATAGAATAGTATTTTCTTTTCTTTATTTTTCCTTTCTTTCTTTCTTTATTTATACTAGGTTAAAATAATATACAAATGTACAATATTTACACACATTTGCACATTAGTAAGAACATGGAGTTAGTATTATATACATGTTTTTTATAAGAGATTTTAAGCTAAAATAAATGAATAAAGATGACGAATCACATATTCATCAATTGGATACCTACTTTATGACCTTAAGATTCTTAAAAGATTTCATACATAAGAATGTGATTCTTAGAGGATGACTTTCTTGAGAATCAAGATGAAATGAAGTGAAGGAACTCATTTAATCTTGATAAGATAATGAGGCTACTAAAAATCAGAAACTAAAAAGACAATTAAAGATGAAACACTGATTCCTCTTCAAATTATTTTGAGGATGGAATCCATTTGTCAGTTAAGTCAGACAATGATCTAACTTCATGTGATGAAACTTTTGAGGATCATGACATGGAAAGATGGATGTTAGCAATAAACTCTAAATAGACTTCATATACAAGTGTTGTTTATGGACCCTCGAGGATCCATCTATAAGGGTAAAACTCGTTATGTGTAAATGTATCTTTAAGAGAAAGAGGGAACTTGATGAGAAGGTACATATCTTCAAAGAACGACTCGTATCCACAATGTAAACACCGGAGGGAAGACATCTCTTGTGATGAGACTTGCTCTACAGTGACCATGCTTAAACCCATTAAAATATTGCTCACTGTAGCTACACAACTAGACTTTGACATCTAAAAGATAGATGCCAATATTGCATTCCTCTATGAATACCTATCTAAGGACATTTATATGAAGTGATCCAAGGGCTTCATAGTTCATGAATGTGTGCAAGATGAAGAACTCCATCTATGGACTCAAATAAGCTTCTTGTAGTTTGAACATTAGATTTTATGAAATTATATGGTATGATTTCAGATAGAATCTTTGTTAACCATGTGAATCTTAGTGGGAGTGCAATTATGTTCATCATGCTAAATGTAAATTATATCCTAATCATTTGGAATGATGTAAGGATGATAATAAGTGTTTTATAATCGGTCTATTCCATACTCGAGATAAGATCTCGAGAACACCTATTATATCTTAGTTCTAAAGATGTTCATAATAATAAAGAAGAGGGTATTGGGACCACCACATTAAGTGGTATACCTTGGACATGTTCCATTCTTGGAAAACCCCAAGGAATGCTTCTTTACCTTAAAATTTGGTACTTACTTATCTGAAGGGATAACACCTAAAAGAGTTGAGGAAGTGAATGATAGAACCTGTTTCCCTTGTGCATTAGTTATGAGAAGCCGGGAGCATGATATATGTGCAAAAAAGTCAGATGTCTTCCATGCAATGGGAGTAGTAAATTGTTATTAAACCTACGAGTAATAACAATATCTTCATAGAGTAAAAGACTGTTGAGATATTGATATCTAAATCTTATCTACAAGAACTTAAGACTTTATATATGGGATCTAAAAGGTTTCAACTACAGATACCTTAGGAGATAGAGATCTTCAGAATAAGGATTTTCTGATAAGGATTAGAAATTACATAATCGATTATAATGATTATTGAGTTGTAGTGTCATAGACACTAGAACTGCTTCAATAAGATTGAGTATTGGTTGCATAAGATTAAACATTCGCTTTGGATGCATGCACTGTTACTAGGAGATATGTAGGTAGCATAAATGACTTGATATAGTCTCTCAAGAATAGAGTGACTGATCAGCTTATCTAGCTGTATTAAATGTCTTATGATTGTCATACGAGTGTGAGTTTAATTATTAGACCATTAATGGCTCTTTTGGCTAGTGCGAGATTGTTTGACATGCAATACCATGGTGAGCCTTTATGCAATGTGTTACTAAAAACAAAATTCTTTGATCTGAAATGAAGAATAACTAATTTGCATAATAGGTCCCATAGTACAATGTTGAGCCCATGGAGAGCCACTTTCTTATTGTTGTGTAGTTGTTGTTGTGTTGTTATTGTTGTGTACCATGGCCATCTTGATGATCATATAGTTGTTTATTCAAATATTCAATCATAGAGGCTGGTTCTTGAATGAATGTCTAAAGAGTTAGATTCATGACCAATCATGCACCATTTGATGATCATTAAGAGATGATCTCCATCTTGAGTAGGAGATTGCATTCCTTTCTCTAATGGGTTGATATCTAACCGACCTATTGATGTAGGTCCTCTATATAGGAATATTGATTAGGAGATTTTATATAAGTTAGGTCAAAGAGTTAACGATATCAAGATAACCAAAGACCTATGTCGTATGCTGTCACGATATAGGCACACATTCTCTAACCGGAGACATATGTGTTACTATATGTTTAGGTATATAGATTTGGCAGACTGATAGATTGATGGACTAATCAAGGTCTATACACCGGTGTGCATATGAGGTCATATGAGTAATACGATCTCCCAAAGGGATCATACATGTTAATTACTAAACTGGAAGACATGAACTCACTAATGAGATATTAGGAAGGATCAAATTCTGTGGATGGTCGTCTTGCTTTAGAAGCTTGACTTAATTTGTTGGTTTGACATATACTTTTGGAAAGTATATGATGAATACCTAGGTATGATATATTCTTTTGTAAATTATATGATCGATACCAAATCACAATAGCAGAAGCCATTTTACACAACACCAATCAGCTTTTGAGCAAGCTTCATGGTGATGGATCTATATCTATGCTTACTGTAGTTTTTTCTCATGATAGATAGATCTTCGATGCTCTATGAAGTTCGACGGTGATGCCCATCCATTTCTTCATGGGTGGAGTTTCTGTATGCTCAGGCTACCAGACTATATATTGGAGACAATCATATTTGGACGACCACCAAAGTGCAGCAAGGTGATCCCCTCGCTCCACTTCTATTTTCTCTTGCATTGCGCCCACTTATTCATGAGATCAGAGACAATTATAAACTCCTTCTCCATGCTTGGTATCTTGATGATAGGACTATCATCGGGGACACATCAGAAGTGGCCAAGGTGCTTGACATTATATAATGCAGAGGCTCTAAATTTGGACTTGTTCTGAATATCAAGAAAACTAAGCTTTTCTGGCCTTCACGTTATGGACAGAAGGTCCGCAAAGGACTATTTCCTACTGATGTTGGAAGGCCCGTGCTAGGATTGAAACTTCTTAGAGCTGCAGTGAGCATGGACAAATGATTTGTTGAAGACTTGGCTGTGAGGAGAGCCACCAAAACGGTTGAATTAATGAAATTACTCCCCCAGTTGGATGACCCACAGAGTGAACTTCGTTTACTGAGATCTTGTATGGGTTCAGCCAAACTCATGTTTGGCTTAAGGACATATCAATCCACATGCATGGAGCTATTTGCTGCTTTTTTTTGACAAAGGACTACGCAGAGCTATTGAAGACATTGTGGTTTATGCAGGTCCTTTCTTTGGCGACCTTCAATGGTAGGTGGCGTCCCTACCAATCAAGCTCAGTGGCTTAGGACTGCACTCCGCTATTGAGGCTTCTTCATATGCTTTTGTGGCCTCTATATCTCAATCTTGGGTGGTTCAAGACCACATTTTATGAGACAGTGGGGTAAGTGATATTGATTCTGATTTTTTAGATTCCTTGGAGGGTCTACGTGGCAAACTCCCATCTTTAGATCTTACATGTTTTTCTAACAAGGATACCGTCCCCCCTAAAGCCCAGAATGCTTTGGTAAGTTCCCTTTTTAGAAAATTTGTCAAAGAAATTGAGGTTGAATTTGACCTGATAACTAGACAAAAGGTAATTTTTCGATGCTTGGAATGTGACCATGCTTAATATTTTCTTCTAGCTATTCCTATTGATGGTCTTGGAATGCATATGTCACCTATTGAGTATCGTACTATTCTCAGATATCACCTTATGATTCCTCTAATCCCAGCAGATGATGCATGCCCAGTATGCCATAAATCTTGCCTAGACTCCTTTGGGGAGCATGCCGTTCAATGTCGTGAACTCCCAGGTTTTAAATATAGACATGATCTTGTCAGAGATGTCCTATATTATTTTCTCAATAAGGCTGGGGTTGCATGAACGAAAGAAGCACCTGTGATTTTTTTGTCTGATCCACATAAGGGGAGATCCACACTCAAACCAGCAGATGTTTTAATTTTTGGTTGGGCTAGAGGAAAACATGCATGTGTTGATTTAACTAGAGTGTCTCCATTAGTTGATCTGATAAAAAAGTGATTTTACTGCATGATAGGCTACATAGAAAGCTGCCTCAGCCAAAGTTGCTAAAAATGTCTTTGTCCCTTTCAGGTTTAATAACTTTTGGTTCTTGACATCTGAAGCTGTAGAGCTCCTTAAGAGGGTCCAGAAAATTATGCATAGTGATGTTATGATTCCCAAGTCTATGAATGTTGTGTTCTGAAGAATTGTATTTGACATCCAAAAGGGATTGGCAACGCAGCTTGTTGTCTGTCTCCCAATAGTTTCTTTGTAATATGCTTATAAAATATTGATTAGATTGTTAGATTAATATAATCTTTTAATCAATTACATATTGGAACAAAAAATAAGAAACTTAATGATAAAACCCTGAAGGAGACACTCTAAATTGATATTAAACTTCGAATTTATTCTTGGTCTTCCAATATGCAGGATGTACAGGGATTAGGAATACTTGAGGGTGATGTGATCATGCACGATTATATAACCAAAACACTTCCATTCCAAGGGAGTGATGAATTGAGTTTGGGTTTTAATGACTCCTCTCAATAGAAAAGTAATATGATATTAGTCCAAATGTTGGACAGTCATTTGAATGTGATTCATATGCAATGAAAAGATTAGATTTACGATTTTAATTTAATCAAACATCGATGGGAGTACTGTAAGATCTGGATTTGTGATATGACCTCATTATGCAAGTCAGTATACGTGGAACATACAATCTCCATGTCCTTATCTCCAAGTATACACGGAGAAACAACATTATTCTTGAAAGAGTTCAGGAATAATTTCATTATTAATATTATATCTGAGCACTGAGCAAAATAGATAATTAAATTTGATTGAATTATTATAAACAATAAGAATGTGATTTATATTATTTGGGCACATGAGAAATGGATAATTAAATTTGCTTTAATTATCATGAATAATGTGAATGATATTCATATTATTTGAGCGCATGAGATTTGAGATCTTAGATTATTAAATATGATTTAATTATCAAGAATATGGATAGTGTGGATAGCACTATCCATATAATTCATATATTATAAATGTGATTTGTAATATATACATATAAGAGATATTTGCAAATAACATTTACAAAATAAATATTCATGTGAATTGGATTCACATTGGACAATTAAATTGAAAATTGTAATTGGCATTTTATTTTGGGCTTTGAATGTGTTCACAAATTTACAATGGCGTAATTGTAATGTGCATAAAATAAATTGGATTTAATTATGTGAAATAACTTGCAACAAAAGTTGTTGTAAATTTGGAGAGAATTTTTAGATAATGCAATCTCATGAGACATTAGTAGCATGCCACCTTCTTAAAAAGGAAGGTGGACGACCAACAATTCCTAATTTGAATGGGCAGTCATCCCCTCTTCTTATGGAAGGAGGCTTGCTTCCTTCCTATTATATTCGTGGATATTTAATTTAATTGAAAATATTTTATTTATTTTTATTTAATATATATTTAATTTAATTAAGTTACATGTATTTGTGCTTTTACGTCAAAATCATTGCTATTGAAAGAAATACAAATCATTGTACCATTGGATTTGTGTTGTCCATGGTTTAGGATACACGGACTCTTAAATTATTTTATAAGAAGAGGAAACCCTATCTCTTCTCTAGATAATCGAAAAGATGCTCTCTCCCTCTCTCTCCCTACAAACCAAGTCTCTCTCTCTCTCTCATTGTGGTCTTCAACCATGGAGCCCTAGAGAGAATTACCATCACCGTTATGCTGCCAGATCAATTACTTGTGGATCTCCATCTCTTTTGGTATGACTCGCTCATGAAGAAGATGTTGTATCTCTAATGATGACATCCAGATATTCGTTGCTTTGATCAACAACATGGATTGCGAGGAGCACATGTTTCATCAAAGACCTCATAAGTGTCTCCATCATTGGATAAGACTTGAGACAGGAGGTCTCTTCGTTTAGAGTCTCGATCGCAACTACGATTCAAGAGGTAAACCAAATACTTGTTTGTGGTTTAGATGAAATGACCGTGAAGTTTTCTTAGATCCTGTGGTTTCATTGTTCAAAGCTTTTAAAATTTCGTTTCCCTGAGTGAGTTGTACGACTAGTCACTCCCGATCACATACGATGCGATCCTCACTCTTGTGTGATGCACTTAAGGGTCTTCCCATATCCTTCTCTCTAAACGAAGATACATTCTATCTCAAGTCTGACCTGACGTAGAATGCACTTCAAGTGCATGGATGATACACATGCTTATTGCAATTAAAATCGACAACCTGTGTGAATAATCTCCTAATTTCATCTCAGGAAATATGACACCTTCTTCACCAGCAAGGAGCTTCAAAGATGGCAGAGATCAATTAGAATTCGATACAACAACAATATGACATGATAACAACGACAAGGCTCTTTAGGTCAATACGTGGATGACCATAATATTGAGAGAAAGAGAGAGAGAGAGTTGGCATGCATGAAACTATGGAAAGAAAGGGAGAGAGAGAGAGAGAGATTTGTTGCTCTTCAACTATTGCTGGAAGAATAGACTAGGGCTACACCTCCCTTTATACTAAATTGGATGTCCATGGATCTTAATCCATGTGCACTTATAACCAGGATCCATTTTATTTTGTAATTTCAATAAAAGGCCATTATTTTGTTGCATAAATTTGCAACAACAAAAAAAATTTAAAATAAATTATATTTGCTGCAATTTACAACACATTCAATTAATTCAAATCAATCTCATGTGGAAATAAAGGAAAGAGAACAAGCCTCCTTTCCTTAATAGAATGGACGACCATACAAGGAGTAGGACTCCATGGTCATCCACATCTTAAAGGAGAAGGTAGCTTACATCATTCTTAATTGAGAGATTTCATATATCTCAAGGTATTTCATATGTGCAAGAACTTTTGGTGCATTATTATTCACAAATATTATTCCAAATTATTTTGTGATAATTTCAATCGTGACATCAACAATTTTGAATCATATTTGTACATACAATATAAATGTTATTGCACTTACAATTAATTATTTGATGTGAATCTAATTTACATTATTATTTAATTCATCAATACTATTATAATTAATTATCTACATCATAGTACAAATCATATTTATAATACTTATAATTATTATAATGATATCCACATTAATAATATCCTTGATAAATAAATAATATTTATTTATCATGGATGACTATTCTCATGATTCCAAAATAATACGAATCATATCCGTATTATTCATTATTCATAATAATTAAATCAGAATTTATTATCAATTTCTTCAATGCTCTGATTCAGTATCAACAATAGAATTATTCTTGAAATCCTTCAAGAACAGTGTGCTTTTTCCATGGATACTTGGAGATAAGGACATGGAGAGCCTACATTCCACATATAGTAACTTGGATTTTGAGATTATATTTCAAGTACAGGAATCTCTGGAAGATGTACGGATAAATCAAAGCCATAATTGTAATCTTCTTGTTGCATCCGAATCATATTCAGATAAATGTCCAACATTTGGACTAAGATTGGATTAATAATCTACTAAGAGGAGACACCAAAATCCATATCATCACTCACTAAGCATGGAAGTGTCATGGTTATACAATCTTTTACGATCACATCACTCTCAAATATTCCTAATACCCATACATCGTGCATATTGGAAGACCTAGAATAAACTCGAAGATTTAGATCATATTTAGAATGTCTTCTTTAGGGTTTTGTAATTATGTTTCACATTCGTTCATTGGGAGGGAGTTGGTATCAATCATATGATTTCCAAAAGCATATACCATACCTACAAAGTATTGTAAAGCTTTCGAATCAAGGCGACCATGCATCGAATTTGACTGATCCCAATACCTCATAAGTGAGCACATGTCTTCTGGTTCAGTAGTGAACCTATATGATCCATTTGAGAGATCCTATTACTCATATGACCTTGTATGCACATCATCTCGCCGGTGTATAGACCTTGATTAGGTCATCAATCTAATGGTCTACCCGATGTACATACTTAGACATATAGAAATACATTTGTCTCCAATAAGAAGATGTATTCCTATATTGTGACAACATAAAAAATTGGTCTTGGTTATATCGATGTCACTAAGTAAACTCTTTGACCTAACTTATATGACACCTCTGACTATCTATTCCTATGCGGAGGACTTGCACCAAGAAGTTAGTCATATATCAGCCTTTAGAGACGGATTTCCATATCTGTCTCAGGCTAGAGATAGAGATCATCACTTAAAAATCATTTAATAGTGCCTTATGACTCTTCAATCTAACTCTTTAGATATCATCCAAGAACCATCCTCGATGATTCAACCATTAAATCAATACCTGTGTAATTATTAAGATGGCATTTCATAATGGACCGTCGTTGGCTCACATGTCCAACAAACACAAAATTTTGATCCAAACGAGGTCAACACACAGATGCTCGCCTCCATACTAGCTATCAAACGGCAACCGACCACATCGGTCTTCACTCGTGCTCCCTTCTAGGAAATGCTAATGGAATTGAGGAGAGATAGATAGAAAAGATGTGGAGGAGAAAAAGAATAGACAGATGGACCCATGGAGGGGAAGAAGAGGAAATAAGAGAGGCTCCCAAGCTTACATTGAAAGAGATGTACAATCCTAGCGCTAGGCAACTGTCTGAGTAGATCCAAATACCTCCGATCCATGGACATTTCAGCTAAAACCATCGCTCTTATCTCTTCCTCCTTCATTTCATGGGAGCACAAATGAGGAACCTTATCTACATCTTTTGTAGTTTGGAGGCATATGCGCTACCACTCACTATCCTAACATCCCGATTGGTGTAGCCAAAATGACCGCTTTCACATTCGGCCATCAAAATATGTTTCTTTACTCGATTAACCATCTCGATAAAGTGGCGATGACCTGGTAGGAATTGAAGTTTTCATTCCTCCATAAATATTAATCCTTAGGTCATATCAACTAGATGTGTTCCTCGATTTCAAATTTCTCCCAAGGACCACACGAATCCATTCATGAAGCTTGCGAAAGATTTTAGAATTTATTGGAGAAAGGCACCCATCATGATATATCGAAGACCAACTCGATCCAACACTTCTTCAAAGGCTTGCCTCAATAGTGCTAGAGGCTTATCAATGCCGCATTTGGCATCTCTCATTTTAATAAAGATGAGGATATTGTCTTGCAGAATTATGAAGAAATGACCGAAGGAGATTCCAACCCAGTTTGAGGCAAACACCAATAATTTCAAACCTAATAAAGAATTAATTTATTAGGTTAAATAAACAGGTATAAGTGCAATATATACATGGTGATATGTATACAATATATACAAGACTTAATTTTTATTGATTTTTGATTTTGTGATTTTTATTTGTATTTTATATAAGTTAAAAACAATATTTACAATTAATAAAAAGTACAATATACGCAAATATGCACAAGGAAATGAATAAAAAAATAATACACACAGTGTATATAGGTATAGTATACAATAGTACCCCAATTGGCCACATTTCACACCTTAACTCTAATTTCTATGAAACAACATTATTTTAAAGATAATTTAATTTGGAGTATATTTAAAGTGATTTTGATGAATTTGGAGTCTTTGTGGAGTAGATATTGATCTAGAAATTTTTACTTTGTGGCTTTTGGAGAGTGATGTTATTTACACAATAGATACACTTTTTTATTACACAATTTTCATTGTTTACAAAAGATTTTTATTCACAAATTTCAAGAAGAAATAGATTTTATTTACAAAGAATTTGGTAATGAATAAATTAATGAAAGAATGTGTATTATAGAAAATATTGTACATGTTGTTAATATATACAAGTCACAAGAGAATTCTTTGGAATATTTGGTGTTTTATGCCTTATCTTCACCATACTTTAAGGTCAGGTCTTGACTTTCTCGCAGGGCCTGATTCAGTTAGTATCTACTGTGTATATAGAGTCTTTTATTTGATTTTTTTATCTTTATTTATTTATTTTAGTTATAAAAATGAAAAATATACAATATTTACACAAGAAGCAATGTTAGTAAAAGAATGAATTTATTGATATTTACATGTGTTCTATAAGGGATTTTAAGCTAAAATAAATGAATAAAGATAACGAAATGCAGAATCATCATCCCCCTATGTTTTTTCTTTGCTAGTACATTAGAAAACACTTATTTGAAAGAATACGTGAATAAAAGAAAAAGAAAAGAATAAAGGAAAAATAAATAACATAGAATAATTTTGAGTATTAAACATATATTCATAAGATTGTAGTATGGAGCTTGTTCAAATCTTTCGATTATTAGTGTGGCAAAACCTTATTGAGAAATAGATTTAAAACCTAACAACACTCAAGTACCACAAGACTCGTATTAAAGTTGCCTCAACAGTCAGGCCATAACAACTCTACATACGCAAATTCTTATGTCTATGAATCTTTACTTGTACGCCGTAAGTGAAATATAGCTCCCCACCTCAGAAATGACATAGAAACAACCTCCCACAATATGGTAACTTTAGTCCAATCTAGCACCTTTTCCCTCAAGGAGCGAGGTTTTCCCTTCTATGCAAGTACAACCAGCTCAAGATGAGAGCGAAAGAAGAGAATGTACCATGGACAATGTAGCCACGTATCCCTTGGAGCTTGACCACTACAGACAATTCCCTAGGTGCATGCTTCCATAAGATGAGACAATGGTCACATAAGCATTGCTTATTCAATTATATACACTCCGCCATGCATTAAACTTTCAATCAAACATGTTTCCCTTTTTTGGAGTTTTTGCATTTTTTCTATGATATACAATTGTGCAGCATGTACATAAGGAGGTCTTCTTCTTGAGCCAATAGACTATCCCTCTTTTGAAGCTTTATTGCAACCCACAACATATTGTCGTTAGACATCAATGCTACTAGACCATGTTGAGATGCACTACCCTCCCTAGAGGAAGACGGATGTTTCCACTAGTTGTTATACACCCGTGTGCTACCCCAAGCCAAAGGACTATGCTCCTCATCCATGAAGAGCTATGTGTAGAGTGCTTGTCTAAGTTAATGCTATTACCGAGAAGAATCATACGTGTGTCATGAAATGTTCTACTTAGGCTAATAAAGATGACATGTGAACATAGTTTTGTGGACTAAAAGAATTAACTCACTAGGACCTGAAAAGTATCAACTCCAGTTGTAAGGAACCTCTTAAATTAAGTGGATTAAGGTTTAATTATGCTACATTCTTTAAATTTATTCAAGACTATTTTTAAATGTAAATATCATTTTAAAAAATGCACATGCAAATGCTAGAAATATATACAAAACATTTTTTATGAAAGGAAATAAAAGGAAAAGGCTTTTTGAAAATTTTTTCAAAGGGTTTGAAAAATTTTATATAATTTAAACATTTTTTAAATAAGTAAAATGGGTTAGTAAACTGAATATATATGAGTATATATAAGGATTATACACATCTAATATAAGATTTTTAAATGGATTTTATACACAAGTTTTAGATACATGTTTTATAAAAGAATTTTTTATACAATAAAGAATTTTTTTAAAGGAGGGGAGATGATCAAGGTTTGTATACACATGTGGATTTTACAAATATATGTACGTCCCAAAATTTGTATCCCTCGTTACAAATTAATTTTACAATCATTTTGTACAACATACCTAGTTTTGATACAGAAATGAATTTTAAAAACATTTTACAAATAACACATTTTTTGTAGCCAAATTATTAATAAAAGTACGAGTTATGGCTAAAGGATATATACAGCATATACGACACCCCTATATACTTAGCTCGAACTATGTCCTCGTAGTGATCCAAAAGCTACAGAGGATAACATAACTCATTCTAAGTATAGAAAACTGAAAAGAATGGTATACAACAACGACTCAATGAATAGACACAAATAAATAGAAGACGTTGATCCCCCCTATAAATAGTATAAAATAATTCTTCTAAGAATAGAAGACTGTACATATAAGGAAAATCGAGGAAGAGAATGAACAAACTCAACGATTTGACTCGTCATCCCCTATACTTAGGGTTAAAGATCCATATGAAGAGAAAAAGAATATAAACAAGTTGAAGGACAAGCTAGAGATTAGAAGAAATAAAAGAAAATAAAAACACAAAAAATACGGTATGAACAACATCACTTCGCTTATATTTCTGCTAAAGGATCCCTAAGTATAAGCAATGAAAGATGTGGTGAAACAAAATGAATATGAACAACTCAAATCATACAACCCCCTTTACTTATGATAAAGAACATCTTAAGTATAGCACTACAAATAGTAAAGAGGTAAATGATCAAAATGGGAGAGGAAAGAATAAAATGAATGGATAAATATATGCAAAAGAAAATCATCTCACGTATCATACGCAGAAGATGTCAAAAAGTCATGATCTGATACCACATATATTGAATAAACCATGGATATGAATGCATCATGATCTAGATATGGCTTCAGCAACTGTCCGTTCACAACAAATGGTTGTACCTCAAATGACAACCCATATATGACAATACTACTATTGTCACACACAATTCTCATAATGAACGGTCCTTACCATTTTCTTTTAAATTTCACTGGAAACATCTTCTATTTGGCATCTAACAACTAAACCTTTTGAAAAGGGGAAAAAGTCTTCCTTCTAATGTGTCTATCATGCCAATGCTTGACTTTCTCTTTATACATGAGTCAGTTGTCATCAAAGTCTCACAATTCAAACAATTTATTCATATCTAACTTCATGCTCTTTCATGCTTTGTCATAATCCAAATTTCATACACGGATTACCATAAAGTTTTGTGAATTAATTTGATTGGCGGGTGGCAAGGCTTTCCATACACCACTCTATAGGGAGACATAGCCAATGGAGACATGTACGCTGTCCCATAAACCCATAGAACTGAGTCAAGCATCTGAGACTAATTCTTTCAATCTGGACGTACAAGTTTTTGCAATATCGTCTTGATCTCCCTATTTGAAATCTCAACCGTGGCTTTAATCTGATGGTTGTAAGAAGACGCTACTCTATGCTCAATGGCGTACTCCTACACAAGCTTCTTGACTTCTCTATTAATGAAATGGATTCCCCCATCGGAAATGAGTATCTTTGCGAATCTGAACCTCACAATAATATGGTCCTTGAGAAAGGAACACACCGTACGACTAGTAGCGGTTCGGGTAGGGACAACCTCCATCCATAGACTAACATAATCCACGGCAAGCACTGATATCCCTTACTAACATGAAATGGACCCATGAATTCTATGCCCCAAGCATAAAAAACATCAGAAATCTTGGGAACCAACGGTTCCTCCCATCTTCTAACTATCAACACAACCTCAAACATACTCTAAATCATCCTTAAATAATATTGCCCACCATAGGTCGCTTTGTAAAATTTTGTTATCGTGCGATTCCTAGAATGATGCCCCCCCATACTCTAATTTGTGATAGTTCTCAAGTACACTGGTGTGTTCCGCCTGAGTAGTGAACCTTCTCCAGATACAATCTACACCATCACAAAAAAGGTATGGATCCTCCCATGGGTAATAATGTATCTATGATAGGAATCTATCTACATTGTACTTCGATCAATCTTATGGAACTTTCATGGAGAAAATATAGTTCACAATATCAACATACCATGGGAGTGAGTCCACAGACAAAATTGTCTATACTATGCTCAGAAGTTTCTGCATCTATAATATGGGAAAGGTATTGTGCCATAATATTCTTTATTTCAGGTTTATCTCAAGTCTCCAAATCAAATTCTTGAAGAAGAAGGATCCATATGATAAGGCATGGTTTGTCATCCTTCTTTACCTATAAGTACCATTTGGTAATGTGATCCGTATACACAATAACATGCAAACCAAGGAGGTATGATCTAAACTTCTCTAATCCAAAGGCAATGGCTAACATCTCCTTCTCCGTGATTATGTAATTATGATGTGCCTCATCTAGATTCTTGATAGCATAGTGTATAGCAAATGGTATCGCATCCCTTCTCTGCCCTAAAATAGCTCCAACTGCAAAATCTGATGCATCTTGTCATGATCTAAAAGGGGAGAGACCAGAAAAATGGTTGTAGGGTAGTAGCACTAGTAACCATGTCTTTCATTCGATTGAATGCAAGGAGGACTTCATCATTGACAAAAATTCACTCTCCTTGCACAGAAGATCTGCCAAAGGTCTGACGATCTTGCAACACATCTATCTTAGCCAGGTCAACCTCCTTACCATGTTTGGAGATGTCATGGCTCAATACAATCTCATTAGTCACCATAAAGTGACTCTTCTCCCAGGAAAGCACTAGGTTTACATCACGACAATGTTGAAGGACTCAATCTAAATGAGTAATTGATGTGTCAAAATAGTCCCCGTAGACCCAGAAATCATCCATGAAGACCTCATGAAAACTTTCTACCATGTTGGAAAAAATGACCAACTTACACATCTGAATTGTAGTGGGTGCATTACATAATCCAAAGTGCATCCGTCTAAATGCGTAGTTTCCAAACAGACACATGAATGTACTTTTTTCCTAATCCTCAAGAGCGATAGCAACCTAGTTTTACCTCGAGTACCCATCCAAGAAATAAAAGTACTCTTTCCCTACAATCTCTCAATAATTTGATCAATAAAGGGCAGTGGAAAGTAATCCTTCTTGGTAGCTGAATTCAGGTGCTAGTAATCTACATAGACATGCCATCAAGTAGGCACACAAGTTGTAATCTCCTCCCAACGGTCATACTTCACGATAATAATCCAATATTTCTTCGGGACCACATGTAAAAGACTAACCCACTTAGAATATGAAATGAGCTAAATAAAGCCAACATTACATCATTTCCTGATCTCTTTCATCACAAACTCCCTTAGATTCGAATTGACATGGAGATGCCACTCACATGAGGGTTTACATTCATCTTCTAATGGCCTTGCGATTTTTTCTCAAGAACATCTATCCCTTGAGATACTTGTTCATCGGTCAACTGTGAGCTGAGGATGACCGAAAACATTGTGGGGGGGGGGGTTGGGGGCGCAACGAAGGCATACTTCAATGTTTATGGTGAATCCTTGAGCCCAGTTGGTGTCTGAATCAGGTTTGTGATGAACTTTGTAATTGCCCTGACAGAAGTATATGATCCGTACTCTATGAATTATCCACCGAGGCTACTATTAGTTTAGCAAGTAAAACCTCAGAAAGATATGCAACGAATGATCTCTCCCAAAAAAATATCACAGTAATCTTATGAACAAAGGTCTCAAATAATTCATCAATAATCTCACAAATATGGCATTCATTAGTGGATGTCTCAGAAACTAAACAAGTGGCTTAGATATCACATCAGGATGTATATCACCATAAATCTCAGAATGATGTGTCAAATATATATCAGAATGTACCTCCATTCTCTCAGACCGATCCTCAAAAATCAGCTCAAATTTCCCATCAACAAACAACTCAATAGGATCAACTAGGAAACCCATGTCGACTGTACTTTCCAGAAGGTCCTTCTATGAAAGGAACTCCTGGGTATCCTTGAAATCAATAAACAGATCTCTCTCTAAGCTTGACAAGAAAATTACAATCCTCTGGATCAATTGTATTTAGCTCTCTCTCATCTGCAGCTAGTGGCAGTGATGGTCTAAGATCACAGATCGTCCTAATTTTCGCATTGTCATTACAATAGTGAAAGATGATCTCTCCAGTACCGTAATAACCTACTGCTTCAGTCGCTCAGAGGAACGGTCAACCTAGTATGATCTAGGTATGGAGTAACAATGCAGGTGTGTTCGTATCCAAGATAACAAAATCAACAGATAATCTCATTCCCTACATTATTACAATAACGACCTCTAAAATACCCCTCGACCTCTTGATCTATTTACCAACAAATTGTAGGATCATCCTGGTTGATCTAAGAGGTACTAATTAAAATTTAGTGAGTAAAGGATGTCATGAGATTAATGGAAGAACCACTATCGAGAATAATGAGATAAAACTCATGATCAAATAAGTGTCAACGGATGTGAGGTGATCCCTTATCTTTCTTTTTGGGTGGGAGGTTGCTGATGGCATGAACTGTGGCCATGGTCAAAATGTGCTTATTTGTCTTCTTTTGTTTGTTCTTCTTTGTTTGACACTTTTAAGTACATGCTTATTTCATTCCCTTTTTATACTATAGGCATGTACTCCATGGCCTTAAGTGGAGCGACATCTCTAAAAAGAAGTTCTGTAGATCTCTACAACTCTAGGACAAGAAAGGGATGTTTTAAATTTTTGGATTTTTTAATTTTATTCAATGCAAAAGGAAATGACATGGAGTCAAAAGAAACATTCAAATGCTCATTTCAATTATTCAAAACAGAATCCTTATGTACAATGTTACAACAAGAATCAGTCTGTACAATGTTGTCCAAAATAAGGGTCGAAGAAATAAATAAAAAACATGACGGCCTACTCCTGCTGGTGTAGAAGAAGAATCAATTACTTGTGTGTTCTCCCTCTCTGTTGACTTCAAACTGCATTTGACTGGTGAAGGTGGTGTTGGTGGTGGTGAAGAAGATGGTGAAACTCCTTGCTTCATTGTTGCTACACCGGGTCTCTACACTGATCGTGAAGAAGATGATGTGGAAGATGAAGCTCGCTCACTAGATTGATCTCCAAATACCAGCGCCTGTGAGAGCAGTTGCAGTCTCCTACAACTTCTGAGATGAATGGCATTAGATAAACATGTAAAATCAAGGGCCATACATGTCTTAGGTGTGAATGGATCATGGGCTATCACCTCATTACATCTGATGTTGTTCGGATTGGCTCGACTTGTGCAGGGATCAGCGTCTTTGTGGTGGTTAGGTCGTCAAACCTCTGAGTAAGATAATTCATGTTCTTCATCAATAATGCTAGCTGATCAAGTGTGAGATTCATCGAAGGTGCATCGAGGTTCTCAACGATAGGATGTCACTTAGTCTGGTAGTGAGGAGGTTGTTGGTATCCATACTATTGGTAATGAGGAGGAGGATGTCAATAATGTATAAATGATGGAGACTGTTGTTGGTGGTAAGGCTGTGGAAAATATGTAGACTACATTTGTTGCTGGCCATGTCTTCGGTTCTAGAAGTGAGGTGGAGACCGAAAATAAGGAAGGAACTACTGGTGCTGGTACGGTTGTTGTCTACCATCCTAAAATTGGTAGGAGGGTCCTTGACCCTCTTGGGAACCTAACTGGCCTTGCCCTGATTGACGGGGATAGTTATTCTCTCGGTAAAACCATATACTTATTACCACCTTATTGAGAGGTGGAGGTAAAGATTGCTTCTCAAGAATGTATGCACCCTCTTGCTAGCATCATAGAATCTATTGTGAATGCTATAGGACCTAGTCAGGGGTATGTATGTAATAAATGTACTGAATTGTGGATTATGGTCCAGTACTCTGCTGGGTGGAAGTGAAAGAAGGTTGCTCTCGGGCAGAATTTTCGGCTAATGCACTTGGACTCTGGCTTGCGCTAATCGTATTCACAAGTTGCTCCAAATTCTTTATTATCTCATCTAGATTATCCAGGTTATTTGTCCTATGTTCGATCAACTAGAGCTTCTCAAGCTCCTTGGACCATTTACAGTGTCCACTCTGGATAGGTGATTTCCAACGATGGTCAGCTCTGAACTATCCACCCTATTGATGAATACTGATTCATCACTCTTTATTCTTTTATTTTAGCTAAATATTTGGCAAAGCATCATGAATATAGCTGTAAATACAATAAATTACCAATAAGCATGCATTCGTTAATATTCGATAATTAGCATATATTTGTGCAAAAATAAAAGAATAAAGAATAAAAGAAAAGAAGGAAATATTTATAATAAATACTGAGTGACATGAACCCAAGAGAGGGTCAAAAATGGACCTGATCGCCAAATAAAATAAGTAGAGAGAGATAGGGCCACTCCACCTTGTACATACTCCTTCTCATGTATATATATTTTATTTTTATTTTTATGTTTACAAAAAATAAAAATAAAAAGGTATTTTTATCCCCTTGTACATATTTCTAAAAATAAAATAAAAATTAGAAAAATAAAATAAAAGCAAAATTCTCTCTCTCTCTCTCTCTCTCACCTTGTACATAATACATTTAAACATGTTATCAATGTTTATTTCTTTTATACTTGTAAATAGATAATAAAAATAAAACAAAAATGATTCTAGACTCGAAATAAAATGTTGTAAATAAATAGAATATAAAATTGGGGTATTTATACAAAAATAAGAAAATAAAAATAATTATGTAAAATACATAGGTATTTTATACATGTACATAATATAATATAATGTATAAACTATAATTTATTTTTCATAAAAATAATTAAAAATAACAAAAAAATAGTTTGAAAAATAGTAAATATTTTTCGTTTTGAACATTTTTTAATTTAAAATCATTTTCTATTTTTAATTGGGATTTTTACCCGACAGACCCTATAATCTTTGCCAATTACCTCTATGACCTTTGAAACATCATAATTCCTCTCTTGACCCCGTAATCTTGCTCCATCTTACCCCATGAACCCTACCATTAAATTGAAACATCTGGAGTTAACTTGTGTGGGTTAAAAATGAGTTAATCTAACCAACCCACAATCGGACGACTAAAATTAACCAAGAATAAAAAATATCCTTCCTCATCTAACAACCTTCCCTCAAGTGCAATTGGGAGGTGGAGACCCTGAAACGACGCCGATCAGACCTTCCCAGCGGAATACACCCTGCACAGTTGTTGTCGTTACTGCGATCACTACAAAGGCCGCTATTACCGGAGATAGCGGTGTGGTTGGCAACCAGGAACACGTCTGTCTCTGGTAGTTTCCATGAAGGTTGTTATGCGAGATGTTGACATATACCAGTGATCTCGAATGACCCAATTTTGTCGGGACCTCGCCGGTGAACATGTTCTCTGACAGGTCGAGATGGCTCAACACAGGAAGGTCGCATAAACCCTGCGGTATCTTGTCAGTGAGAGGTTCCTGCTTACGTCAAACTCGACGAGCTTACGACAATGGGAGACCTCGCTTGGAATTGGTCCTTGCAATTTATTTCCGGCGAGATTTAGCCGCTCCAAATGGATCAACCGAAATATCCCACCTGGGATTCCTCCGAAGAATCGATTTCCTGATAAATCCATAGACTAGAACTTTTTACTTCCAAAGCTACCACCCAGTTCTCCTTCGAACCCATTATCGGCCAAGCTGACCATCTGAAGTAAACCCAGGATCCGGGAATAGGACCTTGCAAAGAGAGGGGGGATTCGAGCAGCGCGGGGTGGCCTTCGAGCGGCGTGGGGGAGCTGGGGGCTTCAAGCAGGTACGGGGGCCGGGTGGGGGGGGGGAGGTGCTTCTGGCAGCACGGGCGGGGCGGAGGCCGAGCAGGGGAGGCGACGGTGTAAGCAAGGGAGGCGGGGCGGGGCGGAGGGGGTTACGGATGCAAAAATCCCTAATATAAAAGAAAAAATGTAATGGAATCCATTCAGTTTTAACGGACAAATGGATGGGGTTTAACCACAGGGTCTGTAGGGTAAGAGTTAGCATGTTTACAGGGTCGAGAGAGGAATTACGATGTTTCAAAGTTCCTAGAGGTAATTGACAAAGATTATAGGGTCTGTCGGGTAAAAATCCCTTTTTAATTTATTTTCCAATTCCTTTTGACCAAGTTTTTTTCTGATTGGTCCATGAGGGATATTGACCCTTGTCAATTGTCCCTTCAGAACACTCTTGCACATGGATCCGATTTGCGCCCGGTCTTCTCCCATTTTTCTCGATCGGATCTTGCTCACTCATGCCCCGATTTTGGCGCCTGCTTATCCCTGGTGGATCGGTGACCCTCGCGGATCCCTAAGCAGTGGCGGATCGCCCTCGATTCGTGCGTTCACACCTGATCTTTCCGTCCACCTGGGACGCCCTATAAAGTCTTCATTTGCATCCCCAGGACCGCAGCTCGCGCTGCACACTCTCGTGAGACCCTAGAACTCTTCCCCTTGGTGACAGCAATTGGACGAGGCCCGTGGTGATCGGATAGGACCGCTGCAGCCGACGCTCAAGCTTCGTGGCCGAAGATCCACCGCGAGAAGCCTCCCTTGCCCGCCGCAGCTCGATCGAGGCCATAACCCCGTCGAGAGTACCCTCTGGAGCTCAGGATCACTTTAGGGCCTTCAGGAATCTACTTCATCGTTCCTAGCTCCCTTATCTAATCAGATCTTTCATCATTACTCCGCCACACCTCCGCCAGCTCCGACCAGCTGATCAGAGCTTCGTCATCCACTCCTAGACATTTCGATCGACACACTGACTCATCGCCCATCTTCTTCCACAACCTGATCATCCGAATCTTGGCTTAAGTAGCCACGATTAGGTCTTAGGTGCCGACCCTCACGTACGACGGAGACCTCCCACTCATTCACCACCGCTTCTCTTTGTTTTCCATTAAATAACCTTGACTGGAGTCTTGCTCCGAGTCAAAGCTTTACCCCGCAGGTCTTGGTTTGCGTAAAGACCCATCATATCGCCTTCGACCCACTTCGCTAGAGCTCGGCCAGGTCCCAGCTACCTTCCCAGAGATCTGACCGACAACGAGTCCATCCGCCCCATTCACCCAACGTGGGGGAGTCTCATGAGTCGTTCTCTGCCGTCTAATCATTAAACGGAGTGCAGGATTACCACCGGTGCTCTGGTGAACTTCGCCGAGGCAGAGTTCTTCCAGTGCATCTCCCCGTCGTTGGATCATGCCCCTCTACAAGATGCCATCACCGTCGTTCAGATCCTGCAGTTGTCAGGCCATTAGATCTGACATCTAACGGGCCCCGTACGCCCACGTTCGCACCTCTTCGCCCACCGTCGGATCTGAAAACTACCATTACTAGAGCGGCACGCCTCGCCTCCACTCAGAGCCTGCCACTTGTCCACCCCCATGTGCGACGCACGAGCTACTTGGGTAATTTGCTCCGCTACCCCTGCATTTAATTCAGTTTGTATTTTAGTCTATAAAATAAATAGTATACAGAGGACCTTTTTGCATATGTGCCCCTACAGTTTTCTTTATTTGCATTTTAGTCCTTCATGTGTGGTTGCACGTGCGTCGTCACATGTATTTGTTGGTTAATTGCATGTAATGCCTGTATTTATTCTTTGTTATGCTTTGAAGTTATAGTTTTAATATTTGCAATTACAACCCTGTGCGTACTGAATTTGGACGTGTACGAGTATTTGTAAAAAAATTGCAGATAGGACCCTACAGTTTTTATGCTTGTTATTCATTGGTCCATAAACATGTTTTCATTGCCTTTGGATACTACATGCTGTGTGCTTGATTCCTGCTTTAATAAATAGCAAAATTTATCCAAAAATTCATGAAATTTAGACATATGGCTCCTGCCATGGTGTAGGAATTTATGTGAGATTTTAGTTTTATTTTTTTGCCATTTATTATTTTTAAAATAAAAAACCACCAAATAGCTCCTGTCTGTTTTAGAAAATCAACTAAAAATATTAAAAACCCTTAAAAAATTCTGAAAAAAATGAATGATTCTTTGCTTTGAGTTGTTTTTATGTCTATCCAATTTTTGTTGAATTTTCATTTATAAAAATCATAAAAATTGAAAAATACTGAAAAACTTAGAGAAATTATTAAAAATCCATAAAAACTCAAAAAATGCATTTTATCTTTCTGTTGGTATCTTTTAGTTTATAGAAATTGTCGCTTGAATTTTATAGGCATTTTAAACAATTTTAAATTGCCTTTAGATTCGGGCTGTACACAATTTAGTATTTTTAGCCTTATTTCATTTTTAAAAATTAGTTAAAAATCAGAAAAACTCATGAAAGTTAACAAAAACCTCTGATATTTTGAAAACCCAAAATATTTTTAGTTTAATTTTTTGAGTATTTTTGAGTATTCAAATAATTGTCTGATTGTGTGTTTTTGAATCCTTTTACCCTCTTTCTTAATAGTTATTACAAAAATGAAAAATATAAAAACCACCATTTCTTGTTATTTCTGGATTCTCCCGACTACTTCTTGCTTTCGCATATCGTGCTCCTTGTATTCGACCTTGGTAGCTATACCATGCAAAATAAAATAGCGAGACCGCTACATTTGCTTGATTGATTGATTTTACTTTGGTGGTCTTGAGTTATCTTGTTGACTTAGCTTCGTTTTTCGAGTCACAACGACTGTGATTATTCCTTACCTGAGTATCAAGATTTTTGGGTCATCAGAAATGGCGCTGTTCCTGGGTAGCACAGCCTACTAGTCAGTTTCCTTTTTTTGTTATTTCTTGCCTTTTATATCTGATACATTTTTATATTAATTGTGGACTGACACAATTTTTGTTCTGTCTTTCTTTTAAGGGCCCCGACGAGTGAGGGCGGCGATCTTCGGAGAGCCGAGGAACCCGTGTGACTTGGAGGCGGCTCATTTCTGCATCGAGTCGCATGCGAGCGCAGGAGAGGAGGAGCAGAAGTTCAGGAGTTGTAGTGTAGTTATCTTAGCTTAGGTTTGATTTCTGCATTATTATTGTAATAATACAGGATAAACACTAGACTTTTAGACTTGGTGATTGTTTCGGGGTCTGTTTCGCCAAGCCACCGGTGTGCTCGGGGGACCTCATCATGAATTTTTCACCGATTTTGATTTTCTACCGCTTTTACTATCTATCTGGTTTTCGAAGGTTTTGACCCTTAGACTTAGGATTTTCTGTGACTGTGACGTAATTAATTAAGGCCCAACCCAAATTATCAGCCTTCTCCTATAGATCGATAATTAGACTTAATTAATTAACTCACAAAGAAAAAAGTTAGTTTAATTAGGCTCGACTCCACATGTCATGAGGAACCACATACAACACGTGTAGGACTCGTTGTGGCGGGCACCGAGTGGTTCCCAGATCGGACTCCGGACTTAGTCTGATTAGCTAGCTACTGTGCTTCGTGTGTAGAAAGTGCTTCGTCTAAGTCTGATTTCTTCTTGCATCATATAGGTAGTTTAATTTCAGTCTTTTATTTTATGCGTGGATCATTGTTCATGTTGAGAGCTCGAGTTAGGTAAGCATGCATCATCGTGTTTGATCACACATTAGCTTTTTCGCTTTCTCCCCCTATTTTTGAACTTAAAATAACCATGAGAACCGAAAAATTTGTTAGGCATTGTTGCTTGAAAAATAACTAAAAAGAAAAACTATAAAATTGGGACTGCTAAACTCACTTTATCATAAAAGTCACCTTGCTTAAAATTTTGTCTTGGGAGATAACACCCTCATTATATGGTTTGGATGAGTGAGAGAAGGACTGCACACTAGGATAGAGCCATACCCAAACTCTTGGCAGACTGTCGGCCTTTTATACGGGACCGTCTGTTAGGGAGCATTGGGTTCCTACCAGCTCGCTTAATCGCTCTGAAAGACTGTTTTATCATATAATAAAAATTGACACGATAAACGACCAAGCCTTTACGGTCATCAGCTTTGAGTGAGTAGGTGAACTGGGGGTTTGCTTTTTGATCTTATGTGTTTCTAGATCTCATCCGCCTTACTCGCTACATCAAGATGATGGGCAGGAGATCCCTTAGGTAGCCTCTGGCTGCATCACTTTCGAGCACTCCAGCCCATTCATCTAGGTTGGTTCGTGAGAGCCGAGACCCGGCTCTCCGAACCCTAGTTTGAATATGCCATGTTCTCCCTTGACCACCCTTTTACCAGTCCTGAGGTACCCGAGCAGAGACCACAATAGATAGTTGATGATTTATCGGCACCTGAGTTTGGGTCTTTGCCTTTGCAGAGACCATGGCCAGTAGTGAGGAGAGCACCGATGGATCCAGTGGGACTCAAAATGTATGTATTAGATCAGGGTACCATCAACAAAACCCTGTTAGCCTCTCTAGAGATCATGCAACGTCAGATCAAAGTATAGGGGGCTTTCATGGTGGACATGCGCCGAGAGATGGTGCAACTCTGACCCACAGATGGATAGTGTTGCTGGCAATTGCGGGAGATTTCAATTCAGCTTTTACTCTAATTCCACGGGACTCACCACAGAGGAGCCTCCATTCTCCATCTCCAGGAGTTTGAGATGATATGTAGTACTGTCCACGATCACCTCGTGGATGAGGATACCATCCGGATGATGGCCTTCCCTTTCTCCCTCATAGATAGAGCAACCAACTGGCTAAAGCACCTAGGGAGATTTGTCACTACATGGAACAACTCCGGAAATGAGTACTTGATCCACTGGGTCGGACCAATGCAGCCAGGGCCCAGATCAACAACTTTTCCATGCTCCCCAACGAGCAATTTCACGAGGCATGGGACAGATTCAGGGAGCTCACAGACCAATGTCCCCATCATGATATATCCAAGCCCAGTCTCATCCAGAGTTTCTTCTGCGGGATTATACCAGAGTTCCAAGGGCTAGTTAATGCATCCTGTGGGGGTTCCTACTTCACCAAGGATGAGGATCATTTCTGAGCCATCTATGAGGAGATGATAGAGAACTACATAGTGATGTCTCAGACCTGATTGCACACTCTGGGGAACCTCCATCCGCAGGCTGTGTCCTATCAGAGGATAGGCACGGGTTGATGTCAGTCCATCTACATCATCAGCAACCACAACACAGGTAGAGTCAACAACCACTGATATGGGGATTATCAACGAGAAGTTGGACCGGATTGAGTTGATTTGAGAAGAAGCAGTGCCAGGGCATGTCTGAGATAGATCAGATGGTACAGACGCTGAGTAACCTGAACAACCAGATCAAGTGTCTTCAGGAGGCACAAACGGCTTCTCAGCTCCGTCTCAGGTCACAGACAGATGCAGGCAGCAGCAGCTCGACCCAGCACTCCAGCCAGCCCCAGACATGTTCACCATATTCAGGCAGAGTCCTTCCAGCAGCCACAACAATATTACCAGCCATCACCATCTCAAGACACTAAGATGGTGGTATACCAGCCGGATCAACCCCTAGTAGCTCTCCCCCACCCACTTACGAGCAGGAGCTATTGATGGATGTCAACGGGATTTGGTATGACCGACCTCAGCCTGGGATCCGACGAGTCCATCCCGGATTCTATTGGTCGACCGGAGGTACCAGCTCCCAATAGTATCCTCCAGTTCAGGTTGGTCAGTACAGCCAGCAGCTGCAGCAGCCGCCCCACTTCCCACAGCCACATCCACAGCCGCAGTCCTACCAGCAACATGGTCCTCATCCCTATCAGTAGGGACAGTCTTGGAGGCAGCAACAGCAGCCTCAACGGTATCATCCCCAATATCCCTCTACCCAACAGCAACATCCTCACTTCTAGAGAGGCCACATGTCCGGTTCTCATGGGGCAGCCTATGAGAACCCAGCTCTTGAGGATCTAGCCTACCTTGTCTTTGAGTAGTAGGCTACCTTCAGACGGGAGATGGATGAGTTCATACAGGAGATGAGGGATATAGTAAGAGGGAAGTCCGCCATAACTATACAGATCGAGCTGAGCCCGAATAACCTGAGAGGAAATCAAAGCATGTAGAGTTTACAGAGGTTACCACTACTAGATATTCCCTTGGTGATATTTCTACATACCATTTTGATGCTGACTTTGTTACACTTAGGAACGGTAGGATGCTAGGAGCGCCGGATGAGGAGGAGAGCGGTGCTGATGCTGCTCGAGATGGTGATGATGATGGTGGTGCTGACGCCACCAAGGATGTTGATCTAGCTGACAGTACTGAGGACATCACTTCACCAGATTTAGGAGGTGGTGCAGATGCCACCAGAAATGATGTTGAGACAGAGTATGGTACTGACGCCACAAGTCCAGATGCCGACGGTGGTGCTGAGGCCACCATTTCTATTCCTGTTGCATTTCCTTCTGTTGATGTATCTCAGGACTATTCTGAAATAAAGGAAAGGGTTATTCATTTCTGAGCCATATGTATTGCTTGGAGTTGTCTATATGGATTCTACTTTATCACAGCAGTAGCGACCCGATCCTAGCCTTCCATCTGAGGAGGGCCTAGCTATCCCCTTTCCCCAAGCACTCCTTTTGGATAAGGGGACCAAAAAAGAAAATCCAAAAAAATCCCAACAGCTAGAGTTCAGCCAGCAGATGATAGACAGATTCCAGATACACCTGACTCTACAAGAGGCTTTGGAGCACACCCCCCTCTTCCAGAGGAACCTTAGAGGACCACCATTCGCAGGGAAGAGGAGGAACCACCATTGAGAGATCCATGTGCTCACTCATGCCACCTGCATCGCCATCCAGAACCGTCTGCCAGCCAAGAGGCTAGATGCAGGAGCCCCTTATGTGAGATGTCACATACATGATAAAAGGTTCGATCAGACTCTATTAGACAACGATTCTTCTATCAAACTTCTTCCAGTAGTCTTACTTGATACCTTCGAGTTTGTCCCTCTTCCACAGAGTAGGACTATCCTTCAAGTTTGTTGATCGATATGTCTAGAGGTCGAAAGGGTTACTGAAGGACGTGGTCGTCACAATTCAGGGCCCTGAAATTCCCCATGGACTTTGTTGTGTTGGACATGGAGTTCCTTGAGTCTGTGACCGATACCCCAATCATTTTAGGACCCATTCTTGGCCATAGCCAAGGCAGTGTCCGATCATGACAGTGGGAAGGTATACTTTCAACGTCAACGACAAGAGTATACAAATAGAGATGATCGATGAGACGAGAGCCCGAGATTCAGATTGCTCAGAGCCACTTACATATTTAGAGCAGATGACAGATGCAGAGCGAGACGTCTACCAGGAGTGTGATTTTGTGATCACAGACGATGAGGCAGTTTGGGCACACCCAGTTTCACGTGCCATCCTCTCATCTTCAGATCCCGCTGATACACAAATTCCAATAGAGGAGAGCTTGGAGAGTACATTTTTGGCAGAGGACACATTTGAGGTAGCAGATCACGTTCTTGATATTGAGGCAGTTGTTTTTTCTTCAGATTCAGATCCCTCGGAGTCATATATTGATTGGGCAGAGTTCGATGATATGATATGATTCCATGTTTGATTTCGACAGAGCTAGCAGCTAGGGCAGAGATTGATCCCATTCAGAGCATAGAAACACCAACAGAGCAGTCTTACAAGATATTCAGGTTCAGCGAGAGTTCTCCCATGCAAATTTGGTTGCGTTCACTCAGACCTTTCAGCAGCCAGATCTGCCAGCTCCCAGTTGTCCAGAGCAGAAGCCTTTAACGCAGTCATTGAAGTATATGTTCCTTGCGGGCGAGCATGAGATGCACCCAGTCATTATCTCAACAGATTTGACTGGAGAGCAAGAATCTCGTTTGATGGAGGTTCTTGAAAAGAAACACAAGTTGATAGGATGAAGCGTATCCGATCTTCCGGGGATATGTCTGTCCCTATGCCCCCACCATATCTATCTCGAAGAGGACGCTAAATCGTCGCGTGAGTTCCAGCGGCGGCTGAACCCGAACCTTCGAGAGGATGTCATGAAGGAGATCTTGAAATGGTGGAGCGTTCATTTTATCTACCCTCTCTCCGAATCCAAGTGGTCAGTCCATTACATGTGGTGCCCAAGGAGACGGGCATCACTACAGTTGTGAGTGAGTCTGTAGAGGAGATCTCTACTCGGGTACTCACTTTTTGGAGGGTCTATGTGGACTACAGACGATTGAACCGGGCCACAAAAAAGGATCATTTCCCACTTCCTTTTATTGATCAGATTATAGAGTGGCTAGCTGGGAAGAGTCATTATTGCTTTTGTAACGGGTACTCCGGATACCATCAGGTGGCCATTACGCCAGAAGACCAGGACAAGACCACATTCACCTATCCCTTTGGGACATATGCTTTCAGATGGATGCCCTTTGGTTTGTGTAATGCCCCAACGACATTATAAAGGTGCATGCTGTCCATATTTTCGTACATGGTGGGTGATTGCTTAGAGGTCTTCATGGATGACTTTTCGGTCTATGGCCATGGGATTGATGCTTGTCTTGAGTGCCTAGACCGCGTCTTTCAGCAATGCATCGAGGTCCATCTTGTGTTATCTTGGGAGAAGAGTCACTTCATGGTGATTCAAGGGACAATGCTTGGTCATATCATCTCCAACAGGGGCATGGAGGTTGATCCGGCCAAGGTGGATATCATTAGAAAACTCAATCAACCATCCAACTTGCTACAGTTACGGTCTATTTTGGGGCACATCGGTTTCTACCGACGATTCATTCATGATTTCAGCAGAATTGCCTGACCGTTGACTGATTTACTAACCAAAGACACCGAGTTCATAATAGCTGATAAGTGGCTTGCATCATTTCAGACTTTCAAGAGTCTAGTTGTTAAGGCTCATGTCCTCCATCCGCCTGATTGCTCTCTCCCATTCGATATTATGATGGACGCCTCTGATTTTGCCGTAGGGGCTGTGCTGGGACAGAGGAGTGATGGAGTACCATTCGCCATTCACTACACTAGCCGTACATTGGATACCACCCAGCGAAACTACACCGTCACTGAGAAGGAGATGCTAGAAGTAGTCTTTGCTCTGGATATGTTCAAATCATATATCATTGGATATAGAGTAACTATATTTACTGATCATAACGCCATCAGGTACCCCATTGCAAAGAAGGATGTCAAAGTTAGATTGGCTAGATGATTCCTTCTACTCCAGGAGTTTGATATTGAGATTAAGGACTAGCTTGGAGTCAAGAATATGGGGGCAGATCATCTCTCCTAATTAGAGCATCTTGAGGATTCTGAGCAGATTGATCCTATTACAGAGACCTTCCCAGATGAGGCTATCCTTGCTATCACCTTGCTCCCATGGTATGCCGACATTGTGAACTATCTTGTTGCCTAAAAAGTTCCACAAGGTTGGCCCAGGAAGAGACTTGATACCTTCCCAGCGAAGGCCAAGTCTTACCAATGGGAGGATCCCTTCCTTTACCATGAAGGAGGGGATTGTGTCTGGCGACGGTGCATTGATCTGGAGGAGCACAACACGTCCTCAACTACTGCCACAAGCTGGAGGCAGGAGGACATCACTCTGGGAGGAGAACGACACAGAAAGTGAGCCAATCTGGCCTATGGTGGCCTACTCTCTTCAAGGATTATGATGAATTCGTAAAGAGATGTATTGAATGTCAGAGGATGAACACTTGTGGATATCGTGATATGATGTCGATGCAGCCCATTAATTTCTGTGAGGTTTTTGATGCATGGGGCATTGACTTCATGGGTCCATTCCCTAGGTGCCAGGGATTCGAGTACATTCTGTTGGTCGTTGATTACGTGAGTCATTGGGTTGAGGACATCTTCGCCCGAACCGCAGATGCTAGTATTGTATGCAGATTTTTGAGGAAGAACACCATTTTATGGTTTGGAGTATCTCGAGTTTTGATATCTTACGGGGGGGGGGGGGGTCTTATTTTGTCAATGACAAGGTAAAGGCCCTTGCTAGCGAATTCATCATTGACCATCGAGTAGCCACTCCATATATCCCTCAGACCAATGGTCTTGCTGAAGTGTCGAATAGGGAGATCAAGACTATATTGCAGAAGGTCGTCCGCCCTGACCGAAAGGATTGGTCATAGCTTTTGGACTCGATCTTATGGGCATACCGGACGTCCTTCAAGACTCCTTTGGGTACATCACCCTTTTGCCTCGTTTTTGGCAAGCCCTGCCATTTACCTGCAGAGATTAGGCATAAGTCACTTTGGGCTGTCACATATATACTTTTAGATCCAGTGAGTATATGAGATCAGAGGAGGGCAGAATTGGCAGCCTTGGAGGAGCTTAGAGATGAAGCCTTTTCGAGCAACCTACATTACAAGGAGCGAGTAAGGAGTGGCATGATTCTCATATCAACCATAAGCAGTTTGAGCCAGATCAGAGAGTATGGTTGTTTGATGCCAGACTTAGATTATTTCTAGGGAAGCAACTGAGCAAGTGGAAGGGACCATACCTGGTCTGAAAGGTACTTGACAATGGGAGTATTGACATATCTGAGATGTCATTTGAGTCTACCTTTCGTGTTTAATGGGCAGCAGCTCAAACCATATATAGATCATGAGCTGCTGGTCGTTGACGTTGCCCCTATTCATTTTGCGTGAGATGTGGTCTTTGATTCACATCTAATGCATCTCATGCCTGATTATCACTGTCTTCCACCTTGTATAGATCTAGATGTCCACATCATTCCATTCTTTAGTCCCACACCCCATATTCATCCTATGATTATGCTATAATTAGGGTGTACTTTACCCTAAGTATGGGGGGGTGTTGGACTCTTGAGTATTCTTTAATTCTTTTCTACCTCTATTTTGCTACCTATACTTAGGGACATTTTACCCTAAGAATAGGGAAGGTAGACCTTGTACATTCTTCCACTTGGATTTCTCTTTGTGTACAGTCTACTATACTTAGGATTACTTAATCCAAAGAATAGGGGGAAACACCGAGCACTCTTCATTCTATTCTTTGATTCGTCGTTGTAGTATACCATTCCTTTGCACTTCCCTATACTAAGCACGAGTTATGCCTTCTTCATCGCTCTTGATCCACTCTGAGGACATCGTTCGAGCTAAGTATAGGGGGTGTCATATATATTTCATATATACTTTAGCCATAACTTGTACTTTGTGTGAGTGTTTTAATAAATAAAATGTCTACAACTCTTTTATCTAAAAATCAAAAAAAAATTTTAAAAATATTTCCTGTACATAAAAAATATTTATTGCACATACATAGCTATTCATAAAAATTATTTTTGTATAAAATTTTGTAAAAATGTTTTGTGTAAAGAGTTTGTAAATATATTGATATCAGAATTACGTATATAGGACAATTTTTGTAAAATATTTGAAAAACAAAAGTTTGTAGAAACCCTTGTGTAAATGTGTGTAAATATTTTGCAAAACTTCATGCATACATTTATTCAAACATTTTTCAAAAATTTTGCACATTTTCAAAAAAACATGCATAAAAATATTTTAGTATATTCTTGTACAGTTTTTCTAAATCACTATTGACATTTAAACTGGCCTGGAATTAAATTGAAAAATGGAGCTTGGTTAAGACCTTAATCCATCTAGTTCTAAGAGGAACCATATATGGCTTAGGGTTAAGACTTTCCAGGTCCATTTGGGACTTAATTCTTTGAGTCCACTAGGCTATGATCGTATGTCATCTTGATGACCTAAGCAGACACATAACAACGCACACATGACTCTCAGAGACAATGGCTTTACTTGCACCAGCACCTTACACATAGCTCTCTACGAATGAGGTGGTGAGGAGGCAGTTTCCTTTGGCTTCGGGTAGCATATGATGGTAGTACTTCTAGGCGGAACCTCTCTCCTTCTTTTAGTTAAGGAAGTGCGTCTCAACTTGGTCTGGTGGTGTTGAGGTCTAAAAACAGGAATTGTGGGTTGCAATAAAGCTTCAAAAGAGGGATAGTCTACTAGCTCAAGAGGAAAAACTCCTTATGTATATATGTTGCACCATGTAGATATGTTGTGTATATGCACATCAAAAAAATGTGCAAAGAAAGAAAAACTCCAAAAAAGTGGTGCGTCTAATTGAAAATAAAATACCCACCTGAGTGTATATAGTAAAATAAAGCAAAGCTTATGTTACACACTCTCATCTCATGAAGCTTGCAGTGGGAGACTTAGCTACACTGGTTGGCCTTCCAAGGATACATGGCTACACTGGTCATGGTCCAATCTCTTCTTTTTCCTCTTCTTGAGACGGTTGAACTTGAACTTAGAAGGGAATACCTCGCTCCTCGAGGAAAGAGATGCCAGACTAGGGCACTAGAGTTACCTTGTCGAGGGAGGTTGTCACTTTGTCATTTCTAATGTGGGGAGCTACATATCACTTACACAGTACAAGGAAAGATTCATGGTCATTAGAGTTTTTGTATGTAGACTTGTTCTGATTTGGATTGTTGAGGAGTCTTGACCATAAATTTGTGGAACTTAGAGACTGTTGAGTCTTAAACTTAAGTCCAAATATGGTTTCGACAAACTAATAGTCCAAAGGTATGGCTGAGCTCCATACTTCAATTTAATGAAGGCAAGTTTAATAATCAACCTTGATTTCCCTTCTTTTTATTTTTCTTTCTCTTTTCATTTCTTTTTCAAATAAGTGTTAGCTAAGGGACTAGTAAAAGTAAAGTATAGGGGGTGATGAATACTGATTCATCACTCTTTATTCTTGTATTTTAGCTAAATATCTTGGCAAAGCGTCATGTATATATCTCTAAATACAATAAATTACGAATAACCATGCATTTGTTAATATTCAATAATTAGCATGTATTTGTGAAAAAGTAAGAGAATAAAGAATAAAATAAAATTAAGGAAATATTTAGAATAAATATTGAGTGACTGAACCCAAGAGAGGGTCCAAAATGGACCTGATCACCAAATAAAATAAGTAGAGAGAGGTATGGCCACTCTACCTTGTACATACTCCTTCCCATGTATATACTATTATTATTACAAAAAATAAAAATAAAAGGTATTTTTAGCTCCTTGTACATATTTCTAAAAATAAAAAAATAGAAAAATAAAATAAAAACAAAATTCTCTCTCTCTCTCACCTTGTACATAATACATGTTAACATGTATCAATGTTTATTTATTTTATACTTGTAAATAGCTAATAAAAATAAAACAAAAATTATTTTAGACTCAAAATAAAATGTTATAAATAAAGAAAATATAAAAATAGGGTATATGTACAAAAATAAGAAAATAGAAATAATTATATAAATACATAGGAATTTTATACATGTACATAATATAATATAATGTATAAACCATAATTTATTTTTCATAAAAATAATTAAAAATTACAAAAAAATAGTTTGAATAATAATTATTTTTTTCATTTTGAACATTTTTTAATTTAAAATCATTTTCTATTTTTAATTTATTTTCTAATTTTTTTACCAAGCTTTTTTCTTATTGGTCTAGGAGGGAGGTTTACCCCAGTCAATCGTCCCTCCCGGACCCTCTTGCACGTGGATCCGATTTGTGCCCGGTCTTCTCCCATTTTTCTTGATTGGATCCTGCTCACTCATGCCCCGATTTCGGCACCCGCTTCTCCCTGGTGGATTAGTGACCCTCGCGGATCCCTAGGAAGTGGCGGATCGCCCTCGGTTCACATGCCCTCACCCGATCTTTCCAGCCACCAAGGGCACCCTATAAAGTCTTCATTCGCATCCCCAAGACCGCAACTCGTGTCGCACACTCTCTTGAGACCCTAGTACCCTTCCCCTTGGTGACAGCAATCGGAGTAGGCCCTTGCTGATCGGAGAGGACCACTGCAACCGACACTCAAGCTTCGTGGCCGAAGAACCGCCGCGAGAAGCCTCCCTTGCCCGCCGCAGCTAGGTCGAGGCCATAACCCCTTCGACAGCACCCCTTGGAGCTCAGGATCACTTTAGGGACTTTCGGTATCTACTTCACCGTTCCTAGCTCTCTTATCTAATCAGATCTTTCATCTTCACTCTGCCACACCTTCGCCAGCTCCGACCAGCCGGTCGGAGCTTCGTCAGCCACTCCTAGCCATTTCGATCGACACACCGACTCATCACCATCATCTTCCACAACCTGATCATCCGAATCTTAGCTTGAGTAGCCACGATTAGGCCTTAGGTCTCGACCCTCACGTACGTCGGAGACCTCCTGCTCATTCACCGTCTCTTCTCTTTGTTTTCCAATAAATATCCTTGACCGGAGTCTTGCTCTGAGTCAGAGCTTTACCCTGTAGGTCTTGGTTCGTGTCGAGACCCCCCATATCGCCTACGATCCACTTCGCCGGAGCTTGCCCACGTCCCAGCTACCTTCCTGGAGATCCGACCGATAACGAGTCCATCCACCCTATTCATCCAATGCGGAGGAGCCGCACGAGTCATTCCATGCCATCCTATTATTCATCAGAGTGCCGGATCACCGTCATTGCTCTAGTGAACTTTGCCTAGGCGGAGTTCTTCCAGTGCATCTCCTCATCATTGGATCATGCCCCACTACTAGATGCCATCACAGTCATTTAGATCCTGCAGTTGTCAGGCCGTTAGATCTGACATCTAACGACCTCGTATGCCCACGTTCGCACCTCTTCTCCCACCTTCGGATCTGACAGCTACTAGTACCAGAGCCGTACGCCTCGCCTCTACTCAGAGCATGCAACCTGTCCACCCCCATGCGTGATGCACGAGCTGCTTAGGTAATTTGCTCTGCTACCCCTGCATTGACTTTAGTTTCTATTTTAGTCTGTAAAATAAATAGTATACAAAGGGCCTTTTTACATATGCACCTCTACAATTTTCTTTATTTGCATTTTTTCCTTCCTGTATGGTTGCACGTACGTCGTCACGTGCATTTGTGGGTTAATTTCATGTACTGCCTAGATTTATTCTATGTTATCCTTTGAAGTTTAGTTTTAATATTTGCAATTACAACCCTGTGCTTACTGAATTCGGACATGTGCCGTTATTTGTGAAAAAATTGGAGATAGGACCCTAGACTTTTTATGCGTGTTATTTATTGGTCCAAAAACATGCGTTTCATTGCATTTTGGCCCATGTATGATGTGTGCTTGATTCTTGATTTAATAAATAACAAATTTTGTCTAAAATTCAGGAAATTTCAAAACAAAGCTCCTACCATGGTGTAGAAATTTCTATGAATTTTTAGTTTTATTTTGTTGCCATTTATTATTTTTAAAAATTAAAAACCCATAAAAATAACTTCTGTCTGTTTTAGAAAATAAACTAAATATATTAGAAAAATTTAAAAATTCTATAAAAAATACTAGTTGTTTGTTTTGAGTTGTTTTTATGTCTTTTTAAGTTTTGTCGCATTCTCATTTATAAAAACGATAAAAATTGAAAAACACTAAAAACCATAGAAAAATAATTAAAAATCCATAAATACTAAAAAATGCATTTTAGGTTTCTATAGTTAGCTTTTAGTTTATAGTTTATCACAAAATTACCACTTGGAATTTTATAAGCATTTTAAACAACTTTAAATTTCCTTTAGATTTGGACTGTACACTGTTTAGCATTTTTAAACTTATTTCATTTTAAGAAAATTAAGTAAAAATCAGAAATATTCAAGAAAATTAACAAAAAAACATATGAATATTTTAAAAATCGAAAAATATATTCAATTTGAATTTTTGAGTATTTTCGATTCTTCAAATAATTATCTGATTGTGAGTTTTTCAATCCTTTTACCTTCTTTCTAAATATTAAAAATTACAATTTTTTTTCAAAATTATAAAAAAAACCACCATTTCTTGTTATTTTTGTATTCCCGACTACTTCGTAGCTTTCGCATATCGTGCTCCTTGTGTTTGACCCAGGTAGCTATACCAGGTAAAACAAAATAGCAAGACCACTACATTTGCTTGATTGATTGATTTTACTTTGGTTGTCTTGAGTTTTCTTGTTGAATTAGCTTCGTTATTCGGGTCGCAACGACAGCGGTTATTCCTTACCCGAGTATCGAGATTTTTGAGTCATTACCTATCCACATCATGTGATGTCGACATGTTGACATCCTTGTGGGGAATGAAAGGAGAGGTGACAGGATTCTTTTGAAAAGCATGTAAAGTATACAGAGTTGCCCAGCTCTCTGCCATCTCCTCAAAATTTCGATAAAGGACATCCCCGTCCTTGTTGAAATGACTCCCACCATAAGTGGCATGTACCAGCTTTTGGTTATCATCACTTAAACTCCCAAAGAAATTTTACACAATGCTTTTCTTTGGAATATAGTGATGGGGACACTTCTCCATTAAATCTTTGAATCTTTCCCATGCCTTTTGAATAGGCTCATGGGACATTTGGGAGAAGTTTTCTATTGATGATCACATCTGGTTGTGGCAACCAAGTGGGTAGTATTTGCTTAGAAAAGCAAACCTCAACACTCCCATGTTGTGACAACTTTTCCAAAATTATTGACCCGATATATGGCCACTCATCTTCATTATCTCTAATGAGATGTTAGGGTAATGGATTGTGATCCATATGCAATCAAAATGTTGGAGGTGTATATATGATAATTCAATTATTTATGTGAAATATGGGGAGTAATGGTAAGATAGTGGGCATAAGCTTCAAATGCCCATGAATCATATGAATTTGAATCCACGTATTTGTTTTTCCTACTCATGGAAGTGAGAGCTTAGATACTATCTCCAAAGGCTCATGACTCCGTTCCCACCTCCTCTATGGTTTCTATCTGCCTCCCTCCTATCTTGCCACGGCTCGGGAATCATATCTATTAATCTGTCTTGAAAGTCATCCAATTTTGTCAATTGATCCATAATGGATTGAATTATGGCTAACAAGAATTGTTGTTCTCGCACTGCTCAGCCATGGAATCCTTTCCCTTAGGTGGCATCAAGTGCACTGTCTCTATTTCTGCAAGTGTAAACTACACTAGATTAGTCTTCAAGAATTATGAATTCCCAAATGATAATTCAAGATTACAATAAATCTTGAACAGTGGATTGATTTATGAGATGAAAGGTGAAGTGGAGAAAGAGGAATACTCAGGAAGTGAGTCTTCTTGAGTAGAATAAGATCAATTTAGAGTGTGAGATGTGTCCGCAATGTTCGAACGAGAAATGCTTCAATCCGACATCTTCGATATGAAGAAACGACATGCAAGAACACAAAGATCAAATAAGAAGAGAATTAGTAGAAGGCGCAAAGGGAACATAAGGATCTCTAACACTAGCAATCAAATGTTTAAAAAACCCCAATTTATCAATTAACACAAGTGGAGACCATAAGAGTTCGATCTTTTATCTTTTCAATTTTAATTGGTGATAAATTTGATCTTAGAAGGAGTTAGCGAGATGTTAGGTAACGGTACTTCCCAAAAGACTGGCTCGAATTCTTACAGCTAGTTGCATTCATTTTTTGCTATTATGGGTGTGAGTACAGACCGTAAAATGGCTACATGTGTTACATAAGGACAGTGTCCTACATAGTGTCTTTTAAACCAACCCCCTGCTAAAGGAAGTACGGACCGTAACAGTTACCTGTGTTCCCTTATTGAGAAATAGATAGTAATTTTTATAGAATCAATAGTCTAAATGAAAATATGGGCTCGACTCTATCCTAGTGTGCATCTCTCACTTACTCTGTCTGAATATGCACACACAAACAATGAAAGGGTTACTCTCCCCAAAATAATGATTTTGTCTTTTCATTTAGCTTTAGGGTCAAGTTTTCTTTAGCATTCCCGATTTTATACAATTATCACTTTTTTAGATTTTTTTAATGAATTTCCTACCGAGTTTCCATTTTCTTTTTAATATTATCTTAGTGAAAACTAGGAAGGAAGCATGAAAACTATATAGACGATGAAATTCAATGATGAATGCATGGGATAGATGATGCGAATCCTGACGCCAAAACTTTTCATGATAGGTGACCCACACAAAATTTTAATACATAAAATAAACTAACCTATATGTTGTACGAGAACCATCCTGGCAATAATTTCTATTAACGGGCAAGAACCAATTAATTTGACTAAGTCCAAATTATGCTCTACGCTATAGGTGCAGATATTCTTATTTAGGGCTTTAGACCTAATCGATTACCTGAGAAAGAATATTACTGAGGGTTCAAGCACATAAAATTGCATCAAACATATATAAACAAGTTGGTGAAAAACAAAACCGGAGAGCCCCCCCAAGTGCACCGGTACTTGGTGAAACAAACCCAGCACACAAGGTATATAGTATTCTTTTACAATAACTTTGAGAAAGTAAAAATGCTAATAATAAATTAACAAATGACTCATATCCTCTAAATCCTATTCTCCTCCTCCTCCTCCTTCTCCTATGCTCTCCTGTGGCTCAGTGAAGAATCAAAATGCATATGCTTCGCTTGGGTGCACCGGTGCTCCTAAGAATGCCTCCCTCGCTCGCTGGGCCCTCGCACGAAAGAGGAAACACAAGATTGTGTAAGAGACACAATTATATAAATATGAGAAAAAATAGTAGAAATTATCAAAGTGAATATGAACTATGAAATGAATGTAAGGAAATCTAAACATGGAATAAGCAAGACAAACAAGTGTAAATAACAAAGAATAGTAGAACAAGAGAAAAACCAATAAGAGTCAAACCTAGCTATTGTTGTTGTGCCTCCCGGTAACCGTGCCATTTATTGAACAGGGTAATTATTGAATTGTCTCGTACTATTGCAACCTCAAAAAGTCCCTCAACAAAAAAATTTCGTTCTCTAGCAAAAAAATAAAGAAAATATAGCAAGCGAAATTTGTTATTTTATTTACATGTATAACTAATAGGATTAAACTCAGGGAGGCTACAAAAATCCTTAGGGTTATTCTATGCAATAAAAAGTAATGATAGAATAGAGGAATCTTTATGCGCACTAGCCTTGGGTTTGATTTTTTGAATTTTGTATTTTTATAGAATTTTAATTTTTATATTTTTTTAGTTTTTAGATTTTTTATTTTTTCTATTTTTGGAAAAAAGTTTTTATTTTTGAAAACAATGAATATTTATAGAAAAATAAACAAACACACTCAACTAATCGTCTTGTACATTTCTATATATAAATAATAGCTAGAAAATTTTACTAAAATTATTCTTGGGCTTTTGATATTTTTTATGTTTTTATTTGTCCAATTTGTTTCACAAATTTTAAAGCCTTTAAAAAAAATTGACAATAAAATAGACATAAAGCAAAATGGATGTTTTTGAGATTTTAGAATAATAAATAAGGTCAAAAATGGATGAAATAAATATAATATGAAAGATATCTTTTTATGTTTTACTTAGAGGGGTTTATGATTTTTTTGGATTTTCTAAAGCTTGTTTTGATTTTTTTATGCTTTTGAGAGTTTATGATTTATGAGGAATAAAAATGCAAAAAATAGATAGGAATTCAAATAAATAAAAATAAGAAAAGAGGATTTTTTAGAATTTTCAAATAAGGTATATAATTGTTTATAGATTTTTGAATGCAAATAAAGACTTTTTTTTACTAATTTTGAATTTTTATAAATAATATAAATAATGAAAATGCAAAATGCAAATTATGTATGAAAGACTATGCAACAGGAGACTAGATGTTTAAAGGGTTTTTAATAACTTTTATTTGGTTTTTGACATGCAAAGTAAATGCTGACTCACAAGAACCTAAATGTAATTATTTATAGTTTTTTGACTAAATGATAATACAAGTGAAAAATACAGGATGAATAATGAAAATAGTCAAAAACATCTCGTACGTAAGCACGTGTGGCTTGCTGGACAAGACTAAAATGCAAATAAAATATTTGTAAAGGCTAAATAATAAAACACTGATAAAATACTTTTACTGCAAATTTTCCACAGATCACGTGCAAAATACAAGCAAATTTCAAACAGGGACAAATATGACCTTAATTAAAATATGTAATGGGATTCATTGCCTTGGGTTCATAAAACACTCATTGTATTCATGTACCCTAGGAGGGGACCAAAACCCCTCCCATGAGTAAAGTGCAACCCGTTAAGGATTAGAGAACATATCCTAGTCTGTAATTGCCATGTGTATCACCCGGAATTCTGAAGTATTAGCGCTTCTTTAGAACATGACCGAATAGAGCCCTATCATAGATGGTGTTCCCGCCTTGTGTGGAACATCGAATTTGTTTGAAGTACTGAGCTTTGGACATGCCCTCACGGGTGTGTCTGTCTGATCTATTTGCTTCTGAGTAGGTCCTTGCACACTCACAAGTGATTACGTTGTATGCGAGGTCCGAAGTAGTGGTTTCACTTATGAACTTCCTTCCTCTCATTCTTTGGCTAAGTAAGGATCCAAAAAGGGCTACAAGGACCTCAAAAAGTGCAGGATACAAGTTACACATGAGGAGGACAAGTAAGGGATACTTTTCTGGAAGTACTCTTACTCCTATAGGGTTAGCGTACTCAGGACATGCTTAAAGATATGCCAGGAAGAACAACTCCAAAAATGAAAATATAAAAATAGCCGATCCTTTATGGCTTCACATTTTGTTGAGTTGGTGAACCTAATCTTGTATCGTGTTTGTATGGATATAGATTAAGGTTCAAAGATCAAGTCCCACACACCTGCACAAATTTCACCATATGTGCCTCCTCTTTGACCCCCTTCTTGTTTCGAGCATTTCTACTATTTAATACTCCTTTTATTCCTCGTTGACCATTGTATCCTTATTCCTGCATCAATCTACTTTTGCTTCATAATGTTGATCCATGGGTGGTTTACTCGGGACTCCGCCTACACCAACATCGGTTATATGGACTCGACATCGTCAATGATTCAAGGTGATTCCCAAGAACTCAATTTGGACCATTCAAACTGATCTCTAGACTCCTCATCTTCTTCCGCTTTCCTTTATCTCCTAATAAATCGAGACCACTCTTTTCCCACTTTTGCCTATTGTGAATGGAGATCAATTTCAGTCTACATCTTTACTTCACTCACAACCATCTGGGATTGACCCCAATGTCAGATTCATCACTCCTGCTAGCATTCAAGTTCAAGTGGTCTGATTGGGATTCTCTTACGTTGCAGACAGAAGCTAGTCCCAATCCTGGATAACAATCCAAAATTCATCTCTTTAGACTCAGTCCTAGAGATGGCTCTTCAAGAAAAGAACAAAGGGCACCAACCGCCTCAACTAAAGCAGGGCCAAGAATCCGATCGAACTAGGTGAACGCTCAATTGTTGGCTTCCATCCAAGCCTTCCAACATCAACTGACGGTACAAGACCTTGTACATACTGCATTTCAAGATAAGCTGAATGACTTAAGGAACATACCCAAGGAAGGAGGAGGAAGAAATAAGGATCCACCCCATGATGATCAAGATGAATAACAACAACCCAGGAATGAGAACCCTAAACCTACGCTGAAGGAGACATATAATCATGGAGACAGCCAGAAGATCGAGTTTATTTGCATCCCACTGCTGCTTGCTCACTTTGAGTTGAAAACTAAGTTCATTGATCTTTTACCCTCATTCCGCGAGAATACCAATGAGGAACCATACATTCACACTAACCTAACATCCTATTGGGTGTAGTAAAGATGACTGCATTTCCCTTCGGCCTACGAGACAAGACTCTGTACTAGGTCAATCATTTTGGAATTGTAGTGATGACCTAGGAGGAACTTTAGTCTATGTTCTATCACAAGTTTTATGCCCTTGGTTAGCCCAAGTAGATGAGAGCCAGGACCAATAACTTCTCTTAGGTTGCCCACGAGTCCATTCGTGAAGCCTGGGAGTGATTTACCGACTTGCAGGAGATTGCCCCCACCGTGACATATCGAGGACCAACTTGGTCAAACACTTCTTTGAGGGTCTGAATGTAGACAGTAAAAGACTAATTGATGCTGCTTGTGAGGTATCCCACTTTAACTATGATGAAGATGTAGTCTGGCATATTTTTGAAGAAATGACTTAAGGAGAGGCCACTATCTCATCATCCCAAGCTTATCAGAGACATCCTCATGTCCTCCACAGGCCATTCCACATGGAAACGTCATGAGAGGTAGAGAGATATGAGAGATCCAACCTCAACATCATTGGGGGTGGCATCTCTCGAAGGTTTACATTATCGAGAAACGATCATAAGATCTAGAGAAATTAGCCATGATTGAAAAAAGAATGCAAAACCTGTACAAACTGGATCAGATCACCAAGCAACTGGAGTTGCTGGTAAGTACAGTCAGCGCCTGCCAGCTTGTGAAGAATAAGGATGAGCCAACACCAATACAACATCCTCAGTAGAGTTAGTAGTAGCTGGCAGTTTAGTATGTCTACTACATGCGGACTAGCGACCAGACACCACAGTAGTAGCAGTTGGTGGTATTCGAACTAGATCCCCTATCTTCCTATGATCCCTTCTCACCTACACTGCCTCTCATTTAAAATATGATTGGTGTATGGTCAAAGGACACACAGTTGGCCTATCCAAGCAGATCTCAGCAGGGCCAACCTTCCAACTCTCGCTCATTTCATCACCATTAATGAGGAAGATTTGATCGACCACACCCTTTGTATTAGCACCACCAATCTACACAGTATGACAACAACAGATGTACAGAATAGATCTGTGTTAAGATCAGCACAAATATTCATTAAGGATGGTGATATGTAAGGAGTGGAATAATCACATTAGTACCAACAACCATCGTACCATCAACATCAATCGAACTACCAGTACACATCTACATCTGAGAAGAAGTATACTCCTCCTCCATATCAACATTAGTATCAACTTCCTCCTACTTATCAACAATATCAGTAGCACCCATCTCAACCTCTACACCAACCCCAACATGGACCTTTTGAGGAGCTTCTCATGAACATGAGCCTTGATTACATGACCCAATTGCAAATAGTCTAGCAAAGATTACAAGGAAGCTGGATGACATGACAGCTGCTACAACTTCAATCCCATGAGAATGTGATATCCATTCTACGCCAATAAAGTTAGATAATAGTAATTTTGTATCTAATGTTGTTAATCTCAGGAGCTGCCGGATCCTACCTCCATCTTCCACTACTACGGGAAAGAATAAAGTTTCATCCGGTGAATCGCCATCTTCTGCATTAGTCGTGTTAGACATAGGTTCAGGTGAGGAAGAATAATAAGGAGGATCCATTCCAACTGTAAGTCACCACATCTCCATCAGCAAAAAGAAAAAAATTAGAAAAACCAAAAAAACCAAAAAGAAGATCGCAATCGACGTGAATCTACACCAACTATGGAGGAGCCAACACCAGTAGCTGATCCAACATTAGCCGACAGAATGGGGAGTGCAACTTTTGCGTGTACACCAACAATAAGACCATCATTTCCAAAAGGTACACCTTTTTGTAGTCCGGATGTATAGAATATTGTGGACAAGAATTATATTGTAAATAAGAACAATACTTTTGTTTTCCAGTTCTAAATATTCCGTTTCATGATGCAATAGAAAAATTCAAAAAAATGCCAACAGAAAAAGCACATTGTTTTATCTAGGAGTATGAGAATTACCATTGATACAAGCCCTGAAATACGTGCTAGCTATGAAGAATGGCTTAAAGGAAGCATGTACAAACAAGCGTCGGTCGAAACGCAACATTATACGCCAGCAAGTTGAGAAGCGCATCCTCACCATGGATACATTTGCAGCCATCACCTTGACAATTGTTCTTCCATCAACATCATGCCCTCATCATTACTGCAAGAATTCGGGCTGGGACCATTGAAGAAGATGCACATAGTCATTCAGTTCACTAATTAATCCATCAAGTGACCCTTAGGGATATTAGAAGATGTTGTTGTAAAGGTGCATGACATGATGTTTCCTATTATTTTTGTAATCCTTGCTATGCACTCTTCTACACAATTACTTCAGGCCCCAATAATTCTTGGATGGCCATTTCTATGCATTGAAGAGGCTTTGGTTAACTATGTGTCTGAAAGATCACAGTCAACTTGAGCAACTACAGAGTTACCATGTCAGTGAGTCAAAAGTCGTATTTGATGAAAATCATATAATACTGCCTGAAGCATACTATGACTTTATTGCAAATATCAGAGATACGAAACTCTCTTTGAAAGACACATGGACGTTGGAAATCGTCTCTCCCGAGGAGGATCAGAAAAGCATAGCAGACACAAGATCTGATATCACTTGGGAGGCAGATTCCAATTTGTTGATGATTTATTTGGTTCAGAAGATTCATGCCAGTACAAACATGATGACTTCATTGCAGATTTGTTCTGCACATTATCTGTTAAACCACAATTCACTGAGGTGAGCGGTACCTCCAAAATTTTGGCAGATTATCCACCCACCAGCAATGTTTCCAAAGTGATCAAGAAGCAGGCTAGATCAGAACCCGATGTGATGCCACTTCCAGTAGACCTCAAGTATGCCTTCCTTATGAGCACAAAATATGTATCCAATCATCGTCAGCATCTTTATGACCTCGGCTCAAGAATATCGACTTCTTGAGGTTCTAGAAAAAAATTGCAAGGAACTTTTTTAACCACGTGTCAGACCTTCATGGGATAAATCAAGCTCTATGCTCACACCATATTTACTTGGAAGAAGATGCCAAGAAGTCTTGAGAGTTTGAAAGAAGACTGGATCTAAATTTGTATGATGTGGTCATGAAAGAAATCATGAAATGGTGTGATGTAGATTTCATTTACCATGTCTTTGAAATCAGTGCTGCTTACTGTGGATACAAGGAAAGAGGAGAGAAGATTTCTACTCAGGTACCGACATCTTGGCATACATGTGTTGACTTCCACTACTTCAATTCACCAACAAAGAAGGACCACATCCCCTTGTCGTTTATTGATCAAGTACTGGAAAGATTGGCTAGTAAGGAGTTCTTCTACTTTCTGGGTGGGTACTCCAAGTATAAACAAGTGGCAATAACATCAGAAGACCATGAGAAAACTACCTTCACTTACACGTTTGGCACCTACTCATTTAGGAGAATGACATTTGGTTTACGCAATGCACTTGCCACATTCCAAAGGTGCATGCTTGTAGTCTTTGCTGATAAGGTTGGCAGTTTCCTCTAGGTGTTTATGGACGACTTCTCCATTTATGGTGAAAGTTTCGATGTTTGTTTTGAGCACCTAGATAGAGTACTTCAGAAATGTCATGAGGTCAATCTCATGCTATCTTGGGAAAGAAACCACTTCATGGTCTCAGAAGGAATTGAGATGGACCATGTCATTTCAAACGTGGCACGAATTCAACTTGGAAAAGGTGGATGTGATTTCCAATTTAAATCCACCATAGACTGCCAACAATGTGAGGTCACTCTTGGGGCATGTGGGTTTCTACAGGTGATTCATCAGAGATTTGAGCCACATCGCCTGACCTCTCACATAATTTCTGTGTAAGGAGATCAAGTTTAATTCTTAAAAACAGTTTTTATTTCATTCAATAAACTAAAGAAGCTAATCACTCAAGCTCTAGTTCTATAGCTGCCTGATTGGTCTCTCCCTTTTGATATTATGATAGATGCGTCAGACTTTGCAGTTAGGGTTGTTCTAGGATAAGGTAAAGAACATGCACCTATGCCATTCACTATGCCAGCAAAATGCTAGATGAAACTCATAGAAATTACATTGTCACAGAGAAAGAATTGATTGATGTAGTATTCACCCTTGAGAAGTTCATATCATATTTACTTGGATCTAAAGTCACCATCTATACTAACCACTCTGCCATCAGGTACTTACAAGAAAAGAAGGATGCTAAGCCTAGACTGATCAGGTGGATCCTTCCCCTCAAGGAGTTCAATTTGGAGATAAAAGACAAGCATAAGGTTCTGAATGTGGTAGCATATAACCTCTACATAATTGAACATCAAGAGCCTCCACTGAGCAGTGCACCCATCATAGATGCTTTTCCCGATGAGTCCATTTTGGTTTTGGATTCACTCCCTTGGTATGTCGATATTGTGAACTACCTCATTTCCAGAGTAGTCCCATAAGATTGGATGAAGATAAAAAAGGACAAATTTTTGTCCTAAAACCATTTCTACCATTGGAACACCCACTTCTATTCAGGGAAGGAGCATATTGCATTTCACGACGGTGTATCTCACATAAGGAGCATCATAGTGTCCTCAAGAATTGTCACTCTCTCATTTGCTCGACTCCACTCTGGAGAAAGAATGATGGTAAAAGTATTGCTGGTCGGCCTCAGGTGTCTAATGACTGTTCATCTGACTAGGGTTAAGTTGATTAATTAAGCAGTCATTTTCACCCAAGCGAATCGAGTCGAAATCAAGAAAACTTTTTAACCACACAATAAATTAAACAAGTATAACAAGTGGTCTAGATACTTCTATTAGCCCGGTACGACGACCACGGTCGAACACAAGGAGCACAATTAAACCTAAGTAGTTTAGTCACAAAGATTCAAAGGATCTTTATATTCTTTTTAATGATTTTTAATTTTGTAAATTTTTTATTTTTGAATATAATGCAAATGAAGACAATGAATAAAAAGGGAAACACTCCCTCTTTTCGTATTTTTCAAATATAGTGCAAATATTCAAAAATCCCAAACAAAAATATTTTTACGTTTTTATAGGTTTTATAGTATTTTTTATTTTTTCAAAGATTTTGAAGTTTTTTTGTGATTTTCAAATAAATCAAAAACTGCAAAATGGAAACAACGGACAACCAAGAGTACCTTGCAAAATAGTAAATGAGCTTTAAACTCCTAAATTTAGTTTTATAACAAACTAGAGGTAAATATCTGCAAACAAAAACTAAAAATGTATTTTTTGGATTTTTCAACAATTTTATATGATTTGTATGGACTTTTAAAAATGCAATGAAAATTGGATATTAAACAAATCAAAATAAGGATACTCTATTTTGTAGAGTTTTTAAAATATTTTTCGAATTTTTGTGGTTTTTCTAATTCAAACATGGAGTTTTTGGTGTGTTTTTGAATTAGTAATAATAATAAATAATGGAAAATAGAAAACAAAAATCACCAAAAATAAAACCCATTAGCAGGAGCTAGAGGTATTTTTTATGCAATTTTTGGAATGAACTTGCTATTTATTGCAATTAATAAGTGAGAGAAAAAGTAAAGAATACATAAGGACCTAGATTCAAATATTTAAATTCAAGGGGCCCATATTAAAAAGCAATAAAAATACGGTGGCCTAGATACAATTAATCCGACAAATATATGCGGCACAATAATTCAACATCCACATGGGTATATTTGCAAATTCATATAACATTCTATAATTCATTAACTAATCAAAAGCACAAAATACCTATAAAAGCACGTGCAGACACACGTGAATTCAACTCAACTTGAGTAAGGTGCAAATAATAAAAAGATGATGTTTAGACTGCAAATATTTTAACTAATTATAACAATTATTAAACTAAGGAGACATAAAAGAATATATAGGGGTAAAAGGGAAATATACCCTTGTAGGTGTGTACTACATGTGGTTCTAGAGGGATCTGATGGTAGCAGGCATATGACTGTGATATGGTCTGCAAAAGATACGACATATCAGGGGAATGTCGGGGTTGTGCAGTCAGATCTAGCACCAATATAAATCCAATGGTCTGAAAAGCATGAGCTGAGTGTAGCATGAATGGGCCCTATATTTGATACAAGAGTTAATATTTGGGCATGATTGGATAGCTCAGATCAGATCTAGGCGTAGAGCTTCTTCATCCTACGATGAGGGGGCATGCTAAAAGAACTGTAAAGGTGCATCCATGTGAACATAGATCTCAAATGGGTTGGCTATAAGGTCCCAAACCCTCCTTAAGATCGCCCTCATTGAGTTAGAACACCAGATGTCTCGGTGAGTAGATTTATGTGGATATGGAAGGTACAACACCTGGAGGTGATCCACCACTGAAATTGAGAGTCTAATCTAGCCTTGAGTAGACACCTGAACCGGCAGGGATATCTTATGCTTGAGGGGGAAGTCTCTATAGGGTTTATTTGCAGATAAAAAGGAAAGCAACGGAGGGTGAGTGGATTCAACTACCAGTGGAAATGAAGGAGTTTGATCCTAATCTCCTTCCGATTAGCGAGAATGAGAATGATCATAAGGTGGTAGAAGGTGGACAATGATGCAACGAGTCGATCAAAACAACTAGATGCTCGAGGTAGAGCTCTGATCTGATGGTCGGAGAAGTGAAAGTGTGTAGTGATGTAAATTAAATAATCGAGATGACGAATGGAAGAATGTATCAGAAACGAGTATACCATAGGTGACTGGAGTGGAATTCGAGGTTAGGTGACGTTGGAGCTGGGGTCATGGCCTCAACCCAACTACGGAAGACTGACGAGGCTGGTCGCGACCACGAAGGGAGCTATGCTCAACTGGGCACTCATCCAAGCTTCGAGAAATCCCAGGAGGAACCTGTCACTATCCTATAGACACTGGTGGAGGAAAGGAGGCACGAGGAAAGAGCTACCTTGTGCGACAGAGAGGAAGAGAGGATTTATAGGCGCCCAAGGTTTCTAGAAAGATCTAGCGAGGGCACACAAACCTAGGGTGATTTAGACATAGCAAGGATCACATATCATCAGGGAGTTCAAGGGTCCGCCATCCAAGTCTAATGGCAGGCGGAGTCGGGTAGGATAATGTAGAGAAATCGGGTCCAATGAAGGCAAGAGGGGTCGGACTTGGTTGGACGAAGGGTTGACCATGGTCAACGGACCCGGGTTGACCAATATGAAATTAGGAAGATACAAAATAAAAGAAAATTCAATGGAAAATAATAAATGATTTTAAAATAAAAAGTGAATAAAATAAAAAAAATGTTTATTATTTTACAAGTTATTTTTCATTTATTTCTTCGGAATGCAAATGTGAGGCTACTTTCCTGAAAAATCCAAGTGAAGGTGGTTTTCTCCTGGTCTGAGGGCGTCATGGCTATTTGATTGTGACCCAAGTATCCACCTAGGAAATAGTAAAATAAAATACGTAGTAGTATATACTGTATATAGTATTATGTACAAGTACAATATAATTTTATATTATATACATGCATTTTTATTTTATTATTTTTACAAAAAGACATTATATTTTATATTTTATTTCTTTAGAAAATAGTTTAAAGAGTATAAAAACATTTTTTTTGGATTTTTAAAAATTAATTACATCTATTCATAAATTAGGTATATGTGCAATATATACATATTGGTTTTATTATAGATTGAAGAGTGGGTCTTATTTTTAGTATATTGGGTATTTCATTATTTATTTAAATTTTATCAGTTATTAGGAGTATATACAAGTTTTTAAAAATACAATATATATATACCTTTTCTACTATATATATATATATACAAATATAGGTATTATATAATTACACACTATCTAATTTTTGCAATTATTTTTATCTTTTTTATTTATATTATTATTTATAATTTTTATTGAAGAAATTAAAATTTGAGATTATTTTATTTAGAAATAAAATTTGTAAAGCATATATATACAAGATGATTAGTAATGAATATATGCAGTGAATAAGGATCCTATCTCTCCTTTATTCCTTGTTGACCAGACCAATATTGGAGCTTCTCTCGGGGTACAGGTCAGTCTACTTTTATTGCATAAATACATCCTTATTTTATTTTCTTTAATTTTCTCTTATTCTTTATTCTTTTATTTTGGTTAAAAAGAATGTTAAATATACAACACTAATACAATCATTCAAAATTAATTTATTGAATTTAATATATATTTATAGGTATTTTGCATAGGGAATTTGGCTAAAATAAAAGAATAAAGCTTTTGAATTTGGGATTCATCATTCCTCTATACTTTACCTTTGCTAGTCCCATGGCAAACACTTTTTTGAAAAGAAGTGAAAAAGAAATAAAGAAAATAAAAAAGCAAAGAACTTTAAGCAATATTGATTATTAAACTTTTTTTCATAAAATTGGAGTATGGAGCTCGATCAGATATTTGGATTATTAGTTTAGCAGAACATATTGGGAAATAGACTTAAAACCCAATAGACTCTAAGTTCAACAAGACTCCTATTCAGGTCACCTCAACAGTCTGGTCTGAACAATTCTACATCCGCAAACTATTATGACTAGGAATCTTTACTTGTATTGTGTATGTGATATATAGCTCCCCACCTCATAAATGGCAAGGAAACAACCTCCCTTAACAACGTAACTCTAGTCCCAAGATCTAACAACTCTTTCCTTGAGGAGCGGGTGAAGAATATGGTAAGATCCTTAAGCGCATCATGGAAGGGTGAGGATCACATTGTATGCGATCGGGAGCGACTAGTAGCACTAGTGGCTCGATGAAGCAGAAATTAAATTTTTCATGCGGTGAAACCACATGATCCAAGAACATTTCTCAGAGCGCAACATCTAAACCACTAAAAAGTATTAGGGTTACCTCTTAATACATGCTTGCAATCGAGACTCTAAACGTATAGACCTTCTATCTCATGTCTGATCTGATGGAGGAGACGTTTGCGGGCGTGTTGATGAAACATGTGCTTATTGCAATCCATGTTAATGATCCAAGTGACGAATCTCTTGATCTCGTCACACGAGATACGATGTCTCCTTCACGAGTGAGGTGTATCGAAGGAGATGGAGATTCAGAGCAAAAAGTACGGTAACGTAACATCTATGCTACGATGATGGTGACTCTCTCTAGGGCTCCATGGTGGATGAGCACTATGAGAGAGGGAGAGAAGGCATGTAGAGAATGAGAGAGGGAGAGCAGTTGTCTCCAACTTGTGTTGCGTAAAGAAGAGCAAAGGGTGTCCCTCTCCTTTTATAATAGTTTGGGATCCATGGATAACAATCCACAGACAACAGAAATCCAATAGCTCTCATTTATTTGTGTTTCTTTTAATTGCCATGATTTCTTGCTAAAATATTTGCAACAACAAATAATTTAAATCAAATTAAATGTATCAATATATTCCAATTTATTTCAAATCAATCTCCGTTGGAGAAATAGGAAGGAGAGTAGCCTCCTTCCATAAAGGGAGGGGGGGGGACAATTCCTATAGGACTTAGTGGCCGTCCACTCTCCTTAATAGGAAGGTGGCTATCTCGACCAATTTCATGAGATTCCATTATCCCATGAATTTCTCCAAAGTTTGCAACAACGTTTGTTGCAAATTATTTCACAAAAATAAATTCAATTTCTCTTGTGAACATTGAAATCATGCCATTGGAAATTTGTGAATCACATTCACAACCCAAAATAAAATGTATATTACATTTTCAATTAATTGTTCAATGTGAATCCAATTCACGTCAAAAATTATTTAACAAATAAAAATTACAATTAGCTCTCTCTTATGTATTATAAATCACATTTATAATATATATGATTAATACGGATAGTGCTATCCAAAATTTTCATATCCATGATCATTAAATTATATTTAATCATATTTGATCTCTATTCTCATGTTCATAGAAGATATGAATCACATTCACATTATTTACATCATTGATGACTAAATCGTATTTAATTATCTTAGATAACTTTCTTTATTATAGGAATCAAATTCATATTATTCACGATAATTAAATCACATTTAATTATCATATTTCTCAATGCTCGGATATATATATATATATATATATCAACAATGAAATTATTTTGAACTCTTTCAAGGATAATGCGCTTTCTCTGTAGATACTTGGAGATAAGGACAGGGCGATTGTATTATTCCAAGTATTGTGACTTGGATATTGAGATCATATCTCAAATCCATACCTTGCAGACACTCATAGATGCTTGATTAAATCAAGAAGGTAAATCGAATCTTGTCATTGTATCAGAATCACACTCAGATCAATGTCCAAAATTTTGATCAATATTAGATCACTTCTCTACTGAGAGGAGTCACTAAAATCCATATCCGTTTCATCACTCCCTAGGAATGGAAGCATCATGTTTATACAATGGTTTATGATCACATCACTCTCAGGTATTCCTAATACCTGTACATCCTGCATATTGGAAGACCAAGAATAATCCCGAAGTATTGGATCAATTTTACACTATCCACTTCATGATTTTATCATTAAGTTTCTCAATTGATCATTAGGAGATGATACTGATCATAAATTTTCCAAAAGCATATATCATACCTTGTTCTCTATCATATACGTTCCAAAAGTATATATCAAATCTACAAATTCAGTCAAGCTTCCAAAGCAAGATGACTGTGCATGAAATTTGATTCTTCCCAATATCTCATGATTGAGCTCATGTCTTCCGGTTCAGTAATGAACCTATATGATCCCTTTGGGAGATTGTATTACTTATATACCCTTGCATGCACACTAGAACCTGGTGTATACACCTTGATTAAGTCATCAACTAATTGGTCTGCCAAATGTAAATACTCAGACATATAGTAACACATCTATCTCTGGTCAAAGGATGCATACCTATATTGCGATATCATAGGACATTGGACTTTGGTTATCTCAATCTTGTTAAGTCAACTATTTGACTTAATTAATCTAACACCTCTGAATCTCTATTCCTATGCAGAGGAACTGCATAAAGACTTCGGTCAGATATCAACCTTTGGAGAAAGGATTGCCATCTCCATATCATGCTGGAGATAGTCTCTTAACAATCATTTGACGGTGTTTGATGAGTACTCAATCTAATCCTTTAGATATTTATCCAAGCATCATCCTCTATTATTCAATATTGGATAAACAACCGTGTGATCACTAAGATGGCCAAGGTACATAACCCTTTTTGTACTAAGGGACCATTTATGCAAAATAGTTAGTCTTCATTTCAGATCAGGGAATGATATTTGCAATAACATTTATTGCATTATGGCTCGATGTGGGCTCACATGTATAACAATCTCCCACTAGCCCAAAGAGCCATTAATGGGCCAATCTTTAAACCCACACTCATGTGACAATCATAAGCTATTGAGAAAAAATAGATAGGTAAGCTGATGAGTCACTCTATTCCCAAAAGACTACTTCATGTCCTTGTACGACACTTCCATGTCCCCCAGTAACAGTGCTCACATTCAATGCGAATGTCGCATCTTATGCAATCAATACTCAATTTTGTTAGTTACAATGTCCTTGACACTACAACTTAATAATATTGTAACCATTATTTCCATAATCTTTATCTGAATACACTTATTTCTAGAGATTCTATTTCTTAAGGTATCAACATTTAAGACCCTTTAGATCACTATCTATAAAGTCTTAAGTTCTTGAAGAGAACGACTTTGAGATCATTATCTCAAAAAAATCTTGTCATCTTTGAAGATATTGTTATTACTACAATTAAGTATTTTATCTCCATAGTAAGATAAGTAATAGTTTACTACTCTCGCTGCATGGTAGACATCTGGCTTTTGTACACATCTAGCACACTCAGCTTTTCGTAACTGATGCACAAGGGCAAGCAATTCTGGCATTTACTTCCTCAACTCTATGATGATCTATCCCTTTAGATAGGTCACTACCATATCATCAGGGAAGGAAGCCTTCCTTGGGGTTTTGAAAGAATGGAATATGTCCAATGTCTACCACAAATGTGATGGACCTAATGCCCACTTCTATATGCATCTGGACACCTTCAGAACTAAGATCCAAGAGGTATCCTTGATATCATATCTCAAGATATGGAACAATTAGATTATAACTTATCATTATCCTTATGTCATTCCTAATTATTAAGATATCATCTACATTTAGCACGATGAACACAACGGTACTCCCACTATGCTTCACATGGTTCATTAAGATTCCATCCGAAATCATAACATTTATAATTGCATCAAATCTTATGTTCCGACTACAATAGGCTTATTTGAGTCCATAGATGGATTTCCTTAACCATGAAGCCCTGGGGATACTTAATGTGAATATCCACATAGAGGTATTCATAGAGGAATGCAATCTTGACTTCCATCTTGAAGATGTCAAAACCATGTTGTGTATCTATAGTAAGCAATATTCTGATGGGTTTAAGCAAGGTCATTTGAGATGAAGTCTCATAGCAAGTGATGTCTTCTCTTTGAAGTGTATCTTGTGGATATAAATCATGCTTTGGAGGCCTCTACCTTCTCATAAGGTTTTCTTTTTCTCTTGAAGATCCATTTACACCTTAACAATTCTTACCCATATAGGTGGATCCTCGTGTCCATATACAACACTTGTATATGAAGTCTACCTTAGACTTTTATTGATAACATTCATCTTTCCATGACACGATCTTCAAAAGCTTAATCACATGAAGTTGGATCATTGTCAGACTTAACTGACACCTGGAATCCATCCTCAAATTAATTTGAAGAGGTAAGAGTGTTTCATCTTTAATTGTCCTTTTAATGTCTGATTTCAGGAGTCTCATTATCTTCTCAAGATTAAATGATTTCGTACACTTCATTTTCATGTTGATTCTCAAGAGCTTGAACCTCTAAGAATCACAATCTCATAGATGAGTTCTTTTAAGAATCTCAAGGTCATAAAGTAGGAATTCAATATCATCCTTTATTTTCTTAATGAAGTATCACTTTCTAGTGCTAGATTCCAGCTTACTTGCATGAAACTTTATTAAAGATAAAATATTGTAGTCTCTACTCCATATATACCTGGAAACTAAGAGGTAATTATGCTAAGGTTCATTATTGATCAAATTATGTAACACATGGTCAATTGTATACCCCTAGAACTCTTTTGATTTTAGACATATCAGAAGGAGTGAGATAGGAATTTCATTCCTTTATCCATAAGGTATTCCCTAAATTCATCTAACAAGTACATGATACTAGGTCAGATCAAGTTCATTTCATCTTCCCTCAAACTTTGGTTCTAAACCAAAATTGTGAAATCTTTGAATATTTCAAACCTTTTTAAGGTGAATGGAAGAAATATCTTATCACAAATAATCACCGAATGATACCACATATCATCAATGATTATTATGATACAAATGACCTACATACATCAATAAGTATGAGATCTTGAATACCATGTCATTTTACACCATTCCCAGAGAAGAATGCATTGGACTTTTTCTACTTTGAATACAATATTCATAGGTATGTAAGATTTGAAATTTTAGACACTCTAAAGCATCATATCCTATTAGTCTATTGATCTAATCAATAGAGAAATGTCCAAGGCTTGATGCCAGATCATTGTCAAATGATCTTCATCCTACAATTCATCTTCTAGGTGGTGTTCGGTTGGAAGGTTACACCCCACTTTGGGTGAGTAACCCCCTAAAACCCACACCTTTAACCCACATGTGGACCCCACTCCTTTTCCATCAAAAAAATACCATCATATCATCTAAAAATAATAAAATATTCAACTTCTACTCACTATTCCAAACTCCAATACAATTACATCACAACAACCACCCACTTTTTCAAATTTCAATACAATCATATCATAATAACTACCCACCTTTTCAAATTCCAATACAATCACATCACACAAACCCTCCCAACCCTTAACCCACCAACCAAACACACTAACACAAAAACGGGTTATCCACCCCAGGATAACCCACCAACCAAACGCACCCCTAAGGTTTTAAATTTTCAGTATGAGAAAGTTAACGAACCATTTATTAAAATTCTAATTTAGAAGAGTCCTCCTGGTGTTAGATTATCATCTAAAATATATGTATCATAACTTTTACGATAGATCTATTCCAGAATTCATGCTTATTTGTAACATTTAGAAACAAACAATGAGCATATTGTAATATGATTATGGACTCTCCCATTGAAATTGAGAAATCTATCAATCCAATAGTGATTTTTGCAGCTATTGCATAAATATCTATGTGGATGACTATTAAAACCATAAAATCAATTTTTCTAGTCTTCTACAACATATGCAACCGATTGCAAGTGTTATTGGAAGATTGAGATACAACTATTAGACTCTGATTTCATTAAATAAGCAAGTCAATATCAATGATTATATGTAGATTATTCGGATGCACTATCTAAGTCGTAATCTAAGGATTCTAGATAGACTTGATAGTCATACTATTGACACGTCATCTTATTGCAGTATTGGCATTCATCCAACTCTTCGGATGTCATATGGAAGTAACAAAAGTATAGTCAACTCTTTGACTTTCCTTCTCACATGGATCAGATCCATTCTACCTCTGTGCTCCCTTCATCTATAAACAACCATTGATTTAGACAAAGGATCTCTTATATTGAATTCAAAAGATTTCAATATAAGAGTACATCAACATTTATATATGCTTCATTCAATTGATATAATATGAATATTATGAAGGTTCATGAACGACTAGAGTATAGACAATAGAGTCATGATACTCATCGTATTTACATCCATCTAAAGTTTCAAAAACTTTGATTTAGGTAGGTATTCAAACATGTTGAATACATCATCTCTTATAGAGACACCATTTTACATTATGAGGTGAACCATGCCATTCATGATTAAATGTTAAGAGAACAAATGTATGCCATAATATCATCTTAGGTTTTTATAAGGACTATTTGACAATTATTATCAACATCGACATGTCACATACAAAGTACATTCGATGAGAGATCGACTATAGTGACATACAAGCGTTAGGATTGCAGACCTATTGTCTATTTAATTGTTATTCCTCATTATTATGGGGAAACTTGCACATTGCAACTACATACATTATGTGTCCAATTGCAAGTACAATATCTTGATCATGGAACCAACACATGATATTTTACTGGTTATTATTGAGTATAACATTGAGTGGGTTTAATGAAGGATCTGAAATAAAAGATTTGTATTAATATATGTAAATAATTAGTTTACTTTGATTAGGAGTTTTATATAAAAGTTATCTCGCCTCGTCAACACCGAAAGTTCATTACCTTGATAACTTTCAATGTAAAAGATATACTTACGATTATATCTCGGCAAGATCTGGGATCTCTTTCCTTATCTTTATCACATCCCAATAATATGAGAACATGTAACTCAGATAAAAAGAAGCGGGAACACATTCCACCTTGCTAGTCCGACTTTCATTCCCAATTCGGTCTTTAACACTCGGGCCTGCCATCCTTAAGCTGATGTTGACCCATCATTAATTGAACCAACCGTCAACAGGAATACAACTCCCCATGCGCAATTTAATATTGCCTCAATAATAGGAGGACCGGGTATTGGGGTCACTAATCTTACGTCCTTACACTTTCGAGAAGCGAAGAGACTGATCCAGATGTGCTTGTATACAGGACCTGTCACTTCGTACAGGCATCTCCTACATAAAATCCTTGACGACGAAACCCTTCGCCATAATGGGAGACCATGGATGTTACTTATGTGATCCTCCATATCATGTTCAAAGTTTAATTAATCATTATGAATCATATTCATTATGATTAATTCTTCCATGGTAAATACAATTCTATTAATAATAAAGTGTTTTAATTTTAATTAGATTCCAATTAATCTAACCATATTAAATTAATGATCTAATTAATATCCAACAAGCATGTTTGTTACTTGAAAGGATGGTATTATCTCAAAGTACGTATTATTCGAATTTTAATAATTAGAAAAATACATCGTGATATCTCTTGCATTATCCCATCCATACTCGTTGTCATGGCCAGTATTGATGGTAGCGGAACAGACCACACACAATGCAATTTGCTACCCCAAGGCTCCCCGACAGGACACCATATCCACCTCGGGAAAGGATAATGCCAAATTGATCATTCTGTACTTGAGACGAAAATTTGTTTTTCAACTGAAGTTATACCAGATAATAATAATCGAAACCATTTTGATGAACATTATAAGGAAATTTTCTGAATAAATTCCCAATCATATGCAAGCAACTTTGTTTGTTGTAATGTAGATCATGTAGATCATATAACCAATTTGTGATCTAGATCATATCTAATCAATTATTGATTAAGGAAATGTAATTTAAAAGAAATAATTATCATAAATATTTCACAAATATTTATATGTAATTATCTTAAGAAATTAAACCATTTAATTTCACTAATTGATTAAATGACAATCACAAGGTTCTTCATTAGAAAAGTAATTTTCAGCAGTGACCCCCACATACTAAAATTAGCATGTCTCAATCAATTTAAATCCAATTCATGCAAAATAAGTTTCCAATGTTTTCAAATTAGATTTATAACAAAGAATATATGATTTTTATGCTTTTATAGGCGTTTAAAAAAAGTAATTAACTCCTTAATTATGTCAAGATTCATAGTCTTGAAACAGTATACATGTTCACTAAAAAGATCATAACTTGAGCGAACGGATTCCAAATCACGCAAACTCAAATCCCATGGTTTCCTTATTTATTGGTGAACATAATACAAATGTTATTTTTGTGTTTAATGAATTTAAACAGGGCAGAAAATATTCACTAAACAGTGATGCGAAAATGGAATACGATAAAACTTTCGCAAACACTAATGAGCCCAAGTCGTCCTAGGTTTATTTATCGTATCCGAAACTTACCACCTAAGGCTCTGATACCACTTGAAGGATATGTTAATATCCTTAAGCGCATCACAGAAGTGTGAGGGTCACATCATATGTGATCGGAAGCGGATATTAAAAATTTTCATGCGACTAAACAACATGATCCAAGAATACTTCGCGGACCGTTTCATTTAAAAACAAAAACAAGTATTAGGTTAAATCTTGAAACGTGGTTGTAAGCGAGTCTCTAGACGATGAGACCTCCTATCTCAAGTCCGATCCAACGGAGGGAGACGCTTGCGAGCACGTTGAGAAACATGTGCTTCTCGCAATCCATGTTGATGATCCAAAGACGAATCTCCTAATCTCGTCATATGAGATATGATGTCTCCTTCACGAATGAGGCACACCGAAGGAGATCCATGAGCAAACAGTACGACATCATAATAATGACACTCCAACAATGACGACTCTCTTTAGGGTTCCATGGTGGACGACCACTATTAGAGAGGGAGAGAGAGTGTGCAGAAAATGAGAGAGAGAAGAGGCAGTTGTCTCCAACTTGTATTGTATAAATAAGAGCAAAGGGGGTGCCTCTCCTTTTATAAAATTTTGGGATCCATGGATCTCAATCCATGGAGAACACAAATCTAATGGCTCACATTGATTTGTGTTTCTTTTAATGGTCATGATTTATTGCTATAATTATTGCAACACTAATTAATTTAATATAATTTAAATATATCAATATATTCAAATTTAATACAAAATCAATATCCATTAGAGAAATAGGAAGGAGAGTAGCATCCTTCCATAAAGGGGGGACGACCACAATTCCAATAGTACTTAGTGGTCGCCCACTCTCTTTAAGAGGAAGGTGGCTATTTCACCAATTTCATGATATTCCATTATACCATGAATTTCTCCAATATTTGCAACAACTTTTGTTGCAAATTATTTCAAAAAAATATATCCAATTTATTTTGTGAACCTTGTAATCTTGCCATTGGAAATTTGTGAATCACATTCACAAAACAAAATGAAATGTAAATTACATTTTCATATAATTGTCCAATGTTAATCCAATTCACATCAACAATTAATTAACAAATATAAATTATAATTAGATCTCTCTTATATATTATAAATCACATTTATAATATATATGATTAATACATATAGTGATATCCACGCTATTCATATCCATGATAATTTAGTTACATTTAATCAACTTGGATCTCTATTCTTTTGTTTCCAAACAATATGAATCATATTCACATTATTAACATCTTTGTTAATTAAATCACATTTAATTACCTTAGACAACTCCATTTATGATATGAATCAAATTCATATATTTCATGATAATTAAATCACATTCAATTATCAATTTTCTCATTGCTCGGTTACATATATCAACAATGAAATTCTCCTGAACTCTTTCAAGGATAATGTGTTTTATCCACAAATATTTAGATATTAGGATAGGGTGACTGTATTGATCCACGTATAGCGACTTGGATATTAAGATCAAATTTCAAATCTAGATCTTGTGGACCTCTCATAGATGCCTGATTTAGATCAAGACCGCAAATCTATATTCTCATTGTATCTGAATCACATTCAGATCAATGTGCAACATTTGAACCAAGATTAGATCACTTCTCTACTGAGAGGTTTCACTAAAATCCAGCCCAAGACCCAATTCATTACTCCCTTGGAATGGAAGCGTCGTGGCTATACAATTGTTTATGATAACATCACCCTCAGGTAATCGTAATCATGGACATCCTGCATACTAGAAGAACAAGAATAAATCCAAAGTATTGGATCAATTTTACACTATCTACTTCATGGTTTTATCATTAAGTTTCTTATTTTGAACATTGGGTGTCGGTATCGATCATATAATCTCCAAAAGCATATACAATACTTAGGTCTTGATTATATACTTTCCAAAAGTATATATCAAACCTATGAATTCGGTCAATCTTCCAAAACGAGATAACCATGCATGGAATTTGATTCTTCCCAATATCTCATGAGTGAGATCATTTCTTCTGATTCAGTAATGAGCATGTATGATTCCTTTGTGAGACAATATTACTTATATGCCCATGCATGCACACAAAATGCATCAATATATAGAACTTTATTAGGTCATCAACCTATTGTTCGTCAAATGTACGTACTCAGACATATAGTAACACATATGTGTCTAGTCAGAGGATGCGTGCCTATATCACGACAGCATACGACATATGACTTTGGTTATCTCGATCTCGTTAAGTCAACTCTTTTACCTAACTAAACTGACACCTCTGAATCTCTATTCCTATGCAGAGGACCTGCATCAAGAGGTTCGTTAGATATCAACCTTTAGAGAAAGGATTTCCATCTCCTTCTCAGGCTGGACATCCTCTCTAAACAATCATTTGACGGTGCTTGATGAGTCCTCAATCTAACCCTTTAGATATTCGTCCAAACACTAGCCTCTATGATCCAATATTGAATCAACAATTGTATGATCATGAAGATGACCACGGTAAAAATCCTTAATTGTATTAGGGGATCTTTTATGCAAATTAGTTAATCTTCATTTCAGATCAGGGAATGATACTTGCAATAACATTTATTGCATAATGGCTTGCCGTGGGCTCGCATGTCCAACAGTCGGGTATTCCTCTCTAAGTTCAAGTTCAACTGGCTTAAGAAGAAGAGAAATAAGAGAATGGACTGTGGCCAGTGTAGTCACGTATCCCTCAGACCTTGACCATTGTATCTTAGTCTCCAACTGCAACATTCCCTGAGATGAGACAATGAATGATATAAGCCTTGCTTATTCAATTATATACACTCTGGAAGACACTTTTTTTTCAATCAGGCATGTTCCTTTTTTAAAGTTTTTGCATTTTTTTACATATATACAACATACACACAGGGTGCATCATGTACATAAAGAGTTTTTCTTCTTGAGCCAATTAACTATCCCTCTTTTTAAGCATTAATGCAACCCACAGCTTCCTGTCATTAGACCTCAATGCCAATATACCACGTTGAGATGCACTTCACTCCCTAGAGGAAGACGGATGTTCCCACTAGTTGTTACGCACCCTTGTGCTTCCCCAAGCTAAAGGATTCTATCCCCTTACCACCTCATCTATGACGAGCGGTGTGTATAGTGCTTGTCCAAGTTGAGGCCTCTGTCTGTAAGAATCATGCTTGAATTGCTAAGTTCGCTACTTATACTAATCACGATGACATGTGAACATAGTCTTGTGGACTGAAAGAATTAAGCTTCTAGGACCTGAAAAGTCCCAACTCCAATTCCTATAAAGTTCCGCTAAAATTAAGTGGATTAAGGTCTTAACCAAGCACCATTCTTCATTTTTATTTTAGACTAGTTTAAATGTCAACACTGTTATGAAAAATACATGTGCACATGCAAGGAATATTTACAAAACATTTGAAAATTAAAGGAAATAAGAGATTAAATCTTTTAGAACAATTTTTTCAAAGAAATTTTCAAATTTTTATGTATTTTATATTTTTCAAATTTTGTGGTATTTTTAATACGAAATAAAAGAAAGAAAGTTTTTAAAAGTATTTCAGAAAATCTGTACGTATATACACGGTTTTATTTACATGTTTTATCTAAAATTTTTACAAATGCATGCATCAACATAAATTTTATAAACGGATTTTCTAAACAAGAATTTAGCATATGAAGTTTACAAATAAGTATAGGTTTTACGTACCAATAAATTACAACACACATATACAACTACTTTATATGCTCAACATTTATAGCCCATATGACAAAATATTTTACAGAAAAATTACAAACCATTTTACAAAACTTTGCAAAGCATTTTCAAAACCTTTTACAAAAAATTTTACTAATCACGGTACAATCACGCCTCTAGTAATGAGTGCTAGGGTTTGCGCTCCTCCTCCCACCAGCACCAGCCAGTCGCCCATGTCCCTGTAACGTCCCGGGCTTAGGTCCTCGGTCCGTTAACGGAGCATTACTGACCCGCACAACCTCTTGGGATCGGTCCCATACGGACCCGATTGACCACCCCCAAAATGCTCAAGCCAGGTTGTTCGGTAGTAACCTCCTCACTTTTTATCCCACCCGGAAATTTTTGTGTTCCACGGTGTGGGACTTTTGTTTGGGATTTTACAACCTCCCCCACTTATATTCCCAACGTCCTCGTTGCAGCATGGCACATCACTTCTTCCCAGTGACAGTGGCGGATGCACGCTCCGGGTAGCCATTTCCTCCAACCTCTTGTAGGGGAGGCTCCACCTCTCGGGTAGCCCTTTCCACTGTCAGAGGGCATTCGGCTCTGATACCATTTGTAACGTCCCGGGCTTAGGTCCCCGGTCCGTTAATGGAGCATTACTGACCCTCACAACCTCTTGGGATCGGTCCCATATGGACCCGATTAACCACCCCCAAAATGCTCAATCCGGGTTGTTCGGTAGTAACCTCCTCACTTTTTATCCCACCCGAAAATTTTTGTGTTCCACAGTGTGGGGACTTTTGTTTGGGGTTTTACAACAGGTTTTGCCCAGCAATACCCTTAACAACTTGTTACGTGGAACAAGAAAAAAAAAGGTATTTTAGAACATTTAATTTATGTTTGTGCAGATATGTGTGCCTAACCTCAAGCAATATCCAGTCCTTTGATTAAGTATGCCATAGGCTAACGGAATCATATGATTATTATGATTACCGGTAAGTCAATGTGCAAGTATCGTTACATAAGCAAACATGAAAGGTAAGAAACCAATTATCGACAAGATAATGATTTGAAATTGAGTCGTCAATCGTCCTTAAGGGTTCGACACATACCTCGAGCTCGATGGATTGTGTCTAACGGATTGCTACACCCCTTCTCCCTGCTCCCGAGCCGACGTCCTCCTCCACCGAATCGACGCCGACGTCCCCTGCAACGAAAATGATCCCCCGGTGAGCTCTCTCTCTATAACTCCCTCTCTTCTCTCTCAAAATTGACCATTGCAATTGGTTGAGGGAATGGATCCTTTGGGATTTTAAAGTATCAAAAGGGCAATCAGTGGTCTATAATGACATTGATTTTTTTTGGAATAAATCTATCCTATTAATTAGAATAAACCAATGGTATATGTACAGTTTCTGAAATTGCTAAGGCACATGTGTGCAACTATGGCCAAGTAATGGCATTATGCAAGTGTTATGATGCTACTGGGGCATATATGCAATTATGAAAAATTCTGAGGGTATAAGTGAAAATCATGAAAATGTTAAGGCGTATAGCCAAATATGGCAAACTTTAAGAGTATATATGAAATTATGGCTTTAATGAATGGATTCCGAAAGGAATTCCCATCGTATGCATGTTTATTTGAATTATGAGTCTTATAGTGATAATATATGAGAACGGGTACATATTATCTGCGGTAAGATAGTAGTGTAAATCGTATCGTTGTTTTGTTAAGATATTACAGGTAAGAGATTATATTATAATGGTTTAAAGTAGCATAGGGAGACTTGTTTGCCACGCTAGCTGGCATGACCCCAACTCGGCACATACTGAGCGTTAGCTCACGACATGTGTTGTTTTTTTTTCAGGAGAGCACGAGCTGTGATCTAACTTCTAGTTCAAGGCAACTACCCATCTTTGTGAAGTTGAACCGGTACGGACTATGGAGGGATTGTTTACAAAGGGATGTCATTATGCCCACTGGAACGATGTTATGTTATTTTATTTCGTAGTTATCATTTGGCATTTTTCCTTA